>CM059186.1:180862468-181004968 GCA_030323885.1 Branchipolynoe longqiensis
TCAAAACTGACTGGAAGCACATCTCAGATGTTTGATGAGACGGGATGGCCGAAAGAGTTGACTGTCAATCTCCCGCTTTGGTAGATCGTGAGATCCGACCCCAAGGGTTCGATCCCTGGTCGAGTCAAGCCAACGACTTAAACATGTATACTTCTCGTTTCCTAGCCAGGCGCTCAGCATTATTAGGACGGGGCTAGAACTGGGTGGCTCATTGGCAGGATAATATGACTGATGTAGCCAGGATGTAAAACAACTACCCACTATCTCAGATGGGAGTTGCGACAGTTGCATCCTGATGGTCATGCACCAGTGACTTTCGGACATTTCCGACTTTATTATATCATGGAGCAAACAATAGCCCGCTTCTATTTCTAACTACTATTATCCGGGCCTTCAGATATATTGCAGTAGGAGAGAGGAGAATGAATGTTCAAGAACAAACAACAAATTGTGCCCCCCCCCCCCCCCCCCCTCCCCCCCCCCCCACCCACCCACACCCCACCCACCCACCAGCCCCTCTCCAAAAACTAATGCCCGGTACACACCTACCGTTTGTGTGCGCACACCTCCCGTATACGACCGAAAACTGCCCGTTTCGGCCGCCCACAAAAATCGCTGGTGTGCGCTCCCCGCGCACACCTAGCGATTGCGATTCGCGCATATAAACCCAGTTTTTTAGTGATAAAAGCGGCCGTTTACGATTGCGATTCGCGATTCGAAAAATGAATCGGCCCGATTTTCAGTTTTAAAGCTGGTCGGGTAGAGTCGCGAGTTTTAGTGCGCGAATCCTATACGGGAGGTGTGTACTAAGACATTAAGCGCGAAACGAGCAACAGACCACCAGAGCGTGACACTATCACATGAAGTAGGTTCATTGCGAATTGCTGATATGCGCTTTGAAATTATCGGTTAGAGTAGGCCCGGCATGATGTCGTCTTTGATGAAGCATGTACACAAAGACCACACCGCAAGTCTTGTACCACGTCGCCCCGTGAATATCTCCAGCCATCTGCCTTTATGCATTATCCCCCCATAGAGTGTGGTTTACTATCGCGGTAATTTGTTGATTTCTTTGACTTGATATTTTGACGGCTGTGCTTCGCATCTGTGCTCGGTTTGCATAGTGGATTATAAGGATGGAGGCAAGCAACATACCCATGGCTAGTCACATATTGGAACATATACAGGCAGGCCAAGGTGGCGAGAATGTACTAAATTCTTCTTCTTTTTCTCATATTCTATTTTTGATACCCAGACAAGCTAATGCAGTGGAACCTTTTATCTCAAGTGGGAATATAATTCACTTATTTAAGTGGCATTCAAATAGTGATAGAAAACCACACGCACAACACTAGAACAAACGCCTGTAGAACTCTTGAACATTCAGTGATTAATTGTAGGACAACGACCTATGAGTATTGTACTTACATATCTTACTTATGAAAAGTACCCAACAACAAAAATACAAGTCTTAGATCAAGTCCCTTCAAACAAGGGCTGCTTGAGAGTGTGCTGGAAACAAATGTATTTACCTCCTTATTTCGAGTTTGCTCATATATAACTCTATCATGTTCAGATCTGAAATGGCATTTGAAGATTGAGGAACAAACCACAGCTTTCTCAACGCAACTTAGCATCCATTAATTTTGATTTACTATTCAACTAACCGTGTTTGATGTAAAAACTGTAAACAATTGGCCAACACGTGGTGAATTATCATACACTGTGTGTGCTAGTGTATGGGCTTATTCCGCAAGTAATCCGTCAACCTGATCAACCTCATGTAACCACTGGACAGACAAGTAATGACCAGGATGTTCGACGATAATGATACCTAATATATATATATAAATAAATACTGGACGCGATGGTCTAATCCCGTGCGGAAGGTCGGGAGTTCAAATCCGAGACGAGTCAAACAAATGACTTCTAAAATTGATACTTGTTGTTACCTAGCCAGGCACTCGGCACTATTATGATAGGAGGAGGACTCGTTGGCTCAGTGTCGGGATAATGTGACTGAGTGAGATATCAATTATCAGGGCATGGTGCTGGCGGCCTAATCTCCAAGTGGGACAGCATTATAAAGTCACCAGGAGTGTGCACTCTCACAAGTCGTTACCCATCCTTAGATGACCTTACATATTGTCAGGACGTAAAACTCCAACAACAAACCAACCATCCAACCAATCAACTACCCCCCTTCCCTCAACCTGACGGAACCAGATGGGATGGCTGAATGAGTTAGAGCGTCTGTTGGTAGACCATGGGATCGTGGGTTCGAACCCTGCTCGAGTAAAACCAATGACTTCAAAATTAATACATGTCACTTCCTAGCCAGGTGCTTGGCATTATTAGGATAGGGCAAGAACTGGTTGGCTCAGTGTCAGGATAATCTGACTGAGTGGGATATCAGGTGCTGGTGCTGGTGCTGGCGGCCTGGTCTCCCAGTGGGGCAGCACTATAAAGTTGCCATGTGTGTGCTCTGTCACAAATACCAAACAAACAAACAGACCTTCAACCTGACGGCCATCTTCACATAATGCTGATTTGCATAATGCTGTGGATATTCTAAGCCATGCAGTCTGGTTGGGTGGTGACGTTATCAGCGGATATACGTGTGCAGACTGGGTCTTCTCTTTAATATCACTCCCCTCCCCAATCACCCAGGTATCTTATGTATGCTGATAAGTGGACTGTCAGTGTTGAATATCCATCTCTTCAGTCAGACGAGCACTACGAAGGGTACCAGCTCTATAATATGAACATCCATGATGTTGTGTCTCACCAAAGTGCTTACTGCAAATGTAACATGTGTGCTCAATTTCAAGCCTTATCTAGAATGCTCGTTTGTCTTGAACGGGGTTTATTATTACATATAGATGCAGATAGATACAGATATATACAGATAGATAGATACATATAAATAGGTACAGATAGACAGATACAGATATATACATATTTTACCTCGGTATACAGCCTCAGGCTAGCCTCAGGCTAGGGAGAAGGAAGCACGTGAGGTACCAGCAATTAGCATATACAACTCACGACTGGATTACGTGTCGTTGGGTTGCTCCGGCAAATTTAGTCTACATACAAGCTAATACGCAGTAAGTATCATAAAAACTGTGGTTAGCTTAATCATGATGCATTAGAGCATCATTATGGAAAGTTTAGACTTTCTTTGGTCCATTTTGGACGAGTTATTTGGTTATAAAAAACCAAGGATAGAATTCCTTCTCGAAGGATTGAAACCGATCATTAGCGGTTCTGTCAACACCCGAGTCACCGTGTGATTATGGGTAGAGATGTGGGCTCTGCCTCATCTCCTGTGGAAATTCTCTCATACTCTAATAGAGAGTAATGTTGGAGATGCTCCTGGGTTTCTTTTATAGACTCCCCACAAACCTTTTCAGGCGTTTCTCCGAGTTTCGTAGCATTTTCTCCAACTTGTTGACGTAGTAGTCACAGGTGGGAGAAGTGTGCGGAACAGAGGGATGGGCGGGCCGATACACTGGTCCCGACCCCGCGTAAGGTTTGGGCTTGACCCACAACCCACGCACAAATTTAGCTTATTACGCCTGTGTTATAACGGTATAAACACATTCTCTAACACCAATAGATGTCCAAATGAGTTTGAAACAACCATATTGTGACATATATATATACCGGGACTGACCAAAAATCTTTGTTTCAGCTCCCGATGGCCACGAAGCGGAGTAAGCGCGGTGCAGCAGCAGCCGAGGGGCGTGTTCCGAGTGGAGGGGACGAGGAGTACGACTCCTCACCCGTGTTGTCGGCAGGGCCTTCGACACAGCCCGGGGCGCATATTCTCTCTGAGGAGGACATAGTGCCTGACGGCGCCGCGGCTCAAAATTGGGAGACGCGGTTTGCGGCGATGGAGAGTCATATAATGGCTCTCAAACCACCGGTGTCTCGTAAACGGTGAATGCCGAGTGTTCAAGAGGAGTCTTCTTTGGAGGATTTCTCGGAGACAGACTCAGCGATGGAGCTTAGGGCTCCTCCTCCTTCTCCTAAACGGAGGAAGAAGAAGAAACATATCGTTTCTTCTGGTGATGATTTCACCAAGGAAAGGGGGAAGACTGGACTTCGCAAAAAGCGCAAGACCAAGTCCAAGAAGAAGAAGAAGAAAGATTCTTCTTCTTCCGACTCGTCCACAGATTCCACTTCCACGGAATCGGACTCAGACACGCGATATGAAGGTGTCTATGCTGCCATTGGGGGCAAGGTGGCTAGGTGGGTAAGAAAGTGGAGAAGCCAAGGGCTAAGCGTGTGAAAACCACTACGCTTATGCGTGAGAACATTAATGGCCATTTCCGCACGTTTAAACCGGCGGAGATTATTTCCAAGTTATCAGATGAGTTAACAGGCATTAAAGGTGTTCCCAACTCCATCATTAAGGAGATGGATCGAGATGTCAATATGACGGAGGACCGTAAGAGATTTGAGGGTGTGTTGCACATAGTGCATAAGGCGGTGCTTGGTACCCTAACAGCTATTGCTCCTGTAGCAAACAGAATGCAACGAGAAAATAAGTTCTCGTCTTTGGCTAAGACGATGGAGAAAGGAATTGCATTGTTGGCGGCGGCAGGTAATTTACCTGTCGTATCGAAGATATGAAAATGTCTTCAAGTCGGTTTGCACAGATGCTGGCAAAGAAGTGGCTCGCTCAAAGAAGGTTACCGATAATGATGGGAAAGAGTTTACGCTCTTTCTTGCTCCAGAGCCGATTAAAGGGAAACCTTTAGATAACACGAAAATGTTTGGCGGTCAACTACAATACCTCTATAAAGAGGTAGAAACTGGAGCCAAGAGTGGCAAAAACATGGATGGTAAGAAGAAACAGGAAACTCCTCGTTTCAAAAGGTCACGAGGGGATTTTCGTCCACGGCGGTTCACCAGGGGAACCAGACCGGGCTCAAACTTCGGTCAAGCTTTTCAGGGCCGGGGCGCTCGCTCAGGCTGGACCGACAACACCGCACGGCCACTGGGCCGAGGCGTCAACTCGCCGAGACCCTTCCCCAGGGGCGGGTCCAAGTAGAGGTTGAAACACAAACGTTACAAGTCCTTCCAGCCTCTAAAACCACACAAACTGTAAGCGACTTTGTGGCTGGTAATATTAATAATCATATTTCTGAGTGGCACAAAATTACTAGTGACCAAGAAATTTTACAAATAGTTAGGGGTGTTCACATTCCCTTCACACAAATTCCGGTACAAGGCAGGATACCTTTTCCTTATAACATTGAACCGGTTGAACGAGAGGCACTAACTAAACAGGTACAAAAATTCTTTGAGAAAGGAATTATACAAAAAGTGACATACTGTTCAGGAGAGTTTATTTCAAACATCTTCTCGAGACCAAAGCCTAATGGCGAGGTTCGAATGATCCTGGATTTAACAATCCTTAATAAAATGGTTGAATATCGACATTTTAAAATGTTTTCGGTAGATACGGCACGAGATCTGATTACGCCAGATGCGTGGATGGCTAGTGTTGATTTACAAGATGCATATTATACGCTTCCCATAAGGGAAAAAGACCGGACATTTCTTCGGTTTCTTTGGGATAACCAACTCTTTGAGTTTACCTGCATGCCGAATGGTTTAGCTTGTGCCCCTCGTTTATTCACTAAACTGCTTAAACCTGTTTTCTCAGTAATGGCGCGGAAGGGTCATATAATGTTTCCATACATAGATGATTCCTTTATTATAGCATCAACACAAATTGATTGTGTGAATGCAGTTTTGGATTTATGTGCATTACTTACTAAATTGGGGTTTCATGTACATCCACAAAAGTCAGTGTTTAAACCAACAAAACAACTCAAATGTTTAGGGTTTATTCTGGATACACAGTCTCTTACAGTGTCGATAACAGAACAAAAACTAATTAAGTTTATGAATACAGTGACCCAGCTTATTAAGTTACCAAAACCTAAAATTAGACAGGTCGCAGTCCATATTGGGATAATGATATCGTATGCACCCGCTATTCTATACGGGAAGGCCCATATTAAATCTCTAGAAATAGATAAAAATTTAGCGTTAACACAAACTAAAGGGAATTTTGAGCGAAAGATGTTTATTTCGCAAGAAGGGCTACAGGATATTGCATGGTGGATGCAACACATAGCAAGTTCACCAAATCCAATCCGCATGGTGGAACCTAATACGGTAATTACTACTGATGCTTCGTTAGAAGGTTGGGGAGCTCATCGAGATGGGGTCACAACAGGAGGTAGATGGCTTGATGATGAAAAATCAGACCATATTAATGCGCTAGAATTGCGTGCTATTTATCTGGGCTTATGTAGTTTAGTAAAGATACATAAATCACAAGTTAGAATACTAACTGATAATACTACTGCCATGGCATATATTCGTAACATGGGTGGAACCAAATCAAAGCCTTGCAATCAGTTGTCTAAACTGATTTGGAACTGGGCACAGGCTCAACAAGTCTGGCTGACTGTAGCGCATATTCCAGGGTCACAAAATACACATGCAGACCATAAAAGTAGAAATTTCCATGACCATTTAGAATGGTCTCTCTCTACACCTTTGTTTAACTTCATTTGTGAAAAATGGGGTACACCTAAAGTTGACTTGTTTGCATCACGAAATAATAACAAATTACCTTGTTATGTTTCTTGGCATCCTGAACCGGAGGCTTGGAAAGTAGATGCATTTGCTATTACCTGGGAAAATAATTATTTTTATATTTTCCCACCGTTTTTATATTTTCCAGCCGAGTTGTCAGGAAAATCGGTTTGGAAAGGACACATGCTATACTGGTGGTGCCCGATTGGGACACGCAACCTTGGCTGCCAGCAGTTTCACAACTGGCAAAAGAACATATACGATTCCCAAGAAAACTCGGGAATCTGACACACCACGGACCGCTAGTGGTTCACGGCGACGTGTCAACGACGCCCCTATTGGCATTCCTTTTCTAAGGAAACAGCTGCAGCAATTTGGATTGGACAAAATTACTGAGAATAGGATAGTATCTGATGCCTGGATGCCAGGAACTGTCAAAATGTACACATCCTATTTAAAGAAATGGGGTGTACATTGTTTGTTAATGAAAGTTAAGCCAACAAATCCAACAATTTCACAAGTAGCTCGTTTTCTTCGTTCTCTAGAGGATGAAGGACTATCCTTTGGGTCGATCAATGCGGCAAGATGTGCGTTATCAATCATATTACCGAGAATTGATGGCGAAAACAGTTGGAAAACATTATGTTCTTTGTTATCTACTTCGTTCAATTTATCAAAGGAATCCTCCAAAACCAAAGTATAGTCGGTTTTGGGATGTGTCTATAGTATTTAAGTTGTTTCAGGCTTGGCCTCACAACTCGTGGTTAGATATAAAACAATTAGGTTTTAAGGTCGCGGTCCTGTTATTATTAGTAGCCGGACACAGAGGACAGACGATTGTTGCTTTATCTTTAACTGGAATAGAAATAGATAAGAAACAAGCTACGTTTGATTTAGCACAATTGCTTAAATCGAACACGTTAGGTGACCCTTTATCTACGGTTCACTTAGACTGTTTTCCGAGTGATCGGAAATTATGTGTTGTGTCAGCCATACGGGCTTATATATCTAAGACAAAGGATTTACGTGCATCACAACAACTATTAGTGAGCTTTATAAAGCCACATAAGGCAATTTCACGAGACACCCTTGCCAGATGGACAATTACGGTGTTGAAATTGGCTGGAGTGGATATGGGCAAATACTCTTCCCACTCAACTAGAGGTGCCATGGTCTCCAAGGCACGGTTGCTAGGTATTTCTGTCAAAAGAATACTAGCGCATGCAGGCTGGAAGACGGCTAAGTCGTTTGCAAAACATTACAACAAACGACTAGAAAAGCCTACCGGCATTGCAAAGCGCCTGCTCGCCAACTAACAAGAATAGGTGAGAACAAAAACGTTGAATATTATATAAGAATGGATGATATTAAGTATAAAAATGAATTATGTAAAGGTCTCCCTAGCCTGAGGCTAGCCTGAGGCTGTATACCGAGGTAAAATAGTATAGTTATACGAATCTTACCTGGGTATAGATGATGGATAACTGTTGTTTTCCCGAGGTAGAAGCCTCGGGTAGATGTGGGCTAGGGCCCGCCCACCACACCCTACCAAGTCTATCCCGTTGGTGTACCGTTACGGGAAAATCATAGTATCCATTGTATTGAAAGATCATTTTTATCCTGAATAAGTAGGTTAAAATTGCTGGTACCTCACGTGCTTCCTTCTCCCTAGCCCACGTCTACCCGAGGCTTCTACCTCGGGAAAACAACAGTTATCCATCATCTATACCCAGGTAAGATTCATATAACTATACTATATATATACACATATAGATAGATACTGATAGATAGATAGATAGATATATACATACATTTTACCTCGGTTCTAAGCCTCAGGCTAGTCTATAGCCTAGGGAGAAGGAAGCACATCCGATTTCAGCAATTAGCATAATTTACTCGCAAGCGGTGGACGTTCGCGAGTAGTTCAGCGTTCTTATTCTATGAATAACTTCAGAACTCGCAGTAAGTTTATGGAAATAATTCACAGGATTCGTTAAGAAGATGTGTTGAGTATTCTGTACAAATTTGATCAAAATGGCGAATATATTAAAGAATTTATTGGCGTTAAACCGATTCGTTATCCGGTACGTTAGATTTGAGACTGCCATTTTGTTTTCTTGTCGGACTACCTGACCCGATTATCGCTATTGTATGTTAGCGTTATTATGACTTTAAAACCCAAGAATACAGGAGGATACGTATTCTTGTGTAGAAATGATTCTTATTACTTAATTAAACAAATTAATTGTGCATTTATTGGCATTTTTCGATTTAAATGACAATATTTTATGAATAAACATGCATGGATTTTACTGCGTTGTTGACGGTTGGATATGGAGCGAGGCCTGTAAGGGGTGTATGGAACCGGATTCTCGGTTATGTTCCTGCCAGCCTAATATTTACTTTGTGGCCCGTAAGGGATATTTGGAACCGGCTCATCGGTTATACTCCAGCTAGCCTAGAAAGAGAAGTAGTTTGCATCTCTGTTGTGTATGTCGATGTTGGTAGTTGCCACATCACAGGTAAAATTTGTTCAACAAACCGCCTTTTGCCGAACGGAGAGTGATGTTGGCTGGAGCCTCATCTTGTGTTTTTAAAATAAATGTCCACGGTTTCTTTTATGGATTCGCGTTGGAAATTATCCTGGGTTTCTTTTATAGACTCCCCAGTTTAGGCGTACGCTCCGAGTTTCGTATCATTTTCTGCAACTTGCTGGCACAGTAGCCGCAGGGGGAGAAGTGTACAGAACATAGAGTGTTTGAGGGTACCGATATACTGGTCCCTACCTCTCGTCTGGTTTGGTTTGATACCGGCGACCTACGACAATACACTGTAGCTTATACATGCCTGCATAGAAACGTTTAAATACGTTTTACTACACCACTAAATGCACAATCGTTGACAAGATAATCTTTAGTGACATTTAGTCTATGCGCCTTGGTCTTTTCGGTAACTTTCGGTCGATTGTTTCAGATTCGGATAGACATGGGCTAGGGCCCGCCCACCACGCCCGACCAGGTCTATTACGTTTGCTTGTGCCAAAACGAAAACATGATAGTATCCATTGTCGATTAAAGTCATTTTTATCCTGAATAAGTAGGTTAAGACTGCTGGACCCAGATGTGATTCCACATCTATCTGAGGCTTGTACCTCGGGAAAACAACAGTTATCCATCATATATACCAAGGTAAGACTCGTATAACTATACTATATATAGATATGTACTTGTCAAATTTCCTGATATTTGAGACTTTGGTTAAGGTTTGAACTATTCTATAATAAATTACAAATGGTCTAAATAATGGTAAATGGTATGTAAAACCAAAGGCATATAAGGTATATATGGTGTTGGTGATCCATTACTGATTTAATATAAAAATTGTGTATTTTAATAGATAGTGTGAGAGGGGCACTTCTTGAAATGCACAGAGTCTTTGGAGCTCTGCTTACATACCCCCTCCCCCCCCAAGCGTTATTTACGGATCACTGCATACCAGACACAACAGGGCACTGTAGCCAGACATAACCATGCCTTGGTTACAAGGATCTTGAATATTCATTGGTTGATATAAGAATGCCTGTTGCTGATAGGAAGTTTTTGATCAGGTGTGATCCACCATCTTGATTCTTGAAGACTATAAATATAATAAAGACTGGAGTCTAGCTCTCCTACTTTCACTCTATATCTACTTTCCTTCCTTGCCTGTAGTGATTTCCTCTTAGTCTACCTACACAACTAAGACTGCCAGCCGAGGACTTTACATACTGATAGATAGCTATATATATATATATATATATATATATATATATAAATCCGTAATATTAATATCGCCTCCATTGCGGTGGCAGCATTATTATTGCTTCGAATTTAGGGTTAATTTCATGAAATATCACTTATTGCGTATGCAATTCTGTTAAATATGATAGCATTTAATGGATTTGAGCCTAATATATGGCTACAAACACAGAGGGATTTCCCAAATCTATAAATAACTACAAGGGTAGCTACCTCTTCGCCGATTTGGCTCCACGCATACCCCGTGACCCATATAAATCCGTCCTGCTGAGAGGGAGCGGTAGTGGTAGTGACCAGGCGCAGCTGGTATCATGCGGTCATGAGCTGCTCACAGGTGGCAGTGCAGTGGAGAATGAAGGAACTAACCTAGTCCTATGGTAGTAATAGCTCAGTGACATTAGGGTATAGAGTAAGTAATGGAGAGAACTGCTAGGGGGTAGTGTCCTTGTTTATATTCCCATAATAGATTATAGAGCACATATATATAGATACATAGATGGATACACATCTATATATACAGATAGATACAGATACATACATACATATACAGATATATACAGATATATAAAGATAGATATATACAGATATATAGATACTGATATGTAGATACATATATATAAATGCAGATATATATATACATATATATACATATACATATACATACATATAAATATGTACATACAGATATATACATATATACATAAATATCGGTACACGTATATACACAGATATATAGATACACATATACCTATATATATATATAGATAGATATATATATATATATACATATAAATATATACATATATATATAGATACATATAGATACTGATAGATAGATAGATAGGTACTGATAGACATATAAATATATATGTACTGATATAGAGATAGGTAGATAGATAGCTAGATAGCTAGATAGCTAGATAGCTAGCTAGATAGCTAGCTAGCTAGCTAACCACCAGGGCCCGTATGCATGGAGTGGTGGTAGCGCTCTACCCCTGGGGGTAGAGAGGATATCCGGAGTAGTGGTGAAAAGTTGGTATGCATGTGACCGCGGTATGCAAACCCTGGGGGGGTAAAAGTAGGGCAAGCTACCCCCACTCAGTAGCAGGTATAAGGGCTGGGGTAGGGACTGACTCGGGCAAGATCATATTTAACAGAATTACATACGCAATAAGTGAAATTTTATCAATTTAACCCTAAATTCTAACTGTTATTAAGGCTACCGCCGCATTGGCGGCGGTATTAATAGTGTCAAATCGATGAATGTAAAGTAAACAAATCGCCGCCGCCGCCGCATCGACATCGCTTTCCATACTGGCGGCGGCGGCGGTTGCTTGGATTCGTCGATTCGAAAATATTAATATCGCCTCCATTGCGGTGGCAGCATTATTATTGCTTCGAATTTAGGGTTAATTTCATGAAATATCACTTATTGCGTATGCAATTCTGTTAAATATGATAGCATTTAATGGATTTGAGCCTAATATATGGCTACAAACACAGAGGGATTTCCCAAATCTATAAATAACTACAAGGGTAGCTACCTCTTCGCCGATTTGGCTCCACGCATACCCCGTGACCCATTTCTTACCCCAGGTGATAGCTACCCCAAACTTGGTCCTTACCACCGGCGGCGATAAATAATTCTTCATGCATATGGGCCCAGGAAAAGCTTCTGTGTATAGCAAACCGAAAATGGATCAGAACATCGCATTTCCGCCTCTCAGTAGATGCTTTTCTTGAATAACATTGGTAAGCTATATATTATATATATCTACATATATGTGTACTCCGTGGGGAACCGGGGTAGAATAGCTTCCTTGCACCCCATTGCAGATCGTAAAAGGCGACAAATGGGGCGGCTTGTTTGCCGTAAGTCGCGACTCGTGTCGGTGGAGGAAGGGATCCTGGTGCATGAGGACTGCAAGGGGCCAAGGCTCCTTGTGGACCAACACTTCACTTTGGCCTCGACTTCATCTAGGCGAGAGGTTGGAATGGCCCGTTCCAATCAATCGGCTGGTCATGCCAAGCCTTGGGTAGAGTAATGGAGAATGGATATATATATAGTACACCAACTATATTTATATTTATATTTACACAATTACCAAGTCATTCTTCACTTCCTAGAAGGCGGTGGCTAGGGTCAATCTAGTACTGGTTATGCTTTTTTGCCTCCATGCTAGCGTATATTATCCTCGTATCCCTGGTGTGTATCTGTCGGTTACCACAGTGCTGCACACCCCAATTTTGAGTGCTCCGTGGTGGGTGGGGAGCGAGGATGACGAAGCAAAAACAATTCAATATGGATACTCAAAACCCCCCAAATAATAAGAAAAGATTACCAGACACGGAAATGAAATCGGACTCTGATTCGGACTCACGTCCGAACGCTGATGATTGGCCACGGTTCATTATGATTGAATCATTGAATAACGAGGCATCAGTTGCCAAACTTTCCCCTTTTGCCATTCACAAGGGCATTATGGGAATTGCTGGCACAGTCAAAGACGTGAAGAAACTACGAAGTGGACATATTCTGGTGGAGTGTGCTAAGAAAGCGCATGCCGACAATCTGCTACTTGCAAGCACGCTAGCAGGCATCGGCATCAAGGCCTCTCCTCATCGAACTCTCAACTCTAGCAAAGGAGTAATCCGGAATAGAGATCTTGATGGTGTTGATGAGGATGAGATAGCACATGAGCTCAAGTCTCAAGGAGTGTTAAACGTACGAAGAATAGTTATAAAGAGGGATAACAAGTCCATAAAAACGGGGACATATATCCTCACGTTTGGCAAGCCTTTTCCGCCCAAGAATTTGAAAATTGGATACCTTAGTGTGAATGTGGATGTCTTCATCCCAAACCCACTTCGATGCTTCCAATGCCAGAAGTTTGGTCATGGCAAGGATAGATGCAAAACTGAAATCATCTGTTTTATGTGTGGTCAAAAAGGTCATGACAACACCAGTTGTCAAAACCAGGCAAAATGTTCCAATTGCCTGGGTGACCATATGGCCATATCTAAAGACTGTCCTGTCTGGAAAAAAGAAAAGCTAATTCAGCAGATCAAGCCTGAGAAGCGGCTAAGCTACCCAGAAGCTCGAAGGCTGGCTGAGGTGAATACTCCCTCGCCAATCACCAAGAGCAATGCAGCGGCAGCCAAAGCCTCCAACAGGACAATTGAATGCCAGACTGAAGTGACGTGGTTGACTGGAGGGAAGCCCACTGCCTTCACCCCAGTCCCAAATCCGACGCCGGTTTCGATCAAAAGTAATAATAGTAATACTAGTATTGCGGTGCAGACGCTGGCCGAGCCGGCAATGCCCAAAAAGAAGAAGAATTTGTCGGACCGAGTTCCGAAGGGATCTTTGACCCCTACGGACAAAACGTCCAGGGGGTCATCGATCTCCAAAAACTTAACATCAAATAGATATCGGGCGCTGGCCGATATTGAGATGCCTGAGACTGTGGAAACCCACAGTCGAAGTCTCTCCCTCAAACCAAAGGCGAGGGGGAGAACACCTGTCACTGCTCCAAAATGACAGTGACAGGTGCATCTCTTATTCAATGGAACTGCCGAGGTTTTAGGAGCAACATCGAAGAGTTGTCTCTTCTTTGTTGCAACCTCAATCCACTCGCTGTTTGCCTACAAGAAACTTATATAAAAGCTTCTGAGAGTTGTAGTCTTAAAGGCTACACCATTCATAACAAGCACGCACCAGATGGAGACCGAGCCGCTGGCGGCTCCTCCATCTTGGTCAGACGTGATGTGGTGTGTATGCCAGTGGCGTTAGACACAACACTACAGGCTGTAGCTGTTCGTCTGACGCTGCCTAAGCCTGTAACTCTCTGTTCCATTTACATTCCTCCGAGCTCCGTTCTCACTTTACAAGAACTGGACGCCCTTGTGGACCAGTTACCGTCCCCATATTTACTTATGGGTGACTTTAACGGCCACAACCCAATATGGGGGGGGGGACAATAGGAACGCTAAAGGCAAGAGAATAGAGGACCTAGTGGCCGCTCATGCTCTGTGTGTATTGAACGATGGTTCATACACATATTTGCATCCCGGCTACGGAACATATTCCGCCATCGATCTCAGCATTGTAGAACCAGAACTGGCGCTGGACTTTTCGTGGAGGGTCTGGGATGACCTCTGCGGGAGCGACCACTTCCCAATTATTCTTAATTGTGGGGGGGGGCATCTCCCATAGAGCGAGAGAGGAGCTGGCGGCTTTGTAAAGCCGACTGGCCCACCTTCCAGATCCTATGTTGTGAGAAGTTCACTCCAGACATCAGTGACATCGATGCCTTCACTGAGATGCTGAGATGGATCGCGGAGAAAACTGTTCCGAAGACCTCGGCAACTCCCAAGCGTTTGACGCCTCCATGGTTAGATGACGGCTGTAGGAGGGCTATTAAGGAACGAAAGAAAGCTCAGCGTAAATTCCACAGGAGACCGACTGCTGAAAATCTGGCGCTCTTTAAAATTCTGCACGCTCGCGCTCGCAGAACAATCAAAGAAGCGCGGAGGCAGTGTTGGAAACAATTTGTTTCTAGCATCACCATGCACACGCCGTTGGGCAAAGTATGGACAATGATCCGAAGAATCAAATGAAGGGGAGGTGATTCTTTTGTAGTCTAGCACTTGAAACACAATGGCACCATTCTCACATCACTCGACAAA
Source organism: Branchipolynoe longqiensis (assembly GCA_030323885.1). NCBI lineage: Eukaryota > Metazoa > Annelida > Polychaeta > Phyllodocida > Polynoidae > Branchipolynoe > Branchipolynoe longqiensis. The sequence continues at coordinate 180,877,579 of CM059186.1, forward strand.
ATAAGTGAAGAATTGGCTCTCACCTTTGCTGGAAACTCGTCTTTGGCAAACTGCCTCCCGGGCTTTCGGGTGGTTAAGGAACGCCAAGAGCAAAAGCTCTTGGACTTTTCTTCCGATGGCGAGGAGCACTACAACTCCCCATTCAGTATGGATGAGTTGAGGTGTTCTTTGGAAAGCTCGCATGACACAGCAGTTTGACCTGATGGAATTCATTATCAATTTTTGAAACATCTCCCTGAACATGGATTGAGACTGTTGCTTCAACTCTTCAACAACATCTGGGAGTTGGGTGTCGTCCCCGCCTCTTGGCGGGAGGCGACAGTAATACCGATTCCCAAACCTGGTAAAGACCAGAGTGAAGCCCACAACTATCGTCCCATAGCCCTTACAAGCTGCATCTGTAAAACCATGGAGCGCATGGTAAACAACCGCCTCATCTGGCTACTGGAGTCAGGACACCACCTGTCCAACCTTCAATGTGGCTTCAGACGGGGCCGCAGCACCCTCGACCATTTGGTGTGCATGGAGACCTTCATAAGAGATGCTTTCCTTAAGAAGGAGCACGTTGTGGCTGTCTTTTTCGACCTCGAAAAAGCCTATGACACAACGTGGGAGCATGGCATCATGGAGGATCTTCATGCGATTGGCCTTCGTGGCCACTTGCCAATTTTCATCAGGAACTTTCTAGCCTTCAGGCATTTCCGCGTCCGTGTCAAGACTACCTATTCCCGCCTACACTCACAGGAACTAGGAGTACCTCAAGGCAGCATACTGGCCGTGACCCTTTTTGGGGTCAAGGTCAATGGTATTGCTGCTGCTGTAAAGCAGGGGGTCTCCTGTAGTCTTTTTGTGGACGACTTTGTTTTATATTACAGCGGTGCTAATATGAATGTCATAGAGAGACAGCTACAACCAAGCATAAATGGGATCCATCGATGGTCAGTTCTGAACGGTTTCAAATTTTCCAAGACCAAAACAGTCTGCATGCACTTCTGCCTGCTGCGTAGAATACATGCGGAACCGGAGCTGACCCTGGATGGGGATCCCATTAAAGTCGTTGAGAAAACCAAATTTCTGGGCCTCATTCTCGACGCAAAACTGTCTTTTGTGCCACATATAAAGTACCTGAAAACAAGATGCCTGAAAGCGCTGGATATTCTGAGGGTGCTGTCCAGCTCAGTGTGGGGAGCGGACAGAGATGTTCTGCTCTCCGTGTACAGAACCTTGGTTCGTTCACGAGTGGATTACGGCAGCATAGTATATGGTTCCGCAAGGAAATCATATATTGGGCTGCTAGACACGATCCACCACCAGGGACTGCGCTTGGCCCTTGGGGCCTTCCGCACCTCACCAGTTCAGAGCCTTTATGTCGAAGCCAATGAACCATCACTTAATAACAGGAGAATCAAACTGGCCATGCAATATGTAGTCAAGATAAAAACTAATGCATTGAATCCTGCACACAATTGTCTATTCGAGCAACATGACGAATCCAGGTATGAAGCCAGGCCAAATTACATCCGGCCACTGAGGCTCCGAATGAAACCTCATTTGGAGGCCTTAGGCGTGGATTTGGACGTGTTGGAGGATGCCAAAGTCCCAGAACATCCCCCGTGGTCATTGAGAAAGCCATCGGTTATCCTCCGACTCACGGAACTGAGGAAATCTGGGACACATCCACTCGAGTACAAAGGATTGCATGCAGAGATTCAAGGCCAGTTTGCAGACCACCTCTCCATATACACTGATGGTTCGAAAGACCAAAGCCGGGTAGCTGCTGCGGCAGTCTGCCGACGGGAAAAATTTGGTGTACGTTTGCCCGATCAGAGCTCGATTTTCACTGCAGAGGCCCGAGCACTCCTTCTCGCTTTGGAGTGTATCGAGGTATCCAACCACACTAACTATGTTATATACAGTGATTCCTTCTCTTGCCTCCTGGCTGTTGCTGGACTGAAAACGAATCACCCTATTCTAGCAATGGTCATTTATAAAATGAACCAACTGACAACAGATGGGTATGATATCCACCTGTGCTGGGTGCCTGGCCATGCTGGCATACAAGGAAACGAACGAGCTGATCGGGCTGCGAAGAAGGCCCTGAACTGTGATCTTGAACTGTGTCTGATCCCTCACTCTGATCTGAAACCACTAATAGCCACCCACATAAAATCCAAATGGCAACATGAGTGGGATGAAAACATCAATAAACTTAAAGAAATTGAACCATCTGTGGGAAAGCCACCACAGACTCATGCGGGAGGTCGGCGGGACCAAGTGGTCCTTAGTCGCTGCCGTGTTGGCCACTCGTGGCTTACACATGCTTTTCTGCTCAAGGGGGAACCTCCCCCTGAATGTATTGGGTGTCAGTCCCTACTGACACTCAAACACATTTTACTAAGTTGCGTTGATTTTTTGGCCCTGCGCCAACGGTTCTACACCGCAGGCAGTATGCATGACCTTTTTACTAAGGTAAAACAGGAAAACATTTTAGCCTTTTTGAGGGCAGCTCGACTGTACCACCTTATATAGTTTACTAAATGGATTCTATTAATTATTAATGAAACTTTTCTTTTTCTATGGGAATTTGTTTCCCTTGACCACAGATATATGATTGTGAGCTTTCTAATTTAATTAGTGTCTATTGGCACATAATTGATTGTCTGCTTTTACATGTAAAAGCGATGGTTTGAACAAAAAACAAACATTTCTCGCCGTGAATATGGCCTATGCTGCCGACACGGCGTAAAGCAACCACCAATCAATCAATCAATCAACATATATGTGTAGATATATATATAGACATATATATCTTGTGTAATCTATATACAGTACAACCCCGTTAAACCATGCCCGGTGAAACCAAACGATCTGTTAATCCAAACTTGTTATGACGGCCTGGCCGGCAAAATACTACCATTTATCATAAAAAGAAGTTGGTTAAGCCAAAGTCGGTTAATCCAAACTATTGGTTAATTCAAACAAAATTGTCGGGCCCCATGCCACTTCTGGTATGGTTAAACCAAACTTTCCTGTGATTATAGGGTCATCTGAGACCCTAATGACTTTTTTATATGATAAAGGGTAGTATTTTTCCAGACCGCCGAAACAAGTTTGGATTAACCAATATTTTGGTTTAACCAAGCTTAGTTTCACGGGGTTATACTGTATATACAAAGAAAATAAAATCGACGTGTCCACATACTTTGTATATTATAATTATTACATTCATAATGCACCCGCGTTTTTGCCAAACCCAAGTCAAAGTCAAAAGCTCGGTTAAACCAATGATCGGTTAATCCAAACAAATTTCTAGGGTCCCTTCAAGTTTTGTTTAACGGGGTTATACTGTATACATATATGTATATATATATATATATATATATATATATATATATATATATGTGTGTAGATATACATCTGTAATATATATATATATTACACATATATATTCACACATATAATAGTATGCATATATATATATATAGATATGTACATATATATATATATATATATATATATATCTTACGTTGCTAGTCCAGCCTCAGTTTGGAATATACTGCTTACCAACGTACTCACATCACCGTCGATCACCTGGCAACAGGGGGCCCCGTACTGGAGCGTGTGTTTTACAAAAGACTGCTGATTACTCCCTCAGAATTTGCTCAGCAACATCAGTTAGTGCCACATGGCCGAAATACCTGCGTCAATCGAGCTAGGCAGACCAAATTTTCTCCTAGCCCTAACCTGGGGGTGGGCTAAATTGTAAGAAGCAATCCATGGGTGCTACTTCACTAACTCTGTGTATGTATGTGTATATGTGTATATGTATATAATTATGTATATATGCCTCAATGAGTATTAGTAAGCTTTTCGAGGCATTGATATATTAGTAACGCATACCAGAGGTAGTAGGGGAGTGGGATCCTGTGAACGGCAGGTATAGTGTCACAAGATGCGGCCCACCTGTCCCCGCTGCCATCGATCACCATGGTAACGAGGTGCTGCCTATACCTGTGGAGCCCCCACACCTGGCGGCCTCACCTGAGCCTGGTGGATGGAGGGTAGCACCTACCAAGTCATCCTGCATTCACAGCCCAGCAAGCCTACAGGAGGGTGTGTGTGTGTGTTTGTTCACAGAACTGTATTGGTTAGGGTTAGGAATGGTGTGGTGGTAAGTTGGTTTGGTGTTGGAGTTTTACGTCCTGGCAACATCTAAGGTCATATCAGGATGGGTACCAACTTGTGACAGTGTGCACTCATGGCAACCTTACAGCGCTGCTCCTGTGGCAGACCAAACCATTAGCACCATGACCTGATATACCAATCACTCACATTATCCTGACACTGAGCCAACCAGTCCTTGCCCTATCCTAATAACGCAGAGCACCAGGCTAGGAAGCGACACATACCACTTTTAGAAATCATTGCTTTGACTCGACCAGGGTTCTAATCCCACGATCTACCTAAATGGTAGACGGACGCTCAACTCATTCAGCCATCCCATCTGGTATGGTGATAGGTGTGCTCATTCACCCCCATCCACTCCTTCTCTCTCCTCATCCCTCCTCCTCCAGCCCCCCCCCCCCCCCCCCCACACACACACAGTACATGCAGCTGTGGGCCAGGTGCTGGCCGAACTGCTCTGGGAGCTTCTTGCTGAGCGACTCCCCAAACTTTGCGCCTTAGGGAGGGACGCGCTGATGGGCCTTGGTTTGGGGGGAGGGTGGATTGGAGTAAGGTGCTGGGTCAGCTGGTTGCAGGAATTGATGAAATATATGTTGTGAATTTCTCAGGGAGTTTCGGACTACAGGAAAGAACACATTCCTAGCAGATTTATATTGTATGTATATATCTTATTAATACAACAAGTTTGTTTTATTTAACGACACCTCTGGAGCACATTGATTTTTATCATCGGCTTTTGGACATGAAGCATATGGTCATTCTGACATACTTCTTGGGAGGAAACCCACCGCTGCCACATAGGATACTCTTTTCGATAAGCAGCAAGGGGTCTGATATGCACTTTCCCACAGACAAGACAGCACATACCACAGCCTTTGATGAACCAGTTGTGGACCACTGCTTGGAATGGAAAATAACTCAACTGCAAATGTGTCCACTGTGCAGGATCGATCGGATGACCCACACCTTCAGAGTTGGACACTGTACTCCCTGAGCTGCGTCCTGCTCCTATCTTATTAACAAAGATGATATATTTATATGTTTGTGGCTATGATAAGGTGAACATATGTGTACATATGTTAATCAACATCGTTCCACCAGTAGTGTCCGTGCCTGCATGTGCATGCGTGTCTGTGTGTGCGTGCGTTTGTATGCATGTCCAAGTGTGTTAATTTGTGTCCATACGGTTCCAAGCGTGGTCAAGCGTGTCCAAACATACATCCATGTATCCAGTGGTGTCCAGGCATCTATACATGCCACGGGTGTCCACTGGTATATAAACCGTTCCACTAGTGCAAAGACCCTATATTACTAAGACGGCTCACTCAGCCTGTACTGTGTAATCAAAATGATCAAACCCACAACTGGGTGCACTGGCCGTTCTCTTGGTTAAACAGTTGCTATATTATATGTATAAATGTATATATGAATGTGAAAGGTGTGTGATGATGGTGATGCTGATGATGATGCTGATGATGATGTGTATTTGTTCATAGCAATTTCATATTGATGTGTATTCATGCTTACCAATCTCATGGATAATATAATTGTATTTTACATGTGAAACACCAACCAGCAGTCAGTCTGATCAAACCCACCACAAGGTGGCCCTGCAAAATTGACATTACCATGGGAGAGATAGGGAGTGAGCCGTCTTAGTATTATAGGGTCTTAGTCTAGTGTCAGCAAGTGTCCACGGGTGTCTATGGATGTCCATGCACCTAGTCTGTCTATAGTTCTCCGCAGTTGTCTCCTCAATTAGTCGTGTCCACTGGTATCCACAAATCTATTCCTGCCATGAGTGTCCACAGCTGTCCACCAATCTACGTGTGCCGGCGGGTGCTGATGACCTGGTCTCCCAGTGGAGCAGCACTATACAGTCGTCATGAGTCCGCACTATCACAAATCGGTACCCGTCCTGGTATGACCTCAGAAGTTGCCAATACCTAAAACCCCAACAACCAACGTTTAGGAAAAGGATGCTTGACCTACTTTGGAAGATAGTTCATGGCGTACTTCATAGGCGATTATCAAAGTGGCACATCATTGGAATAGCATTCGCTCGGCGTCCCCAGCCAGACAGCAGATAAGTCTAGTAGCATGCTGAGTTGTTTTTGTTTTATTTTCTCCTTCATGTTTGCACCGCTATCAGTCCTGGGATTATAACCCTAAGAACACATACTGTTCTATTCGCTACCTGGTTAGACCTTACTGAAGTGTAATAAACATGGTAATGCAGAGCCTTGCTGTGTGTGAGTTATGCTATTTTTGGAACAGTCTAAAGCAAATAAGCTTTACACGACTGCTACGGTGGAGGTTTGGTTGTTTGCTTGTTGTTCTTTTACGTCCTACAACATCTAAGGTCATATAAGACGGGTACCGACTTGTGACAGTGCGCACTCATGGCTGGCTCGGAAGCGACAAGTATCAATTTTTAAGTCATTGATTTGACTCGACCAGGGTTCGAACCTAAGATCCCATATTTCTACCAACATGTGAGACGGACGCTCTACCTCATTTGACCATCCCGTCTGGTTGCTACGGTGGAGGCAAGGAAATATACACTACATGGTAATTTGTGGTTTAAATCAATGATTGGTAAGCAGGTGCAGTTAATGTTAGAGTATGGTTTTCGTTTCGAAATTACCTGCCCTGTGATTTTAAAAGAAGAAACTTTAATCATCAGAATTCAGTTGTTTTTTTTTTCAACGCAGAGGTACTGGTCTTCAGCCCATGCTTAACTTCAGTCATAAGCATTTGTTCCCGATTGTCAAGTAAAAGAATTGCAGGTTCCATATGTTGTTAGGGCACAGCGCGATTGGAAATACTGGAACAGTCTAAAGCAAATAAGCTTTACACGACTAATACGGTGGAGGTTTATTTGTTGTTTTACGTCCTTGCAACATCTAAGGTCATATCAGGATGGGTAGCAACTTGTGCCATTGCACACCTATGACAACTTTATAGTGCTGCTGCATTGGGAGACTAGGCTGCCAGCCCCATGCCATTCAGTTACATTATCCTGACACTGAGCCAACCACTCCTTGCCCTATCCTACTAATGCCGAGCGCCTGGCTAGGAAGCAAGAAGTATCAATTTTTAAGTCATTGGTTTGACTCGACCAGGGACCGAACCCACGATGCCATGATCTACCAACATGGGAGACGGAGGCTCAAACTCATTCGGCGACCCTGTCTGGTTGCAACGGTAGAGGAGGCAAGGACATGTATACTACATGGTAATGTGTGGTTTAACTCGCTGAATAGCAATCAGGTGTGGTTAATATTAGAGTATGGTTTTCGTTTCCAAATTACCTGCGCTCTGATTTTGTTCAAAGATTTAATTATCGGAATTTCTTTTTTTCAGCACAGAGGTACTTGTCTTCAGGCCATGCTTAACTTCATGTAAAGTCCTCGGCTAGAATATGTGGTTTGTGTAGGCAGGCTATAATGAAATCAATACAGGCAAGAAGAAAAAGGAAGAGTATAAAGAATGAAAGTAGAGAGAGAGACAATACCCTCAGGTTTATTATTATATAGAGGTACATCTGACCGTGTTCTCCACTGAGAATCAAGCATTTACAGTTCCTCCAATGAACATCAAGCATTCCTGTGTCACCATGGCTACAGGGATCTGCCCACCAGCACCATGCGGTGTGGCTGCTTGGCCACCTCCTGCCTGAGCTGAGTGTGTGGTGATCCGTGACTAACAGAGGGGGGAGGGGGTAGCGAGTAGAGCTCCAAGTGCCCCTTACACATTATCTATAGTGCCTCCTCATACTATCTGCCTAATACAAAATGACTATTGACCATAAGTAAAGGATCACCAGCAACTACATAAATACATTCATGCACCTGGCACTATATACCATTTACCATTATAGACCATTTGCATTCCCTCACCAATCCGTTTTATCGGAATATTTTACATTCAGTCATAAGCATTTGTTCCCGACTGTCGAGTAAAAGAATTGCACTTTCCGTATGTTGTTAGGGCGCAGCACGATTTGAAATACTTTGAAGTTTTCGGAGCGTATGAATGAGATTCATCTCACCAAGTACTTAAACTTGGTTAATCAACGAATGTTTAAAGTTGCATCGTCCTGCATTTTGGTCATTTTTCTGAGTTAAATATATCAAATTAATCGGTATAATCTACCTTATTTCTGCTTGAAGTAACCTTTATTTTAAATTGTTCAGTTTTGAGATATTTGAAATTCAATCAAGTAAGCTTAGTTTTGGCAAGCACACCCTTTTATGTCTAAGTTAGATGTAGAGTCAAATCTCTATAATTATTTTGGATTTGAAAATTTGATGCTTCATCGGACAATGCAGCTTAAAACACAGGAGAACTATATGAACAACTGCCACGGAAAAACGTTCGTTTCACTGATATAAAAGCTGAAGCTTGCTTCATTTTGTTGTTAATTCTGTTGGTAGGTTAATTATTACATTTGTTGATTAAACAGGAGTACTTTAAATCGCGATCTTCCTCATTCCACTGCTCCCCTTCCTAATGCCGAATGAAACCCTAGCCAGCAACAGATATCAATTTTTGAGTCATTTGTTCGACTAGACCGGGGTTCGAACCCGAACCCAGTGGTTTGAATCCTATGATCTACCAACAGCGAACGCAGATGCTCGGTTCGACTCATTCAGACGATGAGCACTACTAGGTTTCTTTATAGCAAAGTCAAATTTCCTAGATCTGGAGTATAACCCACAAAAAACAAACAACCCAGTCTTTGAAAGATCAACACATTCTCAGTGCGCATGATTCTGCGAGTGAATTGTCGCCTACGTTTACTTTAGAGCCTTTTGATGACACCGCACGTGGAACAGGCGCACATCGACCCGGTCCACCGGGCGCGATTGGCCGTGTCGGTAGAGCGCCGGCCTCGCGTGCGGAAGCTCGGGATTTCTGTTCCCGGTCGAGGCAAACCATTGACTTATACCATTGGTACTTGTTGCTTACTATCCTGGCGCTCGGTATTACTAGGATAGTAAGCGACAAGTATATATATATATATATATATCTAGGACTGGTTAGCTCACTGTCAGGATAATGTGACTGAGTGGGATATGGGGTCATCGTGCCAGCAGCCTGATTTCCCAGTGGGGCAGCACCATCAAATTGCCATGAGTGTGCACTGTCGCAAGTCGGTACCCGTCCTGATATGACCTTCGATGTTGCTATGACGTACAACTGCAGCAACCAAGCAATCGACCCGATCCAAAGGCGTGTCAACCCGAATAGAAGAGTCAATAGTTGGCAACACGTGGCCCCCTATGTAATGCTAGTAATTCTTCAGTGCAGTGGAGACTAAAACCGCTCATTTCAGGAGGCCTTTATGAGCCGAAAGGAGCACCTTGGAGAAGCCAACCGGAAGTCAGTGTCCATAAGCACCGGAAGTGGCAAGGGCGATGTTTGGCGAGACGGAGTGTTGTATAAATAGGTGAGGACTGTGGCGCGGTGATGCCCAGTGCTGGACATTGATCAGTGTATTGGCGTTATTGGTCAGACTGCTTGTATTTATCGGGAGTATCAACCAACAATCTTCCCGCACCCCTTGGCAACGTCACATTCTCAGTGCAAAACAGGCTGTTTGCACTATAACATACCAAGCACTTTACAACGAAATATATCAATCATTAAAATATATACAAGAACATTTGATGATGCAATGGAAAATGGAAAATAAAAGGAAAATTTGAGATAAAACCAACAACACACACACAAATTCAGGTAATAGTATTGAAATTAAGAACGCTGGCTGCTTTCCCATGTGAGAGTTTCTTTGTTCAAACTCCGACCCAGTCAAGGCAGTGGTTTAGAAAATTGATGCTTGTTGCTACCTAGTGTGGTGCTAGGTCGGCTAGGCCTGGCTTCAGAATAATGCGACTGAGGAGTATATTGGGTCATAGTGCGGACAAGCCGGTCTCCCAGTGAAGTAGGACGATAAGGTTGCCATGAGTGAGCACTGTTACAAGTCATTCATCATAATGTGCCTCATTTGTTACAAAGATATAAAATCTCAACAAGCCAACCGAATGAGACAAATCAATGTTTTATGTAAATAGCCACTGCTCTCCAGTTAACTGTACTTGTAAAGGAAGAGGGTCTCAATCCAAGTAGAAGCAGGTTAGTGGGGACGTGGAGACAGGTATGCAGGTATTCCAGATATTGCACTACCTCAGGGAGTTTGACACCCCTGCCCTGCGGAGTTGTAAACCACTGCCTTGTGGGACAGGTTCTTGACATAACCGAAGGCTAAGGGAACAAACCCTAAACAGAAAACCATGTCACTGTGGCAGCATTATTTAAGGGCGGTTGATGGATGGAACTCCCGACATGTCCCGACCAGCCACCGCAAGGACAAATATTTTTGTACCTGTCTGGACATGTTCTTGCCGGTGTGAAACCTATATTTGCTCCCTGAGAGAGTGCCGCTGGTAACTTTCAAAAGCCAGCAGCACTTCAACACTTTTGCAGGCAGCTTTCATGAAATGTACAACCACACAAAACACCATACCGGCTCGGTCGTGTACCAGGTTACCAGGGACCGCACTGCTCGAGCTCATCTTCCGTCGACAGCAGAAAATCATCTAGGAGGAACACCGACTCATGGACATCATTCTCACAACAGAGAGCTAAATGGAGAGCGGCAGTCAAGTAATGAAAGCAGTGTTTGTTGCATCATGACCGCCACCATGATGATGATGATGGAGATTGAGATGGACAGGCCTAGACACTCAATGCGATGGAGAATGTCAATGCGATGGAGACGGACTATGTAACGTCGACAGAAAAAGTGAAATAGGTGGACACCGTCTACTTCATGGTGTCTGTTTTTCAACATAGCCATATAACCTACTGCAGTATGAGATATTTTAATTACAGAATCCCTGTATCTCTCTGGCAAAACTAGTCGAGGATATGTATCTTTACATCTAGGAGCAATCATTGAATAAAGATTAACCATTAGCAAATTATTATTTTCTTCATTCGTTCCTAACCTATATTCGGGCATTTTTTTCTGCTCATTCATGACTTCATCGAATGGCAGTTTATAGTGCTCAAATGGAATTGCCTGTTCTGCCCAAATAGAATCGGGTGCAAACAATTCTACCGGCTCCTTAGCCTCTGTATTAGGTTTCAATCTGGACAGCATGCCAGCCCATACATTATCTACTCCTTTCATATAGACAATTGGTTCTGAAAATTCTGCTAATAATACTGCCCAACATTGAATACGTGTATTACGGATTTCCTGAGGGAAAAAACATTTTAGTGGAGCATGGTCTGTGGAAATAGTAAATTCTGCATCATATAAGTAAGGTCTTAGTTTAATTAATGAATACATTATAGCAAATGCTTCTTTTTCTATCATAGGATAATTACGCTGAGCAGAAGAAAATCTAGTACTTATTAGATGTACAGGCGTATCTATCCCTTTTTCGTCTTCCTGCACAAGGACAGTACCCAAACTGTACTCATAAGCATCTGTATACAATTTATGAGGCTTAGAAGGATTAGTAAATTTTAGGACACATTCTAATAATAGACTTTAACTCATTCCAAGCATTTTCACATTCTACTGTCCAAACAAAGCTACATGTATTACTAGTTAAATATGTAATAGGTGCCACAACATCAGCATATCCTAGTAAACGTCTTACTTCCTTTTTACTAGTCGGAGAAGCCATGTCCCTAAATGCAGTAATTTTGTCAGAATCCGGTTTCAAACTACTACCCGGATACAATTGCCCATCGGGTACACCAATGTCAATCAAAGATTGGAAAACGGACAAATGTATCAAACGCTTAGCCGCACCTGAGTCTACAAGATCCGATAAATTAATCCCATCAAATTCAATTTTAATCGAAGGATGTGCATCAATTACGCTTTCTAGTTGCCTGATGGTGTAGTACCACTCATGTTAACGTTACCCGAAAGTAATTTTTTTTTTATGGACAATCGCGCATCATGTGTGCTTCAGTACACGAGTAACAAGAGATCACACACTTTGGTGCTGAACTATGCTTTCTTTACCTAAAAGCGTTGCTTTTCCATGACTACGGATACACGTGAGATGTACCACAGGTAAAAAAATTCCATTGCTCCCCTGCTGTTGCGTTGACAGTGCATGCCCCACCATGTGCTGTGTGACTGGAGTGTGCCTAATTACACTGGCATTTTCTACCCCGACTGGCTGCCCTAGGTCTACATGCAGCAATCAACCACATATGCCTTGGTTGTAAGAACTGCCACGAGATGGTGTGGCAGCATTCACAGCGTCAATCGCTGAATGATCAGAAACTACACTGCCTAATGACAAGTTACTTATGCACTTCCTAAGAGACTTTATTTCACTTTGAAGTGACTTCATGCCCTTAATATATGAACCAGCGGATTTAGAACCTCTGTGAGGAGAAAGACTTGGAAAAATCCAAAGAAGTACCATTTAGACTATCTATTTGCTCACAAATAGCTAAATTCCCAAGACGTGATTGTGCATGTCTCTGCTGCCTGATAAGACCTATCACTGAGAATAGAGATTTCAAGGGCTTCTTCAAATGTTTTTGGTCGGTTCATTTCCACATACCACATGGTACTATTGTCATGGGGGTGATGAAAATGGGAAATATTGCACCCAGAGCAGGACTTGAACCCACATCTCTTTGCATTCCGGGCCAGTGTGCTAACCATTACACCACCTAGGCTCCCTGATATCAAGACACGCCCCACGCCTACCTGTCTATGTGGTTACTTGCCTGAGAGGTCAGTGCAGACCACTACACTCGTCCCCCTGGAATTGTAAGTCTTGTAATGCTTACAATTACATACAAACAGGCAATGCACCAACACATACATACACAGGTTAGGTTCAACAACCATACAGCGCAAAGCTTGTACAGGATCCTGATCACGGCAACCAGTGTCGTGGGGGTGATGAAAATGGGAAATACTGCACCTAGAGTGGGACTCAAACCCACATCTCTTTGCATTCCGTGCCAGTGTGCTAACCATTACACCACCTAGGCACTCTGATATCAGCACACTACCCACGCCTACCTGTCTATGCGGCTCCTTGCCTGAGAGGTCAGTGCAGACCACTACGCTATCATCAAATAAGGAGTCGAGAAATCTTGAAAGGAGTACTTCAAAGGTATCAGTACCGAAAACTGGCAGTTGGGAGATCCCAGCCTTTTGCTGCCGCAGTCTTAAAATGCTGATATTATGCAGGTACTGTTTCTCCGTCTACTTGCTTCATTACCATCACTACCCCCTTCAAATGACTATGTTCATCAACTGTCAGATGAGTAGATGCTATCACTTCCTTAATTTCTCTCCAGGCCCTAGCATATTTCTGCTGAAAAGCAGTGAAAATAACCTCATGCACCATTCCCATTGCATTGGACAAAGCAAAGTGAATAATGTCCAGGTCTGAAACATGAGCAAGAGTACCTATGCATTCAATCAAGTCAATCCAATTACGGAATGCCCCTCTGTCTGACCCATCTAATAGGGGAACAGACTTGCCATATGCTTTTAAAGATCTATGACGTACCTCTCTCTGCCTGTGCTCAACCTGTAAAAGTCCCCGTGCCTCCCTGCGTTCTTCTCTATCCAAACATATTTCTGTCCTATCCCTTATTTCTGACAAAGCCCTTACTGCTCTTCTTAAGAATATCTAACCTAAGTGCCATAAACTTAGGCCAAGCTTCAACCACTCCTGTTTCAGACGAATAATTGCCCAGTGTACACTGACCTTGGAATCATTACTGAAACTCATCGCGTAACAATTCCTCCCTTGCGCAGGTGAGCGGCATCTTCAAGCTGCTGTTGTATGTGGTGGTAGAAAAGATTTAGCACAATTGAATCCAAGTATAGAAATGTCTGTAAAGTAGAAGAAATAGTAAACAAATGACATAGTGCATTACTACGCTCGCCCCCTCTGTGATAAGGTTAAAGAAAAGCCGAAAGTAGTTCCATATGAAAAGAATATTTCAGTGGCGACGCAAGGCTTCAATGATGCATGTTACAGACACACCATCAATAAAGTCTAGCGGACCTTCCAAAATAGCGGTATTGTCTGAAAAATCATTGACAACCCCAATTCCAAAGAATTTCAAACCCCCACAGAGTAAAAACCTAGAAGGAATAACACTACCTACACAGTGCACCAAATAAGCATTAGCCCATCAAGGTTCTACTAGGCAAATCAACATTGTGTGGTAACAACTGTCATGGTCACCAGTTTGGAGAATATAATGCTTGCATCTGTGGGTGTGTAAGTAGGCTATGAGGAAAACAATACAGACACAGAGAAAGGAAGAGAGTAAAGTATAATAGAAGAGAAGAAGAGAGTCCAGCCCTCTGGTTTATTGCTTATATAGTTACATGGGTTCATTGTAGAGTATCACCCCACCTCCTTCCTCCAATGGGAATTGATCATTCTTGGCCCTACCAATAGGGATCCAGCATTCCTGGTCTCCATGGATACCAGTGGTCTACCCACCACCAGTAGCTGTATGTCCCCATGGCCACCACCAACCTTGACCTTTTGAGTGTGGTGACCCCTACCCCAGCAGAAGGGCTAGGCCCTGAGTGCAATCACAACCAGATCTGCCAGCACCACTATGTATATTTACATCCCACTCAGGCACCACCAACCCATATATATCTATGCATCCACCTGGTCACGTACACCGATCAGTAATAGAGTATTTGCATTCCCCCCTTGCCGAATATCTGAATATTTTACAATGGTGTCCGTCTACGTCATGGTGTCCATCTACGTCACAGTGTTCATCTACGTCACGGTGTCTGTCTACATCACTGGGTCCGTCTACATCATGGTGTCCAGCTATTTCACCTATTGACGTCACATGCATGCACATACATGCACATACATGCACATACATGCATATACATACACATACATGCACATACATGCCCATACATGCACAAACATGCACATACATGCACACACATGTACATTCATGGACATGGTCCATGCACATACATGCGCATACGTGCATATGATCCATGTGCATTTTACATGCACATGACACATGTGAATGATACATGTACATGTTACATGCATATGATACATACACATAGTGCATTCACATGATACATACACATGGCATATGCACATGCTACATGCACACATGCACATACATACACATCGACGCACATACACACCCATGTACACATGAATTTAGATCAATTTGCCAGCACATATTGATGAACTGATACTGAATATCTGTTTTCCTTTCACCTATATATATATATATATATACCACAATATATATATATATATATATATATTGTGGTATATATATGACTCAGGATCACGAAAAGAGGCCAATTGGGGAAAGTTGTCGGCGTCGAGCATGGATGTCGGCGTCGATCGGCATAATTATAATTTAGCATTGACAGAGGTGTTGGAAAGTCCTTAAATTTATAAAGAATGTAAAGATCGAGAAGATACAACAAGCTTATTTGTTTCTAGGATAATTTAATACAAAACAAAGAAATGCACAACACTTTAAGAATTGTGACGCCGACATCTATTCAAGTTGTCGGTGTCGATCATTAGATGTTGGCGTCGATCGGTATAATTATAGTTTAGCATTAACAGAGGTGTTGGAAAGTCCTTCAATTTATTCTGAATGTAAAGGTCGAGAAAATATAACAACCTTATTTGTTTCTAGGATAATTTAATATGAAACAGAAATGCACTACCCTTTTAAGAATTACGACGCCGATATCTTCAATTGACCACCAATTGGCCCATTTTCGTGAGGCTGACTCACATATATATATATATATATATATATATATATATAGAGGCCTTTTAATTTTAATGCAGACTCTGTGTAGTTATTGGTGCCGACTGCCCTGCCACCTTGGGCGTGCCCTGCGTACCAGGTGCGCACCATTTACAAACAGTACTTGGTGCAGTCTAAGCAAACAGTAATGATGTGAGGCAGGCCGTCTCTTCGGGCCGACAGGTAATGTTCATCTGCAGGTAAACAAACGGCTGCCATCTTGTTCCATGCATTAAGCTGCCAGTCGCTGCCTGCCGCCCTCTTTCAGGCCTAGGTTTCATAATCAACAGCTTCGCACCGCACCCACCCCTCTCCCACTCACACCCTCACTCCCACCTCAACCACCACCACCACACTCATCCCTATTCCCACCCGGGGGCGCTGGTCTTGGTGGTGAGTGGAGAGGGGGTGGGGTGGGGTGGGAGGGAGGGAGTAGGGTGGGTGAGGGGGCGGGGATACCGCGCCCCATGTGCTTCCCACGAAATCCGCCAGGGGGCTTTCCCCGCTTCGGAGGAAGGAGGAACGTGTTGGTAGGTTGGGGTGGGGTGGGGTCGGTAGGGTAGGGGAGACGGAGGGGAGGGGTAGGGGAGGGGGAGGTCGGTGTGTGCAAGTGTGTGTCTGTGATGGGGGCTGGGGTGGGGAGAGAGAGAACTTGGGAGAGTGATGGAGATGTGAGGGGTGTGTCTGGGGGAGGGGGGGGGGGGCGGTGAGAAGAGACCGGTGGGGTCTAAATAAAAAGGGGAGACAAAAGCAAATCTTAAATGTGCAGCATACATCACCTGGAACAATTTTAGTATGTATCATTTAGGGTCAATCAGAGTTACATTACGGATGTCGCGCAGTATTCAACAGGCATGAAGCCTGTATTGGTCGCATTATGCTGGGAAGGTACCTGATGCAATTTGGGACTATTAATACGAAAACAAGGCTGGCACTATAAAGATGCTCAATTTATATGTTGATATATAATGTTTGACACATCTCTCTCCTCGACGTCTTATCTACGATTTACGGTGATGCACTACTGCTCGGAGAAATCAAAACATCGACATATTATGCAGTTATATCTTGCAGCTAGTTAAGTACACCATTTCAGTGTAATACTGCCATACTGATATACAATATTATGTTATTATTACGAAGAATAATAAGCATCTCTTCACATTTAACAATATATTCTGAGATTCCCCATTGTTTACATATCCACTATTTATATATTTAAACATATAATATATCTTATTTATTTAATAGGAATATAGTGTAACATGACAAAGTGAATGGAATACACTTAAAGGGTTGCAGACACTCTTTTTATTAGACCAGTCTGCTTCTGACTGACGTCATGGCTCAGGTAGGGATGCCATGAATTAGTTCCGATGGAATAGTTTGCAACAGTGTTCTAGGACTTTGTTAGATGCAGTAAGACATTGCCTCTTGTATGTGGTGAGAGGGAATATGAGCTATCTATTCCACTGGTGTGGCGGAAGAAGGATTATTCATGGTGAGGGCAATTAATCAGACGAATAGATTCATTAAATTCATTCATTAAAGTTGCATAGTCCGATGGTTTTTAATTTCTGTATTTTTTCTGAGAAAAATATATTACATCGATCACTAGTATCTACTTTACATTAGTTCAAAGTTACTTTTATTTTAAATGGTAAACTTTTTAGATATTTTGGGTCAAACATGGAAAATTACTTTTGGCAAGCATGCCAAAACTCTGACACCATAGATTTCTGCAGTAACAGGTTTGGTTAAATTGACTCAGTATTGCCTTCTATGCAGAAACAAATGCTTAATAAGTGCATCAGTATCTAAGTTAGATATGTAAAATCAAATCTAGATAATTGGTTTTGTTTTGAAAATTTGATATTTCATCAGACTATGCAGCTTTAATGGAGAAATGGAAATATTCTCTTGTGGGATTATATATGATGTACGTATCTAGTTGGCTGTTGGAGTTCTACATCCTGGCAACGGGGATGTATAAAGTCATATCATGACCGGTATCGACTAGGGACAGTACGCACTAATGGCGACTTTATAGTCCTGCCCCACTTGGAGACCAGGCCACAAACACCATGAGCTGATATCCCACTCAGTCACATTATTCTGACACTGAGCCAACCAGTCCTTTCCCTATCCTAATATGTGCTAGGACGTAAAACAACAGCAAACAAACCTATCCTAATAATGCTGAGCACCTGACTAGGAAGTGACAAGTATAAATTGTTAAGTCATTGGTTTGACTCTACCAGGGTTCGAATCCGTGGGTTCGAATCCCATGATTTACCAAAGCGGGAGACAGATGCTCAATTCATTGAGCCATCCCGTATGTAAGATAGATATGTGTCATATATGTCATTCTTATGGGAATTACTTATATGTATAACAAAGTATTTTGCTATATTACATAAACATGTAAAATTATATACACATATATATAGTGTTGCATTGCTGGTATTGAAATATTCATGTTCATTTTATGCCAATTACTTTTAGGTGTAACAACATATTTTGCTGATACAACTTAATTTTTCATTCCATACATACTCTTGCGTTAGAGATAGTTACACTGGTAGACTCGCCTTCCACCGTACTGCCACTGGTGTATTATGGGTAGAGTAATACGGTGATTGGACTTGGGACAGTAGACAGGAATAGGGGGGGTTTAACACAATAACAATGTCGCCCTCCTTCACATATACTCACGAAGTAGCGGTGAGGTGTGATGGGGTGATGTATGTGGACGGATTTTTCAAAACCAAAACCAAATATCTAGATTTGATTCTACATATGAGACTTAAGGCCATGTCACACTTCACCGGATTGGGGGGAAATGGAAAGAAACTGAACAAAGTCTGTTGAAGTCCGGTTTGTGTCCGTACAAGTTTTGAACATGCACAAAACTTGGGATGGATGCCACCGGATTGACATCTAGGGTTCTTGTCTGGTTTGAGTTTGTTTCGTCCATTGGCTATCCATTTATGCCCGTTTCATGTCCCTTTCATGTCCATTTCATGGCCGTTCGTCCAGCGTGCTTTGACCCAATATCACAGCATTTTGACACATTTTAATACATTTTGATACTTATCATGCCCAAACGCCACCAGACTAGACAATTATGTACGTTGCTCAATCCCGCGAGGTGTGACAGCTACTTTAGATAATGATTCACTTATTAAGCGTTTGTTGCCACATAGAAGGGAATACTGAGTAAATATAATAGAACCTGTTACTGCAGAAGGCGATGCTGACAGAGTTTTTGGCATGCTTGCCAACATTTATTTGACTTGTTTGCACTTCAAATATCTCAAATGTTAGACACTTAATAAAAAGATACGTCAAACTAAAGGAAGGTAGATTATACCAATCAATTTAATATATTTATCTCAGAAAATTGACAGAAACTCAAAATCATCGGATTATGCCATTTTAATCTACACACATTTAAAGATGTTATACTTCTACACGCCCCCTACTCCGTGGGAGTGGGGTGGGGTTACGGGTTGTGTTGAGGTGTACGGGTGGGGTGGGGGGGGTGTACAGGTGTGTGCTGACAGCAAAGTGTGATGTCTTTGAGTGTCCAGCGCCATGAGACAGTGATTGATCACGTGACGTGGATTATAATGTAGCCAGCTGAGTCACAAACTATCCAATGCAGACGCGCCCACACTACACATTATACACAGTATACACTACACACTACACACTACACACTACACACTACACACTACACACTACACCCTCAGTGACCCCAGGCTGTGCACAATATCATACTCCATTTGTGGTCTCTTCCAGGTACGAGGTGATGCTCTCCTGCTGGAGGCAGGACCCGGCGTCCCGCCCCGACTTCACCGAGCTGTCGGCCCAACTGGAGCAGTTGATGGAGACTGAGTCATGCAATGACTACATCACAATGACCACCCTAGAGAGCAGCGTGCAAGAACTTAGCTATCCAAAGCCGGGCACTGCCGAGCTGGACGGTATCATCGCAGATGAGGTCATCAATGACGTGCACATACTCAGCGATGACGGTGATGATGCTGAAGAAGAAAATGATGATGATGATGATGATATAGACATTCCTGATGAGGTATTCATGCTGTGTGAGAATGCACAGTGCATGGCTGGCATGACTCCCATTCTGAGCAGCTCCTTTGGTGAGTACACGATGAGTGACTCCTCTGGCGTCTCGTCTAGCATCTGCTCTTGCTCAAATGGTTGCAGTACCCCATCACACAATGACGAGGTCCTCTTGGTGCCCTCAAGGGCTGGCACCCGTGCGCTTGCGCGAACTTCGCAGAGGCAGCACCCATCGCACCGGTTACATCCCGCTCATGCGCAAGGACAACGCGTGATCGGGAAGCGCTTGGCTTTTCAGCGCAACTCGACCTGCAGCCAAGACCAATTGCTGAGTAGTTCTGTCAGCGAAGGATTCTGTTCGGATGATGGAAGCAGCACATTACCGGCAATGTTCATTATCGAAGATGTATCAACAGAAGCAGAAACTGATTGGGTCCCTTTTAGTGAGACCCACATTTGAAGCTCTTGACTTCCCTCTCCGAAACCCCTTCCCAAAGGACCTCCTGTAATACCACAGCTGCCACCAAAGAAACCCATGTCTTACTTTTAATCTGGGTCAAAGCTGGTATCACTTAATTATGGTACTGAATTCATCAGCTTGGCAACCGTATGCAATATGCCGGACAATTAACATTGTTACACCATTCAGACCCATGTGACCGGACGCAGTGGCCTAATCAGTAGAGCGCAGGATTCCCTTTCGGAACGTCGGGAGTTCGAATCCCGGCCGACACAAAGCACTGATTTACAAATTGATAATTATTGCTACCTAGCCTCACACTCGCATTACTAGGATAGGGCAAGGTCTAGTTAGCTTAGTATCAGGACAATTTGACTGAGTGGGTCATGGTGCCAACGGCGTGATCTTCCAGTAAGAAAGCACTACAAAGTCCTAATCAATATGCACTATTACAATATGATACCTTATATGTTGCTGGGATGGCAAACGCGAAACAATCAAAAACTAAATTTAGATTCATGCTTGAGATGCACCCAGAACCAAGTGAAGATCACCTCCTTTAAAGATGTACCCGTCCTGATATGACGTTAGATGTTGCTAGGACGTAAAACAACAACAACAAACACAAACCTTTAAAGATGGGTTCTGGTTTGTGTTTTGTGTGTGTGTAGATTAGTTGATTAAGGAGGGGAAACTTCAATCACAGACGATTGGTTTTCCTCATTCACCTACTCCTTGCCCTATCCTAAGAATGCCGAAGCAACAAGTATAAATTGTTAAGTCATTAGTTTGACTCGACCAGGATTCGGCCATCGCGGCATATAAATGAAACAGCTTACAATGTTCAGCAAGGATGTTATGTTACCAGAAGCAGAAGCCTCATTTTTATTTAATTTTTTTTGGGGTCCATTAGTTGTTTAAGAAGGGGAAATTTCAGTCATAGACGACTGGTCTTCCTCATTCCACTGCTGGTTGATAGAAAGCCCGAGCCTACACTTTTACCGACCCATTGGTTCCTGTAATACGGTATTATGAACATATCAGGATATTGTGTCTGAGTGGGATATCAGGTCATGGTGATGGCACATGGTGATGGCAGTCTGATATCCCAATGGAACGCTATAAAGGTTGCTATGAGTGCGCACTGTCGCAAGTCGGTACCCGTCCTGATATGTTGCTAGGACGTGAAACCCAAACAAACCAACCAACCAACCAAGCCTACCTCTTGCACCAAGTTAACCCCCCCCCCCCCCCCCACCCACTTCCCAAGTCTACCTCCACCGCCGCTTAATAATTCATTTTAGTCTTGAACCTCCATATATTGGCTCACCGTGAGCAGAGAGAGCCCTTATTCCTAGGGAGAAGCAATCAATTCTCCCACCCTAATCAATTCACCCTAACTCAGGTTGTTAGTAATTATACTAAATCCGCTATCTGTGCAATGTGTGTAGCTTCTGTGTATCTGAACCGCTCAATCCTCACTCTCAACCCTCAACTCTCAAGTCTCAACCCTCCACCCTCAACTCTCAACTCTCAACCCTCAAATCTCAATTCTCAACACTCAACTCTCAACACTCAACTCTCAACCCTCAATCCTCCACCCTCAATCATCCACCCTCAACTCTCAGCCCTCCACCCTCAAATGTCAACTCTCAACCCTCAACTCTCAACCCTCAACTCTCAACCCTCAATCCTCCACCCTCAATCCTCCACCCTCAACTCTCCGCCCTCCACCCTCAAATCTCAACTCTCAACCCTCAACTCTCAACCCTCAACTCTCAACACTCACCTCTCAACACTCAACTCTCAACACTCAACTCTCAACCCTCAATCCTCCACACTCAATCCTCTACCCTCAATCATCCACCCTCAATCATCCACCCTCAATCATCCACCCTCAACTCTCATCCCTCCACCCTCAACTCTCAGCCCTCCATCCTCATCCCTTAAACCCTCCACCCTCCACCATCCACCTTCCATTCTCATCTGTCGACTCTCAACCTTCAACCCTCAACCCCCAACCCCCAACCCCAACCCCCCAACCCCCAACCCTCAACCCTGACTCCCTCACACACGGCAATGCCAAGGTTACTGCTTGTGGCGCCCCATATTAATGGCTCACTCTGCCTGCCGACTCTATGACGTGGCATCCTTACGGCGACTATTCTAAAACACTTGGCGTGCGCTATAAATGATAATTACACAGCGTCACGTCGCCATCCTGACCCCATAATTCTCGGGCGCGAGGCGGGCTCGCTGAATGGAGCGCCGCGTGTCCACGCCCGGGAGGCTGGCGTTTAGCGACATGTGAAGACATCCGGTTATTTCAGGGTCCGTAATTCATCATGACGTGGCACTTGCTATGTCCAGGTCGAACGCTGCGTCTGCGGACTGACGTCATAGTGTGAGTGCGGTCCTAATACCGCCCTCACCCCCAACTCTGACGTCTGTGCACCGAGGTCTGCACGTATGTAAGAAACGGGAATGGGCGTATATATTATATATATATGATATATGATAATAGATATATATTATATATTTATGTAATATATATTATTTGAGGTATAAGAATTATACAAATATAAATTTGCGGAGGAATAGTTAAGCGTTCCTGATTAATCTGATATTTATTAATATTGTAGTGGTCTGCACTGACCTCTCAGGCAAGTAACCACATAGACAGGTAGGCATGGGGAGTGTGTTGATATCAGGGAGCCTAGGTGGTGTAATGGTTAGCACACTGGCCCGGAGTGCAAAGAGATGTGGGTTTGAGTCCCGCTCTAGGCACAGTATTTCCCATTTTCATCACCCCCATGACACTGGTTGCCGTGATCAGGATCCTGTACAAACTTTGCGCTGTATGGTTGTTGAACCTACCCTGTGTATGTATGTCTTAGTGCATTGCCTGAATGTATGTAATTGTAAGCACTACAAGACTTACAATTCCAGGGGGACGAGTGTAGTGGTCTGCACTGACCTCTCAGGCAAGTAACCACATAGACAGGTAGGCATGGGGAGTGTGTTGATATCAGGGAGCCTAGGTGGTGTAATGGTTAGCACACTGGCCCAGAGTGCAAAGAGATGTGGGTTCGAGTCCCGCTCTAGGCACAGTATTTCCCATTTTCATCACCCCCATGACAATATATTACTTCGATGTTTACCTGATTTATTATTATTTGTTATTACTATTCTATTTCGAATCCCTTTCCCCTCCCGTTCCGGCATTCCGTCTGGACGATCCTGGCCCTCGTCGCCCGCGTCACGGGTGATCAGACTGCCTATAGCCCGCAGTCCTTTCTGAATTTGTTTAATTCATAACAGACACAATAGACATATTAGATATATGTATAGATCTAATATATATATAATATATATGATATACACTATATACATAGCATATGTATTTCATAGTGGTATTTATGAGCTTAGTGAATGTAAATACCCAGTAACGATCATCCGTTATTAAGGGACAAATATAAAAATAAGAAACCATTGGCATGTATAAAAAAGGTTACCTAGGCAACTGCCAGTCTGAGCGGTCGAATACTTTGTAGTTAGAGGGCCCCATGTGTGTTCATGGGCGAGAACAGTGGAACTAACCCAGGTTTGATACCCCATATATTGGTTTGGTTCGATGTCCTTTGGGTGGAGGGTGGCGATGGGTGGTTGCCGTGTTGCTATTCGGTGCTAAGTTGAGACAAATTTGTTGATTGTTGGAGTTTTACGTCCTGGCAACATCTAAAATAATATCAGGACGAGGTATGAAAAAGTGAAATAAAAGAGCGCTATAGCGAATTAGTGTTAAAAGGCGTGGCAATGTATATGCATATGTATATATATATACTTATTTTCATATATGTATTTTTCCAAGTCTGTCAGCAATGGGTGACGGATGTCATCGGTTTGGAACCAAATATTGCATATTCATTACATGGGTCGACATACTTGCGATATACATTCTTAGCTGCCATTTTATCTGAATTGTCTCTTATCTAAATCTTCTCTATTTGGTATTCATAGAACATGTTGACATTCTATTCTTTGTTTTGGAAAGGCCTTTGATTTACTGTGTTCTGATTAGTAATGTGAGTTTGCTATAGTAATTTGAAAGGCTGCACTTTTAATACTATATTATTACTATTTTAGCTACGGATTTTCGTCATTTGTCTGACTGAAGTCACGTGTATATAATAATTGAATATGTATACATTTCTACCTTGTTTTCTACAGTACATCAAGGTATTTCTTAGCGTTGATAATATATTGTCCCTAACGTAGAGGTACATGCATTTAGGCACCTAGCTACGTGGCATGTATTAAGATTGTTATATTGCGTCAATTTAGCCGAGGTTATAGCATAGATCAACGCTATATATATACATATGTAAGGGATGTTGGTGCCTGTAAATAGTGTTGCTGGCAGGTCTGAGTGTGAGGGCACTCACGGCCTACCCCCTCTGCTGGGATAAAGATCACCACACTCAAAGGTCAAGGTTGGTGGGGGCCATCGGGCCATACAGCTTGGTGGTGGTGGGCGGACCACTGGTAGCCATGGGGACCAGGAATTCTGGATCCCTATTGGTAGGGCCAAGAATGCTTGTTTTCCATTGGAGGAAAGGGGTGGGGTGATATTCTACAATGAACCCATGTAACCATATGCAAAATAAACCAGAGGGCTTGACTCTCTCATCTTCTTTACACTTTATACTCTTCCTTTCTCTTTGTATGTATTTATTTCACTATAGCCTGCCTACACAACCACAGATTCGAGCTTTAGCCATGTTACACAGGTATTCTCAGTTATGATGGTACCTCAGGAAATACTGAGGCTGAGACACAACTACAGCTTATATGGCAGAAGTTGGCCCTATTCTTCACTATAGAACCTACACTTTAACCTTAATTTACCCCTATACCCATATACCTACTGATGACCAAACTAGCTTGTAATGCAGATTGGCATGAAATTGTCTTAGCAAATAATTTAATTGCCAAAAAGTACCACATTTGCCAGGTAAGCTGTAGTTGCGACCAGGAAGTATTGGAATAGAACATACCTGGTGTTGGGTATGTTAGTTACAATATCAGAGAACCATTAAATTTGTTCAACACCGCTACGTGTTCCAGCTCTAGTTAGAGTTGCATAGTCTGATGACGTTCACATCTTTGCACAATCTTTTAGATAAATATATGAGGTTGACTATTATACCCTACTATTCATTATTCATTTGCATGAACAATGGCTAATTTTGGAGCAATTTGAGCTGATAGAATCAAAAATCATTTCAGCAAGTTTGTCAAAAGTATTATTGTTGTGGACCAGATTCACATCTCGCGATGGTCACATGATGAGGAATGAGCTATTAGTGTGTAGGTAGTCTGGAACCTGACTGATGCCATATATGGTACTGGGAATGAGGGCAAGATTAATAAAGGTCACAAGATTGACCTAATTGGTTTGTAGCCTCCCTGCCGAATGGCTGCTTCAAAGTAGGTGTCCAAAAGGGATAGGTTCATAAATGTACTGATTATTCTGTATATGCTGCCCAAAGGCTTAGTTAATGCACCAGTACATAAGTTGGATATATAGAATCAAATGTAGGTAAGTGTTTTGGTTTTGAAAGAAATGTTTCATCGGACCATACAACTTTAAGGTTATGGGTCCCTGTCTATGTGTGTGGGGGGAGCGGGGTTAGTGCGAAACCTGACACTGACTTACGGACTATCACCTCAGATATGAGCAGTTCTGAGTAGTGCTGAGCAGTTCTGAGCAGTTCTGAGCTGTTCTGAGCAGCTCGAGCAGGTGTGAACATGTCTGCGCAGGTTCAGCTCGAATTGGTTTAACGCGCGCCGTACCCAAGCAGCATTGGTCCGGAGCTGCTACTGTTTTGCGTGGTGTTTAGGCATGCAACTGGAGTTTAATGAGCTGCTGCAGTACAGATGCGCTGACCCCCCTTCCCACAGGGGTCATGACCCCAGCCCAGCATTGCAGGCGTCTGCGGCTTTGATAATTGGTGTTTTCTTATTGATTGCTTTATACTCAGTCAGTCTCAACGGTGGTTTGCCCCAGCTCATCTGTGTTGCAGGGCTAATACATCGTAACGACCACTGGAGGAGGTGAGTTATTCGATAGAGCGCAGGCTTCCTGTGTGGACGGTCGGGAGTTCGATTCCCGGTCGAGTCAAGCCAGTGAATTACAAAATTGAAACTTGTTGCTACCTAGACTGGTGCTCAACACTAAGAAGATAGGGCAAGGACTGGTTAGCTCAGTTTCAGGATAATGTGACGGAGTGAGATATCCAGTCATGGCACTGTCAGCCTGATTTTACAGTGGGGCAGAACTATTAAATCGCCATGAGTGTGCACTGTCACAAGTCGGTACCCATCCTGATATGACCTTAAATATTGCCAGGATCTAAAACTCCAAAAAACAACCATTCAAAATTACATTCGAGGCGAATCTGTCACTGGCTACGCACAACATAACATGTTTGGAGGTGTCCCATATTTATCTGACAATGGAACTAATGGAAGACCCTAGAAAATATTGGGAACTGAAGTCATCTTATTTCTACATAAACATGCTTTTCTCTGACTCTGGAAACTAAGGGAAAGTATCTCATGTATCGTATGGCAATAAAGACATTAAATCTTTTGTGTTTTTTCACTGATCCGTCTATGCAATGCTTCGTTTTTTTCACGGACAATTATTTTCAAGCGACATAGCAAATTGTCTCCCAACTGCCTTCTAGACCATCACCAACTTGTAGACGTGTCAACATTTTAGTTAAAAGAAGAAAAATGCAGTTACGCAAATCAATTACACTAAAATGACATGCACATACACCGAAAACCTAGACTTCCTTTTATATATGGTAATGGGGACAACGCAGTTAATTGTACAACGATAAGAACTAAGTATTCGGAATTAAACCAAAAAAAAGAATGCTCATTTCTGGAATAATAAAGATCATGCTTGGAATATTGGAATCAGAGCATGAACATCGGAATGAATCCGTGGAAAGAGGAACTGATGGCATGTCTGCCGTTGACTTGGTGAACACTAATGTATGTTTTACTTGCGACCCAAGATGGCCCTTGTATGGTGGCATATGTATGGTATTGCTGTTCCAAATAGTGGATTCCTTTTCAATAGGACTGAGGAGGATGCCAACGCAGTCTTCAGTTGGTCTGTAGGTTTCAATAAGACTGATGCCGCGTTCTGTGTAACTATCGTTTTGAAGTAATTCTTGCAGAGAAGAGTTTCCTGTAATCTTTGGTTATCTTATATACCATATGGGATAGCCGAATGACTTGAGCGTCCGTCTCCTGTTTTGGGAGATCAGGGAATCCGGACCCAATGACTTTATAATTGATACTTGTCACTTCCTAGCCTGGCCCTCAGCATTATTAGGATAGGGCAAGGACAGGTTGGCTCATTGTCAGGATAATGTGAGTGAGTGGGATATCAGGTCATGGCATGGTGCTGGAACCCTGGTCTCCCAGTGGGGCAGTACTATAAAATTGACATGAGTGTACACTGTCACAAGTTGGTACCCATCCTGATATGATCTTAGATGTTGCTAGGATCTAAAACAAACAAACAACAGGTTATCTTATACCAGCACTTGCTTGATATTGGTAAGCCAGCAATTAAAATGTGAAGTTCAAGTTGTGTAGTCGATGGTTTTCGGTGTTGTCATTTATCTTGCTTTAAAATGATTAACGTTGCAAAATTGACTTTCTCTTAAATGATTCTTAACATCCCTTCTACCCAGCAAGCAATTTGTTAAAAGTCCAATAATTAAGTTCGATATGTAGGATCGAATCTCGGTAAGTGATTTGATGCTCGATATAAATAACTGGCTGTTCTCATATCCTACGTAATAATGTTCGTTGACACAACTGCCTTAAAACTTGCAATGTCCGCTACTTACAACTAAAGGCGAACATCTCGGTCAGTTCATCATGCACTAAACCAATAATCGTAAACTCCTCTCGGTCATTGCCCTGCCATATCCTAACTCAACGACCAATAAAATAAATCATTTCAGTGGAAATCAAGTACTCTTCCTACTCGTCATGCTCCTCGCTCTTTGCCCCTGTTGCACCATTAAAGTCCCCCTACGATATTGTGCTTTTTGTTGGTGGATATTTCCACCACCTCTTTTCTTGTTGAATTGCTCATCATGTAAAAACCACACTCATTTTGTTGGACAACAAACTGGTGTCCTCCTTCGACTGGTATAATGCTATCGGGGCATTACGGTTAATTAATGGTGCCCACTTGTCTGTGGCCAAACTCCTAATAAAGTGAATATTAGTTGGTAGGGTTGCAGCGTTTCTTTGTACCCGGAAGTGTTTCATCATCTCCCTCGAGTTATCAAGAGTTCCACATTGCATTATTTTGAACTCGGTTAAATTTGTTAAAGACCGTCTTAATTCTCGCCCTAGTTAAAATGATTGCATGTGCTCTATGCTTACGTCTGAACAAATTGAACTGTACTAACCAGTTCTTAAATTAGATAGATATTGTCTTCGATCGAAAGCGGATCTATTGGGGTTCTCGGGTTTTTTAAAGGCTCAGTGACGATTAATCTTCGTGTAAATTGCAATTTGGCCAGGCCGGGCACAACACACAGATATGTGTCATGGGGATCCGGTGGCGACCCCTAGTGGACGTCTGCCAGAAGAGTCGCAACGGCCGCATCGCACGCACATCGGACCCTCCACCTCCCCTCCACCTCCTTCTCCAAGTCCCTACCCCCCCCCCCCCCCCACCTCCACCTCCACTTCCACCTCCACCTCCTCTCCACCCCACCCCCCTACCTCCCATCCATCTCCTCTCCACCTCCCCATCCACCTCCTCTCCCCCTCCGCCTCCCCCTCTCCACCAGCTCCCCTCCACCTCCCTTCCTCTCCACCTCCTCTCCACCTGTCCCTACCTCCCCTCCACGTCCTCTCCACGACCTCTCCACCTCCCCTCCACTTCCGCTCCACCTCCTCTCCACCTCCTCTCCACCTCCTCTCTACCTCCTCTCCACCTCCGTCTACCTCCCCTCCACGTCCTCTCCACCTCCCCTCCACTTCCCCTCCACCTCCCCTCCACGTCCTCTCCACCTCCCCTCCACTTCCCTCCACCTCCCCTCCACGTCCTCTCCACCTCCTCTCCACCTCCTCTCCAAATCTCCTACCTCCCCTCCACGTCCCCTCCACCCCCTCTCCACCTCCCCTCCACCTCCTCTCCACCTCCTCTCCACCTTCTCTCCACCTTCTCTCCACCTCCTCTCCACATCCCCTACTTCCCCTCCACCTCCTCTCCACCTCCTCTCCACCTCCCCCCACCTCCTCTCCACCGCTTCTCCATCTCCTCTCCACCTTCTGTCCACATACCATACCTCCCCTCCACCTCCTCTCCACCTCTTCTCCACCTCCTCTCCACCTCCTTTCCACCTCCCCTCCATCTCCTATCCACCTCCTCCTCCACCTTTCTCTCCACCTCCTCTCCACCTCCCCTCCACCTCCTATCCACCTCCTCCCCACCTCCTCTCCGCCTCCTGTCCACCTACCCTCCACCTCCTCACCACCTCCTCTCCACCTGCTCTCCACCACTCCCCATCCTTATCTCCGTCTCCTCTCCCTCTCTATTACCCCTCCACCTCCAGTGCGCCTCTCTGCACCCCCCCCCCCCTTAGCTCCTCTCCACCTCCTCTGCACCTGCCCTGCACCTCCTCTCCACTTCCCCCTACCTCCCCTCCACCTATCCTCCACCTTCGCTCCACCTCTCCGTCACCCCTCCACCCTCTCCTCCATCTCCCGTCCATCACCCACTCCACCTTCGTTTCAAACCCCCACCCCCTCTTCTACTTCACCCTCCACACCACCCTCCACATCAGAACCTCTATTTTGAACATTCAGTATCTCACCATAAATCCTCCAAAACCTTACATGCTACCGGACATAAAACACCCCAACCCTTTCTTTAACGCATTAACCCCCCCCCCCCCCGCAGTCCCCCCACCACATAACATAGGTAAACGCCAGTGAAACGATATTCCCTCTGACACCCTCGATCCTAACCCACAACTCTGTTTTCACCCATATTTCCACACAAGTACATTTCCATTTCATGATTCACTCCACCTTGTCCGATGTGCAAGCTCTATTTAGATTCTGTTCAATAAGAATTAGCATCAGAAGAATAAAATGCAGAAATGTCATTAATCATACAAAAACAACCTTAACCAGTCGAGTCCTGAAATTAGATTTAAATTTCTCAATCATTGGCCACGGTCCAATTGACACCACATGTGGCCCTCACTCGTCATGCCACATGGGACATAGTATGTCTCGGCCACCCCAACCCCGGTTCACTTAAAAGTTAAATGGCCATCTCACGCCTAATCATTCCTACCCAAATTTCACCAAACATATCTTCGACAACCCCGAAAACAAAAGAATATGTGACAGGGTCAACATTACTATCCAGTGTTCATATAAAGATCAAACAGCATAAATTAGTGGACAATTCATGTATTAAACTGAGTACTAAGTAAACAATGACGCAAAGATATTTGCAGAAATGTGTTGCTCACTTGAGGTTTTGGAACTATTTCTATTATTCCACCGAGGGATGCCCGCGTATTTAAGTATTGTATAAGCCATTATCCGAGTAAAATTATCCGGAAACTGATTACACATCGGAGCCGACCAGCTCTAGTTACACCAGTTTATACACTGGCATATATACAAAGTATATATGATGCATGTACTATATACATATTAAAGAGATACATAGATTTGCTTCTCATATATATATATATATTAATTTTACCTCGGTACTAAGCCTCTGGCTAGCCTCAAGCTAGGGAGAAGGAAGCAGATCCGGGGTCAGCAATTAGCATAAAGCACTCGCAAGCGGTGGACGTGAACGAGAGAGCAGTGTCTTTTTTCTACAATACGAGCAGAATTCGCAGTAAGTTTAAGGAAATATTTTCCATATTTCATTGTGAACATATGAAGATTAGTTTGTACAATTTTGTCTGTTATGGCGACTGTATTTAAACAGTTATAGGCGTTAAACTGACATGTGTGCCGGCACGCTACTTTGACAGCGCCATTTTGTTTACTTCTTGTCGGATTTCCCGGCTCGATTATCAGTATTGTTATTTAGCGGTTTTGATCATTTTTAAACCCAAGAATGCCGGAGGATATGATTTCTTGTGTAGATTTGGTTCTGACAAGTTACTTAAACGAATAATTTGTTCATTTAATGGCGTTTTTCGAGTTAAACAAACTATGTTATGAATAAAACATGTTAACATGCGTAACGGCGTGGTTGACAGCGAGGCCCGTAAGGGGTGGATGGAACTGGGTTGTTGACGGTTGGCTATGGAGTGAGGCCCGTAAGGGGGCGAAAAACTGATTCGGGTGTGGGTACGGTACAGTTGTTGACGGTTCGGGTTGGAGCGACTGTCCGACTCGATTATCGCTTTGGGTTTTAGAGGTTATTCTTATGAGTTTAAACCCAAGAATACAGGAGGATACATATTTCTTGTGTAGATATGTTTATTACATGATTATTAATCGAAGTAATGGTGCATCTAGTGGTGTTTTTCGATTTTTATGGAATTATTTTATAATTAAAATTGGGTATGTA
This sequence comes from Branchipolynoe longqiensis, assembly GCA_030323885.1. Lineage (NCBI taxonomy): Eukaryota > Metazoa > Annelida > Polychaeta > Phyllodocida > Polynoidae > Branchipolynoe > Branchipolynoe longqiensis. Next base: position 180,909,813 of record CM059186.1, read on the forward strand.
GATGTTGGTGGTTGCCACATCACAGGTATGATTTTTGGTGCAACAAGCCGCCCGTTGCCGAACGGAGAGCGATGTTGGCTGGAGCCTCATCACGTGTTTTTTGCCGCCGTTGCCGAACAGAGAGCGATGTTGGCTGGAGCCTCATCATGTTTGGATTTTTCCTCAGTTTCTCTTATGGATTCACGTTGGAAATTAATCCTGGGTTTCTTTTATGGATTCCCCACTTTTTAAAGGCGTACCTCCGAGTTTCGTAGCATTTTCTCCAACTTGCTGGCACAGTAGCCACAGGAGGGAGAAGTGTACGGAACAGAGAGTGTGGGAGGGTACCGATATACTGGTCCCTACCCCTCGGTTGGTTTCGGCTTCCATACCGTTACCCTACGACATTACACTTTAGCTTACACACATGTGTTGGAACGGTGTAAATACGTTCTCCAATACCAGTAATTGCCGCCCGTTACCGAACGGAGAGCGATGTTGGCGAAAGCCACATCACGTTAAGCCGCCCGTTGCCCAATGGTGAGCGGTGATGCCTGGAGCCGCATTACGGTTATGCCGCCCGCTGCGAAATGGAGAGCGATGTTGGCTGTAGCCTCATCAGGGTAACCCGCCTGTGACCGAGCGGAGAGCGATGATGGTTCCGACCACATCATGTTATGTAGCCCGTTAAGAACGGAGAGCGATGTTGGCTGAAGCCACATCCCGTTTAGGCCGCCCGTTACCAAACGGAGGGCGATGTTGGCTGAAGCCACATCCCGTTTCGGCCGCCTGTTACCTAATGGAGAGCGATGTTGGCTGAAGCCACATCCCGTTTAGGCCGTCCATTAGCAAACGGAGGGCGATGTTGGCTGAAGCCACATCACGTTGTCACCCGGTCCTGAACGAAGGGCGATGATGGCTGAAGCCACATCACGTTTAATCCGAGCGGAGAGCGATGGGGGCTGAAGCCACATCACATTATGCCGCTTGTTGACAAACGGAGAGCATTGTTGGCTGAAGCCACATTACGTTTAACCCGCCCGTGGCCGAGCGGAGACAGATGTTGGCTGAAGCCACATCATGTCCGTCCTGATATGATCTTAGAGGTTCTAGGATGTAAACAACAACAATTAGTTGGTTGGGCACACTCAAACTTTCAGTTGATGGTTATAGGTTTTCTGACCTGAGAGGTACTTTGCCCATTATTAGCCATGGGTATGTACTGTTACAAACGGTACCCGTCTGGATATGAGTATAGATTTTTCTAGGACGAAAAACAACAAACAAACAGTTGGTTGAGCACTCTAAATTTTCATTGATCGTTACAGATCTTGGATTTAAGGGTTAGTTGGCTACGAAGGGCAGTAAGCCCGAGGCTCCCATTTCTGATGATAATTACTCGTCACCGGGAGTGATGGTTTTAGCCTCCCTGGTACACACGGTGTTAGGGGAGGAAAGCAGGCCAGACGCCGGCCCTGCTGGGCTAGAGAAGCGGCTCATGAAGCTGGAGCAAATGCTCTCAGCTAAATCTCAGAAGAGAACAAGTAGAGGTTGCAAGGCAAACTCAGGTGGCCACGGAAACAGTTTTTTCCCAGGAGGTAAAAATAACTGTAATGTTTCCATACATTGATGATTCATTCATTATGGCCCAGTCACAGTCGAGCTGCTCACAGGCAGTTACCAATTTATGAAATGGACCAAACATTTGTAAGGTTTATTTGGAATGAACAACTATATGAATTTACTTGTTTACCAAATGGTTTAGCTTGTGCTTCCCGCTTATTTATTAAGTTCCTAAAACAAATTTGTTCGCTCATGGAGCGTGAAGGACATGTTATGTTTCCGCATATTGATGATTCATTTTTTGGTGCGCAGTCAAAAGCAGCTTGTAAAAATGCAGTAAATGATTTATAAGGCGTATAAGGAATTATGCGAGTATACGTAGGCGGAATATACATTATTATCATGCTTGTTATATTGTAGCCGAAGTATTACGAAATGGTCTATAGATCCACTGGCACTATGCCACTTGCTCCGAGCCGGTTCCGGCGGTGCTTCGGTCCTGCATGGCCTATATATATGCCGTCGGACCGCCTCACCCGCCCCACTCGCTTGTTTTTCAATCCGATTTCAATTCGATTTCGATTTATATACAACATTTACTAAGTTAGGAGTTGCTGGAAATAGATAAGAATTTAGCATGAGATAGAACTAATGGGATTTTTGAAGGCCGATGGCTTGATGAAGAAATTTAGATCATATTAATGTTCTAGAGTTGAGAGCAGTGTATTTAGGGTTATGTAGTTTAGTCTGCATGCCCAAATGCTATGTCAGCCAAATGTTATGTGGCTTACATTCGCAACATGGGAGGGACAATGTCCTAACCATATAATAAAATAGCGAAATTAATTTGGAATTGGGAAGGCCACATATAAATTTGTTTGCATCATGAAATAATAACATATTATAAAATTGGTTTCATGGCATCCAGAGCCTAATTAATGCTTGGCAAGTGGATGTTTTCTCTTTGATTTGGGGAAATACATTTTATCACATTTTCCTAAGCATTCAGCCTAATCAGCAGAATAGCAAGGAGCACTTTTGATAGTCCCTGATTGGGACACGCAGCCATAGTTGGCAGTATTAGCCTTAGGAGCCAAGGATTCTATACAATTCCTACACATAGCGGGAATTTAAAGCATTGATGATTCACGGAGATGCGTTAACAACACCCCTCCTGGCATTCCTTTTCTGAACACATATTTACAACAGTTTGGATTAGATAAAGTTACTCAGCAGAGGTTAACTTCACATGCCTGGAGGAAAGGAACAGTTAAGTTATATTCAAATTATTTGAAGAACTAGGGTTTCCATTGTTTACTTATGAAAGTAAAACACATGAGGCCTACAATGGCACAAATTGTTAGATTTTCTAAGGATGCTTAATCAAGGTTCAGGTTCGGAGCGATTAACGCTGCAAGATGCATTTTATCTGTTATACTTCCACGAGTAGATGGACAGACAGTTGGTAAACACCAACTTATTCACTGGTTTTGAGATCTGTTTACGAAAGGAATCCCCAAAAGCCAAAATATAATAGGTTTGGGTTGTCTCAATGGTATTTCAATTATTTAAGAAATGGCCTAGTAATATTCTTTTTGATATAAAACAGCTAGGTTTTAAGCGAGCAGTATTGTACTGTTAGTCACTGGACTATAGCATTGTCCCTGGACGATTTAGAAAGAGATCGCAAGGAAGCGACCTTTGATTTACAGCAATTATTATAATCAGACCGCACAGGGGATCCATTATCCACAGTGCATTTAAACAGTTTCCCGCATGACCGACAATTTTGTCTAGTGTCTGCCATATGGATATATTTATTCAAGACAACTGTTAGTAAGTTTTATTAAACCACACAAGCCTCTCTCGAGAGAGAAACACTTGCAAGATGGATTATTACAGTGTTTAAGCTCGCAGGAGTTAATACACAAGGCTATGCATCCCATTCGATAAGAAGGGCAATGGTCTCGAAAGCAGGACAGCTTGGAATCTCCATTAAGAGAATCCTGGCACACGCAGGCTGGAAGACAGCTAGATCGTTTGCGAAACATTACAACAAACGAATAGAGAAGTCAAGAGGCCTTGACACACATTTGCTCACCGATTAATAGAATAGGTGGGAAAAAAGTTAAGAGTATATCTATATCGGTATACTAATAGGTGATGACTGATCGTCTATAATGATGATGATGTCAATTAAGGATAAAAATGAGTTATGCAAAAGTCTAGCCAGAGGCTTAGTACCGAGGTAAAATAGTATAGTTATACGAGTCTAACCTTGGTATAGATGATGGATAACTGTTGTTTTCCTGAGGTATAAGCCTCGGGTAGACGTGGGCTACTGCTAGCCTGCCACATCCTACCATGTCTATTCCATGTTTGTACCAAAACGAAAACATCATAGTATCCATTGTTTGAGATCATTTTTATCCTGATTAGTTAGATAAAGATTGCTGACCCCGGATCTGCTTCCTTCTCCCTAGCCCACGTCTACCCGAGGCTTATACCTCGGGAAAACAACAGTTATCCATCATCTATGCCAAGGTAAGACTCGTATAACTATACTATATATATATATAGGTATGTAGGTCTTGCAGGTATGCAGGTATTGCAATACCTCAGGGAGTTTGACGCCCCTGCCCTGCAGAGTTGTAAATCACTGCCTTGTGGTACAGGTTCTTGACAGAACTAAAGGCTAAGGGAGCAAACCCTGAAGAGAAAACCATGTCACTGTGACAGCATCAAGGGAGTTTGATCTATGGAACTCCCAAACATCTCCCGACCAGCCACTGCAGGGAGAAATAGTTTTGCGCCTGTCTGGACATGTTCTTGCTGGTGTGACACCTCTATTTGCTCCCCGAGAGAGTGCCGCTGGTAACTTGCAAAAGCCAGAAGCACTTCAACACTTTTGCAGGCAGCTTTCATGAAATGTAGAACTGCACAAAACATCACTCTCACAGCAGAGAGCTAGATGGAGAGCGGCAGACAAGTAATGAAAGCAGTCTTTGTCGCATTGCGACCGACAGCATGATGATGATATATATATTAATATATATATGTATTAAAATATATATATATATATCCTTGGGTCATTATATGTGTATGATGTCAAGTGTATTATGCGGATATTAATAATCTAAGGTTATCTACTCGTACATTGTACTCAACTAGCACATGTAAATGTTGCTGGCTGCGTTGTACTCCTGGCACCTCCAGCGACTGTCAACCTTGCTACCTGACAACTCTGTGTCACAGACGTATATATCCAGTACTGATGTAGACAAGTGTACTCAGTGAATGCGTAGTTTGGCCCGGATTCATGCTCCGTGTGGTGGCCGTGACACCCGGTTGCCATAACCGGTCACGCCAATATTGGACGGCTTCTTTTATTGTCTCACTGACAAGCAGGGGAAACATATATACAGTAAAACTTTGCTAAATCGACCGAGCATGGGACCGAGTTCAACGGTCCATTTAAGGAGATGGTCGAGTTAGGGAGTTAGAATATGGTTACAATGGTAATGTTGGGTCCCAAATAAAGCGATCGATATAGGGGAGTGGTCGATCTATGCAGGTAGTCGGATAGATAGGTTTTACTGTATACAGTAAAACTTTGCTAAATGACCGACCATGGGACCAACTTTAAACGTTCCATTGACAGAGGTGGTCAGTTTAGAGAGGTTATGTTATCGTTACAATGGTATTGTGTGGGTGATTATTTCGGACCCAAATCAAGCGATCGATATAGGGGAGTGGTCGATTTGTTGAGGTGGTCAGTTAGAGGTTTTACTGTACATCCCCTTCATATAACGGAGACCAGCCAACAGCAGCTGTGGAACAGTTTTACGGCAATGCACAAATCCTGGTAATTTAACAGCTTTGTGTCCTGGATATGCAGGTATTGCAGGTATAGCAATACCTCATGGAGTTTGATGCCCCTGCTCTGCAGAGTTTTAAACCACTGCCTTGTGGTACAGGTTCTTGACAGAACCGAAGGCTAAGGGAGCGAACCCTAAACAGAAAACCATGTCACCGTGGCAGCATTAAGGGCGGTTGATGGATGGAATTCCCAATATCTCCCGATCAGCCACTGCAGGGACAAATAGTTTTGCGCCTGTCTTGACATGTTCTTGCCAGTGTGAAACCTCTATTTGCTCCCCCGAGAGAGTTCTGCTGGTAACTTGCAAAAACCAGCAGCACTTCAATACGTTTGCAGGCAGCTTTCATGAAATGTTCATTAAGAACGACTCATGGACGCAACTCTCAGAGCAAAGAGCTAAATGTAGAGCGGCAGTCAAGTAATGACAGCAGTCTTCATCGCATCGCGACCGACAGCATGATGATGTCCTGGATAGAGGGGCATGAGATGTATGAAATAGGTTGGTTGGTTGGTTAGTTGTTGGAGTTTTATATCCTGGTAACATCCTAATGTCATATTCAGATGGGTACCCACTTGTGACAGTGTGCACTCATGGGAACTTTACAGAGCTTCCCCATTTGGAGACCATCCCACCAGCACCATGACCTGATATCCTACTCAGTGACATTATCATGAGACTGAGCCAACCAGTCCTTGCACTGTCCTAATTATGCCGAGCGCCTGGGTAGGAAGCTACAAATCCCACGATGTACTTAAAGTTGCATAGTCCGATGATTTTGAGTTTCTGTCATCTTATGAGATTAATATATTAGGTTGATCGTTATAATCTACCTTACTTTTGTTTGAAGTAACCTTTATTTTAAATGGGCTAACTTTGGAGATATTTGAAGTGCAACCATTCAAACTTAATGTTGGCAAGCATGCCAAAACTCTAACACCATAGGCTTCTGCAGTAACAGGTTATATTAAATAGCCTTGGTATTCCCTTCTGTGTGGTGATAAATGTTTAGTAAGTGCACCAGTACCTAAGGTAGATATGTAGAATCAAATCTAGACAATTGTTTGGGTTTTGAAAATCTGATGTTTTCATCGGACTATGCAGTTTTAAACGGGTGACGGACGCTCAATTCATTAGCCCATGCCGGCTGCTCTATATGATGTAGGTGACCTTCCCCCCCCCCCCCCCCATCACCATCAGCCCAACCACCACCATTCTTCTAAACACACACACACACAATAATGCAAAAGTGCATCAATGTGCGTCATCCTAATGCCGACTGACGTCATGTTGCATAGCAACGAACTTTCATCATCATCGCCAGCATCATCATCATCATCATCATCCCATGCTGACAATGTCAAACTCCAACCCCGGCGTTTGGAATCCCTTTTCATTTCAACTGCCCTAAGTGTACCGGAAAGATGTCTGCTAATCACCCAGTGATGAAGCCTGCCAAGAAAGAAATATAGAGCCTGCGATCAGTGACTTTGTAACTAGATACTGACACATGACATCAATATGCATTAGCTCCTGTCGATGACGTGAGTAGACGCCAGTCGCGAATTGCACACGTTTTATTTAGTGAGCGATGTCCCGCCATGGTGTCCTGTGTACCCAGCCTAGCACAGGGTTGACCTTGACCTTGAACTTTGGTTCTCGCTATGCCTACAGTGGAATCAGAGCTGCCCATGTGGATATATATATATACACACACACAGTAAATCCTCTCTAACCGCTCACCTCCACACATCGACCACTCCCATATATCGATCGCTTTATTTGGGTCCCCAACAATCATCCATACAATACCATTGTAATGATAAAAAACACTCCCTAAAGCAAACACCTCCCTAAATAGACCATTTAAAGTCGGTCCCATGGTCCTTCGATTTAGAGAGGTTTAATCTATATATAAGATTACAGTCTGGTTGGTTGTCAGAGTTTTATGTCCTGGCAACATCTAAGGTCATATTAGGACTGATACCGACTTGTGACAGTGGACACTCATGGCAACTTTATAGTGTTGTCCCGCTGGTAGACCAGGACACCAGCACCATGACCTGATTGATATCGCTCTGTCACATTATCATAATACTGGGTCCTTGCTTATCCTAATAAAGCTAAGCTAGGTAGTGACAAGTATCAATTTTTAAGTCATTGGTTTGACTCGAGCAGGTTTTGAACCATGGGTTCGAATCCTTATTTACCAAAATGTATCATATACATACCTTCAGGCATTTTCAATCAGACTGCCAGTCAGGAGTGGTTAATGAGGTGGGTGCACGGTGGTGGCGCCACCAGTCATAGTTGGGGTGATGCTGAGTACGATACAGCCAAGACCGGTAGGATGGTGAACAACATCAATATACCAACAACATTTGTTATTTATACCTGTATAATTCCTATATGTATATGTACACATATGATCTATATAATGCATGTATACATCTCAATGTACATATGCACACATCCAAAGCGTTCTTAAACAACTGCTTCTTTCATTAAATTTCTCTGAGGAAATGTTTAAAATTGTATTTTGCTATAACAATATAAAGGCCCTGTCACATTACAGCGTATGGCGGGAGCGTATTGAAAACCTATGTAGGTCCTGCGCGTGCCGGCCTATGATGACATTTGGTGACCTTTCGGGTGGTTTTGAGCGTATGTGGAACCTACGAGGAGCGTACGAGGAGTGTATGAGGAGCGTATGGGAGCGTATGGGAGCATGCTGTGACATTTGTTGACAGTATGGGCCATACGCCCTCATAGGTCGTTTTTTTTTTAGCATGCACAAACAAATTTGGACGGACGGATTTATGAAAGCGTATGGCGGCGTATGCCTCATACGCTTCACATACGCCGGCATCTGGCGGCATCTGGGGGCATATGAGTAGCGTATGAGTAGCGTATGCGTAGCGTATGAGTAGCGTATACGGCGTATGCCGACGTATATGACGTAACGCGCTTACGCCGCCATACGCTCCCGCAAAAAACCCTAATGTGACAGCCCCTTTAATAGTCCTGAGTGGTTTCTTTAAAGTAATGTTCTGAGCTGTAGGGAATGTGTTCAGCACCCGATCCTCTTAGAAGTGTGGAAAGCGGCGGAATCCATCGATATTTTGTGCGTTTGTTAGTTTTTTCTCATAGAGAGCAATATGTCATGGTTTCCATCACTTTCGGGATTCTTTATAAAGAGAAGCGTCACAAGAATAATTGCTTTAAAGCTGCATAGTCCGATGGCTTTCAGTGTCTGATACTTTCTGAGATAAATATATGAGGTTGATGATAATGTTCTAGCTTACTTCAGTTTGAAGGAACTTTGAGTTTAAATGGCTAACTTTTAAGATATTTGAAGTTCAGTGCAAACATCCCAAATTAATTTTGCCAAGCACGCCAAAATTCTGACAGCATACGCTTCGGAAGTAACATGTTCTGCTAAATTGACTTAGTACACCCTTCTATGGTAGCACCAAATGCTTAATACATATGCCCAAACGGTAAAGGAACGACAAATTCCTGACCTAAAAACTTACAAAAAATATGTGTGCAAAATATGGCTAGGAAACCCCCAATAAGCTGCACTGCAAAGGGGCATGTGATATGTCACGGCCCACCAGCGGGACACCCAATGGAAGGTAACCATGCCAAAAGTAGCCAGATAACACACCACACAAGCTACGTACAAGCCTATGATATGTAAATAGGAGTAGGCTAGTCTGGTAATAAGAGTAGAAAAAATAAATACATATATACCAAGAAAATCCAAAAAAATTAACATAGGTTATTAACCATACCAAGCAATTATCTATCTGCTACTGAAATGCAGGCAATCAAATACGTTATGAGCAGCCACTGTGTGGTAAGATAACACCAACACAACAACTGACCAGCATTGAAAACAAGCCTGGGTACCCTGGCTTATATGCTATGGACAGTATAAATACAGCCTCAATAAAAAAATCAAATAAATTAAAAAAAATACATGTACTGATATCTAAGTTACATATGTCGATATTAGAATCAAATATAGATCAGTGTTTTGGTTTTAAAAGTTAGATGTTTTCATCTGGCTATCCAACTTTAATATAAGGGTTATTAATAATAATAATTATATCAAACCGACTATTTGTGTTTGGATCAAGTAATGAGTTTATACTGTATCTTTCCGATATAAACACATTTAAATGCATTCTATTGGGGTACATTACTTGCTTAAACTTGCTTAGTCCAATAAAGATATCAATTTTTCAAAAGTAAACCAACGATGTTCATTTGAGCTTGCATATTTTGATGCACTTCTTATGTATTTGTTGCTAAATATAAGGGCATCTGAAGTCAATGTAATACAATTTACTACTGCTGAGGGCTATAGAGTAAGAGGTTTGAGAAGTACGCCAAACTTAATGTTTCATGTGTCTACCTGAAATATTTAATAAATTAGTCATCTTAAAGCGAAGTCAATTCAAGACCCACACCTTCAGAGATGGACACTGTACCGCCTGAGCTACGTCCCGCTCCCCCTGGGGAGGTAATGGCCCTGTCACACTACGACGCTTCTCATTGGCGCGATGTCAGCGCGCAAAATATGGCGTCAGCGCAGCGCGTTATTCACGCGCGGCCAACGTGAGTCGACGAGTGAGGAAAAAAAAAAAAAGTTTGTCGCGACGTGCTCATATGACCTTAGATGTTGGTAGGACGTAAAACAACAAAGCAACCATTTGGTGCAACATGTGGAGACGACCCTCACGCGCGCGCGGCGACTGCCTAGCATTCGCATAACGTTATTCCAGTGCTGTGGACGTCCTTCTGACATCGCCATAATATTGGAACCCGCGCGTTGACGCGTGTTGTGGGTCGTCGTGGTTTTTTGACATGCTTAAAACATTGAGCGACCAAATACACCGCCGCCGTTTCTTGCCGACTGTCGACGTCCATCAAGGTGTACCAACGTGTACCGACGCATGCCTAATGCGCGTGTAATGCTTCCCGATGTCTCGGCAAAAAGTGACAAACGTCGAAGCGGGTTGGAGAGAAACGTCGTAGTGTGACAGAGCCATAAAGGAAGCAGCAGCCTGGCTACGACCCGCACACATCAAGGTGGTGCCCTGCTGTGCAGCCTGAAGGCAGTCAGTACCTGGCGGGTCGGCTGTTCTCTTTGCAAACAGTGTTATCTTCAGATAATTACGCAAAATGCAAATGTGTGCACAACTAAGATGTGTGTGTGACAGATGTTGGTGTACTTTAGAAGGAAGGGCTGCACGGCAGGGGTTGGGGTAGGGGTAGGGGTCGAGGTAGGGGGTAGGGGTGAGGTGAGGGTAGAGGTATAGGCAGTGGGGGTGGGCGGTGGCGAGAGGTAGGCGGTTGGGGTAGGCACTGAGGTGGGGTAGGGGTAGAGGTGGGCGGTGGGGATGGGGGTGGGGGTAGGCGGTGGCGAGAGGTAGGCGGTGGGGGTAGGCACTGAGGTGGGGTGGGGGTAGAGGTGGGAGGTGGGATGGTGGTGGGGGTAGGCGGTGCCAAGAGGTAGGCGGTGGCGAGAGGTAGGCAGTGGGGGTAGGCACTGAGGTGGGGTGGGGGCTAGAGGTGGGCGGTGGGGATGGGGTGGGGGTGGGCGGTGGCAATAGGTAGGCGGTGGCGAGAGGTAGGCGGTGGCGAGAGGTAGGCGGTGGCGAGAGGTAGGCGGTGGCGATAGGTAGTCCGTGGGGGTAGGTACTGAGGTGGGGTGGGGGTAGAGGTTGGCGGTGGGGGTGGCAGGAGTTAATGCGCAGGATACGATGGCTACTTTGTGTGTGAATATGTGTGTACCTGTGTGTGTATGTGTGTGATTGAGACGTGTTCAGGCGGAAAACCACGTAAACGCCAATCCAAAAATGTAGTTTACATAACAGATTTGTACCTGCAAATAATTGTAATTCTCACTAATTCCACTTTTCATATGATAATATGGTTATGGAGCAATGAAAAAAAGAGTGCGAAATTTCAAAAAAATTAAGTTGTTGGGTGATTCATTCCAATGTTTATCTCCATTTTTTGGATAGGTATTTACGTGGTTTTGCGCCTGAACTCTTCGGTCTATGTGTATGTATATTTGTATGTATATGTGTATGTGTATGTGTGACAGCTGCATATGTATATATATATATATAATTTGGATCCCGGTAATGTCTTCCCAGCTCTAATGACTGCAGCTGCGGATAAGTGACTCCGGTGTGCTGGCCATTAAACAGGTGTGGTCCGGGTTGGCTCCGTCTTAACGCACGCCGGGGCCTGTCTCCATCATCGGGTTGATTTATATTTAGATAGGTCTTAATTTACCCCCGCTGGCGGCCGTCCCGTAATGCTGGTAATGATCATCTTTAGCTATGTCATTATGACACGGCCCCCCGGGGCGCGCCCCCTATAGATATACCGGCGTGATAGAGTGTTGTCTAAAGCTAAGATTCCGTACACGTGGTATGCGAATGCGAATGCGAATGCGGCAAAAAATCGAAACGCCTTGAAGTCAATGGGCTACATCCCTTACACACGGTATGCGAATGTGAATGCGAATGCGGCAACTCGATCCGTCCCTGTAGCAATTGGTGCGGCATGTGGCATGCGGCACGTGGTATGCAAATAGAAACGTCAGTCGCACTTGTCCATTAGTTTTAGACTAGGAGAGGCGACTGATCATTATGGAACGGTCACACCCAGGGGTGCTGAGGGGAAACATCTGGTAGTGGTGGTGGTGGGGAGACACTTGCTGCTTACCGCATAGAAGGAATCCTCCCATTCGCATACCGCATGCCACATGCCACATGCCACATACCGCATACCGCGTAGAAGGAATCTTAGCTTAAGCGCCTTAGACGCCCCTCATCGCCGCCGTCAGGGATCGAACCTTCACACCATGAAATCCGTACTATTCGGACAAGCATGTTAAAGGTGTATTTATCCAATGACGCCATGGAAATTTCGAAGCCCAAGCTAGGATACCCTAGAAAAATCCTTCGGAGCGAGTGGCAGTTGGCGGCCCGATAGTTATAGTTGGGACCGGTAGTGGCGCCACCGTCGAACGGCGGAGGTGGCGATATAACAATCAGTACAATAAAATAGACAATGGATTCACGTGCACACGTTTATACTCGCATAATGCGTTTTAGATCACACACATACATATATCCAACTTAGCTTTGATTGATTGATTGGTGGTTGCTTTACACCGTGTCGGCAGCATAGGCCATATTCACGGCGAGACCATCTTAGCTGCTAAGAAGTAATATTAAGTGAAGCGGAACCTGTTGCAGCGGTAAGTCATACAATCACATATGCTGTTAAGGAATTTCGGTGTGCATGATTCAAATTAGTGGGCAGGCTTTCAGCTCAAATGTTTCAAAAGTTAGACATTTTTAACCAATCAGTCAATGTTCATCTAAAAAATATGTTTAAAAGACTCAAAACCAGGGGATTCTGAATGTAAAGATTGCTGGACCCGGATGTACCTCCTTTTCCCTAGCCCAAGACTATCCGAGGTTTGTACCTCGGGAAAAAAACAGTTATCCAGGTAAGATTTGTATAATTATACTATATATATATACACTATATATATCCACTATATATATCCACTATGTATATCCACTATATACATATCTACTATATATAAACAAGTCTATTCAGACTTATCCATAATAGGCAGTATAAATCTTCAAGGACAAAAAATATATATATAAATATATATTCACTAGATATATATTCACCAGATATATTCACTAGATATATTCACCAGACATACTCACTATATATATTTTCACTATTATATAACTGTTACAAAGATTTGAAATAAAAGGAACGAAGTAAAACAGACATGAAATACTCAACAACATTTATAAAAACATATATTAAGCAATTATACAATAACTATTTTGTTTCTAACTGAATACATGTGAGTCTCGTCCCTATATTACCAGTCTGTTGAGAATTCCTGAACTGTAGTGGTTTTTTACGGATATGTATTTTTTTTTTTTTTTTTTGAAGGCATCTGATTAGAGACTCAGATGACAGCAGCCATATTTCCCGTGGGGTGGCTAATGCATAATAGCGGTAATGTCTAATTCATTAGACTTGCTGCGATCCGATGGCCTCTGCTGCTATTGAAAATAAATAGATAAATAAATGTCCTCTGTTGTCAGGTATTTGGAAATTCTTCAGCATTGTTTCCATTGAAACTCAGAAATTTACTTTGCTCAGACATAGCCTACTGACAACATCGGAAAATGGTCTAGTTAAAGCTGCATAGTCAGTTGAATCATCAAATTTTAAAAACAAAAGCACTCACCTGGACTGGATTCTACCTATCTCACTTCGATGTTTAGTAAGCATTTGTTGCTACAGAGAAGGGTATACTGAAGCAACTTAATAGAAGATGTAATTGCATTTTGGGTAGTGAGCTTTGGCGTGCTTGCCAAAATTAATTTAGCATATTTGCACTTTAAATATTTCAAAAGTTAGCCTCAGAAAGGCATACTGAATCAACTTGATACAACATGTTACTGCATAACCCTATGGTGGTGAGATTTAGGTGCTTGTCAACATGTTGTATGGTTGTACTTCAACAATTTCAAAAGTTTGCCATAAAATGGAATGTAAAACTAAAGTAAGATAGATTATAACAATCAAGATAATATATTTATCTCAGACAAAAAAGAAATGACTATAACTCAAAACTACTGGATTATCCAACATTACTGTATATTCCAGTGTTAATGGGGGACATGTGGCGTAGTTCATTTTCCGACACTTGGTGGCGCGTCGGTACTAGTGGGCCTACACGGTCATATTGACAATGCTTTGAGTTTGCCGGTACGCGCAGTGCAACACGTATATTTAATTCAAAATTAATAGAAATACAGAACCCTAACCTTATAAATTTAATATAATCTATTCGTTGTATGTTTTCTATATGTATACCAAGCGATTTGTCTGTAGGTGTTGTGGTTTTAGAGATATTTGACTTCTTCTGTATGAAGTTTGTTCACGGCCATTGACAATGCATTGAGTTTGCCGGTACGCGCAGTGCAGAACGTTTATTTTATTAAAAATTAATAGAAATGCAGAACCCTAACCTGATAAATATAATATAATATATTTGTTGAATATGTTTTCTATATGTGTACCAAGTGGTTTGTCTCTAGGTGGTGAACTTTTAGAGATATGTTACTTTTTCTGTATGAAGATTGCTCACGGCCATTGACAATGCATTGAGTTTGCCGGTACGAGCAGTGCAGAACGTGTATTTTATTCAAAATTAATAGAAATGCAGAACCTTAACCTGATAAATTTAATATAATCTATTTGTTGAATATGTTTTCTATATGTCTACCAAGTGGTTTGTCTCTAGGTGGTGTACTTTTAGAGATATTACACTTCTTTTGTATGAAGATTGCTCATAGCCATTGAATTTGCAGTGTTACAGTGTGCCCGAGAGGCCCACTACTTCAGTGGCGATGCGAACGGCAGGAACTTGAACTAAAAAGTCGGAGGTCCCCCATTGTCGTGTTGTCACAGTTTGTTGCTGTGCACTGCCGCGAAATTCCAGTGCGCCATCATCCAACCCCCCACCCCCCACCCCACCCCCGCCATCATCACCACCCATACACCAAGTCCTACTTCCCCCCCCCCTAGCGGTGAAAGAGTTAAGCTTCTGAGCCTTTTCTGTCGGCGTCCTTTCCAGGATGGCCAAATGATTTGGAGCGTCTGTCTCCCGTGTTGGTAGATCGTGGGGTCGAACCCTGGTCGAGTCAAACCAATGACTTAAAAATTGATACTTGTTGCTTCCTAGCCTGCTGCTTGGCATTATTAGGATAGGGAAAGGACTGGTTGGCTCAGTGGCAGGATAATGTGACTGAGTGGGATATCAGGTCATGGTGTTGGTGGCCTGGTCTTCCAGTGGGGCAGCACTATAAAGTTGTCATGAGTGCGCACTGTCACAAGTCGGTATCCATCCTGATATGACCATAGGTGTTGCTAGCAAGTAAAACAACAACAAACAAACCTTTCCAGGGCCACAAGCGTCAACCAGACATCCCGGTCTCTCCAATTTAGCGTGCCCTGATGGGGGGAGCGAGCCGGCAACGCGCAATGTCTTTGTCTTTAGCAATCATTGGGCTTAATTAGGCTGTAATCATTGCCCCCGGGCAATGTCAGAAAAACAAAAGGAAGTAAAAAAAAAACAGGCCCAGCGGTCGAGTGACTGACTGCCTTGGTATGGTGCCACGGATACTACCAGAAAGGATGGCCGATTGAGTTGAGCGTCCATCTCCCGTTTTGGTAGATCGTGGGAATCCGAACCCACGGGTTCGAACCTTGGTTGACTCAAACTGATGACATTGTCTCTCAGCTTTGACCAGGATAAATAGCACACACTTGCCCCCTGCCAGACATTGTCACGTAGGTGTAACAAGCAGAGATATCACACACCTTCCCCTTTCCAGACATTGTCTTACATCTCTGACAAGCACAAATATCACAACCCTCCCCTTGACAGACATGGTCGCATAGGTCTAACCAGCGCAAATAACACACACGTGCACCTTGCAGACATTGTCTCACAGCTCTACCAAGCACAAATATCACACACTTGCCCCCAGCCGCACATTGTCTCACAGCTCTGCGAAACATGATCAACTCGTTTCATCCTTTCCTCTATACTCCCTCATAGCGGTGGCACCAGATGGAATGGCCAAGTTAGTTGAGCATCTGTCTCCTGCTTTGGGAGATCGGGGGATCTTAACCCATTGGTTTGTGGGTTCGAAGCCTGATTGAGTCAAGCCAATGACTTCAAAATGTATACTTTTCACTTCCTAGCCAGGCACTTGGCATTATTAGGATAGCGCAAGGACTGGTTGGGTCAGTGTCAGGATAATGCTAGCAGCCTGGACTCCCCGTGGGGCAGCACTATGAAGTATCCATGAGTGTGCATTGTCACAAGTCAGTTCCTGTCCTGATATGACCTTACATGTGGCCAGGATGTAAAACAAACCAACCAGCCTAGGTATGGTAGTGTTGTGAAGGATTCACGTCTCAAAAATCCCCACGCAAAAATTCCACTGGTATGAGAAGGCAGTCTTTTTATGTTCATTCTGCAGGGTTTTCCCTGCCTGTAATCATGTCCTTAATTCCTATATGTTGTTCTTATTTCCTTTTGGACAAATCGTAAATGAATCAGACTGCACACGTCCATCCAGTCCCTACCCGACGCGGTGGCCATATCGGTATGGTACAGGCTTCCCATGCTGAAGGTCGCGAGTTCGAATCCGAACTGAATCAAACTATCGACTTATAAAATAGATACTTGTTACCACCTACCCTGATGCTCGGCATTACTAGGATAGGGCAAGGATTGGTAATGGCTTGGTCACAAATGCGTTCTGGCGTGCTTGCGGCGACCATAAGTCGCCGCATCGGTCAGACCGGACGGTGGGTTACGGTCGCCGTACGGTGACCTACGTTTTTTTTTGCTTGCTGCGAGCAGTTGCGGTTATTTTAAGTCAAAGTTATCTTAACTGAGGAAAATTGCAACACGGCAGCCGGAATCCCATCAGAATCCCACGTCATCCCCACAATTTCTATTGTTAACAGAATAATGTGTTTGTGAAATATGTATAGAAATTGTGAATACAAAAATGTCCGAAAATGTCTTTAAAATGTCTTATCTGCGGTTGTGCGGCGACACAACAACAATTATAAGGCGCTGTATGGTGACCTATGGCTTGTGGTGACCGTACAATTTGTGAATAGATCAACCGCAGCCCGCAATCCAGTAAAATTTGTATAAACTGCAAGCCACACTGCAGACTGTAGCTCCGTAGAGCGACCGCAGCATTTGGGACCTAGGTATTAGCATGGATTGGTGACTATGTGGGATATTGGGTCTGATCTTCCAGTTGGACAGCACTCTAAAGTCACCATGACTGCACTTATACCACATACTACATGACATAACAGTCGGACAAACCAGTGAATTATTGGCATTTCCACCATGCAGCACAAGTTTAAATCCAAAGGTGTCACAAGAAAGCAATAGAATGCTCAGCGCGTTCCCAATGCAACTGAGAAGACTTCCCTGAGGGGTGTTTATAAGTAAAAGTTGTGGTAGGACAGCTGTCATCCCTGGCTGACTGACGTGATCTCCCCCAGGGTGCACTGTCTCCCATCACGCCCGCCATGAAAGGATTAAGAAGTCCAATCCCCAAACTCGCTAATGTGGCTCTCATCAACCATCACTGGAGAAGTGTGGCATGCAATTCCTTGCTGGAAGCTGTGCAGATAGCAACGCTTTGCCCAATCTGCTATAACTCGCTAATGCAGCCCCTGTCGATGCATGGACTAAATGCTTCACCAGATTTCTCTGCTCTAAAGAAGGCAACCCTAAATATAATAATTTGGAAGCATCATCTGTACCAGGCGTGGTAGCTGAATCGATAGAGCGCAGATCTCCCATGCGAGAGTTCAATTGATCCTTGTTGCTTCCTAGCTTGGCACTCGGCATTAAGAGAATATGGCAAGGACTGGTTAGCACAATGTCGGGATAATGAGACTAAGTGGGATATTGGGTCATGATGCTGGCAGCCTACTTTCCCAGTGAGGCAGCGCTATAAACTCGTCATAAGTGTGCACTGTCACAAGTCGGTACAAATCCCGATATTCCCTTAGCTATTGACAGGATATACATCTCCAAAAACCAACCAGCATTATCGGCTCCTTGGTGGAAGCAATGAATGTCATAGAAAGCAGTATTTGGCACTTCGACATTGGGGCGTGGTCCATTTATTTTAGTGAGGGAAATACAGGTTGAGGCAGTGGTACTGAGGATCTATTGATAGGGACCGGATTGTTTGTTTGCTTAACGAGCCCACAACACAACAAGTAAACGGCGGCTACTGGGGGTCACATAGACAGAGTCCAAAGCAAAGAACTTAGCTCGATGTGATTTTACAAATCCAAATTGGGCATGAAGCATGAGTTGCTGCATCCTCAATGTATTAGAATGTATTAGTGTTGAACCTTATCGTGTATGAATTTCTTCATGCATTTCAACATAAATGGTGCATCTTTTCGTTTCACGTATTGCCCAAGTGAGCCATTTATTACTTTAAATGTCTTGAATATATCAGGTTAATCATTAGAATCTGACATATTTTAGGGTCATCTCAGAAAATGTCAGTAACTATAGGACCATAGGACTATGCAACTTCAAAGTTGCATAGACTGATGGTTTTGAATTTCTGTATTTTTTTCTGAGCTAAATATATTAGATCGATCACTAGTATCTACTTTACCTTAGTTCATAGTTACTTTTATTTTAAATGGTAAACCTTTGAGATATTTTGAGTGCAAACATGGACAATTAGTTTTGGCAAGCTTGCCTAAACTCTGACAGTATAGACTTCTGCAGGAACAGTTTCTGTTAAATTGACTCAGTATTGCCTTCTACACAGAAACAAATGCTTAATAAGTGCATCAGTCATTAGATATGTAAAATCAAATCTAGATAATTGGTTTTGTTTTGAAAATTTGATACTTCAGCAGACTATGCAACTTTAATGCAACTGTATGTGAGCCTTGCCTAATTAGGGGGGATTAACATATTCAGTATGCAGAGTTCCATGGTAAGTCTGATGTCTCAAAACAAACTGATGTGCAACTCGGCATAAAGATAACGCCCAGTCCCCGATGAGACCAAGGTGGCCATGCACGTGTATATATATATATATATATATATATATATATGTAGCAGTCTGCACTGACCTCTCAGGTAAGTAACCACATAGACAGGTAGGCATGGGTAGTGTGGTGATATCCGGGAGCCTAGGTGGTGTAATGGTGTGGAATGCAAAGAGATGTGGGTTCGAGTCCCACTCTAGGCGCAATATTTCCCATTTCATCACCCCCACAACACTGGTTGCCGTGACCATGATCCTGTACAAGCTATGCGCTGTATGGTTGTTGAACCTGCCCTGTGTATGTATGTGTTAGTGCATTGCCTGTATGTATCTAATTGTAAGCATTAAAATACTTACAATTCCAGGGGGACGAGTGTAGTAGTCTGCACTGACCTCTCAGGCAAGTAACCACATAGACAGGTAGGTGTAGATAGTGTGGTGATATAAGGGAGCCTAGGTGATGTAATGGTGCAAAGAGATGTGGGTTCGAGTCCCGCTCTAGGCACACTATTTCCCATTTTCATCACCCCCACGACATATATATATAATGTATTAAAGGTTGAACACAGACAAAACGGTCAAGGATGAATGTGTGTGGGGATGGACATCGGGGTCGTTGTGGGGATTTGGAAAATAATACTTGAAAGGTCGATAGAATTAAGCCTTAAATGCATGGCGAATCAATAAGACCTAAGAAGCTATTTATGGCCTCCGGCTTATTGAATTAGCCAATTATGGGCTTACCACACACTCAATGGGATAAGATGCAGATAGTGGAGAGTGGGACAGTGTGGCGGTCACCATTGTGGTGATGCACACTGCACCACAGTGCCCTGAGGGGCAAGTGCCATAATCTCTACACTGCTCAGTTAACGCATTGGTTACCCGTTGCCATGGAGACGCAGACTTCCAAGCATTGTTCGCAAACACAACATACATTAAGGCATATCCAAGTTTGTTTGTTGGAGAATGTTACGTCCGACTTAGATCAAAACTCATATATCAGGACTGGTACTATATTCCTGATATGACCTTAGACGTAACACTCCAGCAGCTAACTTCCTCTAGCGCGCTCTGATGCAAACTTTATAGTGTTGCCGCACAAGCTCCTCGTACCGGTCTTCCGGTCATGCACTTCCGTTCTGACCCACCATGCCCAATGGCTCTATATCTGACAAAAATAAACAACAGGATACATATTAAACATGTCTTCCCTTTGGTACCAATATGTCCTAAAACAACCACCAATCAATCAGTCTATATTTATGCCTCTCTTTATTCCTTTCTTTCTGTTGTGCTT
The DNA here is from genome assembly GCA_030323885.1 of Branchipolynoe longqiensis. Taxonomy (NCBI): domain Eukaryota; kingdom Metazoa; phylum Annelida; class Polychaeta; order Phyllodocida; family Polynoidae; genus Branchipolynoe; species Branchipolynoe longqiensis. Next base: position 180,930,233 of record CM059186.1, read on the forward strand.
TCCTTCCGTCTCTCACTCTCGCTGTTGCCTGTTGAATAAACTCCTCCAAACCTGATCAGCTCTCCATGTTGTAAGGCAATAACACCGACCCCCCCCCCCCCCCCCCAAGGGGGAGGCTAAGGATTAACACGTGTATATATATAGATAATCAATAACCGTACTCATAGAGGTGGAAAACGGAAACGGAAATAGCTCATCAAACTTCGCTACGCAGCAAACAGGGTGGATGACAGCGATTGGTTAATAATATACTTGTGTTGAATCGCATAATATTAAATCATTTATTATTCAAGCATTTATATGTGTATGTCAATAGACTAGTATGTAATTCCAAACTTTCATATTTATGACCCATTGTTCTATGATTCTATTAATTTAAAATAAAATTGACGTTTTGCAGTGCGTGTATCGGCAAATTCAATGGCCAAGGGCATTTCTTTTGCTGTCGACCCCGTTTTCAAGCAGGGGGTCGCTCCTAAGTATTGCTTATTCATTGTAAACTCCAATAACCAAACATTAAAAGGATTAAATATACACAAAGGGACCCTCATTCATTTCACTGGTTTGTTTTGGGCAGCTATATGTGGTTTACCTCCTTGCACATGCGCGCTCATTCACCGGGGTACTCTTGCGAGCGAGGTCCCAACTGTCCCCGGTCCAGACCACCATGCAAACAGAGCATTATAGGATTGGTTGATATAGTGTGGTGCATGCTACGGTAACCAGTTCCTTTCCCAGACGTACGCACGCTAAGTTGTCAACCACTCTCCCCCCCCCCCCCCCGACACACACACTCTCACCCTACTCACCCACACCACACCTTAACACTCCCTCCTCACCCTCCTCACCCCCCCCCCACCCCACACACACACCACTGAGGCTCTGGCAAATGGTGCGGCAGAGGCCCGGTGCGTTTGTTACCGGGTAATTACAGCAATTACGGACGGCGACGGTGGATCAAAGCGGGACACCCACAGGGCAGGGATCCAAAAGTGGGATCCACGGCGCCCGGGATCCATGCATCCATGCATCCATGTAGCCATGCATCCATGCATCCATGCATCCATGCATCCATGTAGCCATGTAGACAGGCATCCATGCATCCAGGCATGCAAACACCACGTGACTAGAATGTAGCCGCGGATTCAACGCCCGCGTCTGTTTGTTAGCTACGGGTTGGTTGTTGGAGTTTTACGTCCAGGCAACATCTAAGGTCATATCACTACGGGTTAGCTGCGGGGATCCAACTGTCAGGACGGGACGGGATGGGGGTGGGGGGTTATTTTACACCCCCATCACACCAAACTAGTTTTAAAAGCGTCCGACCCCGATCTAAAACAGGGTAGAATGTGGCCGCCAACACTTGTGAACATGCTCAAAGTTCTAGAGCAACCTTCCGTCCTTGCCCATCAATGCAGTTCATCAAAAGTTAGTAAAACATACTATGTTCACTACGTTCACACCCAATTTGAGCCCGTTCAGCAACATTTTCAAGAATGTAGGAAGAACCACTTTGGTGTGATGGGCGTATTACTTACACTCACTCTCAGATGACTGAGATGACAAAGAAAGTGGCAAGACTTGTTTGTGCAACAAGCAAGCTTGACTGTTTTCAGTTGGCTCACTCGTCTCAGAATCACAATAGTGCCGCACTGTTCTCATTTGTTGCACTCTTATATAAGTGTAGTGGTCTGCACTGAGCTCTCAGGCAAGGAGCCGCATAGACAGGTAGGCGTGGGTAGTATGGTGATATCAGGGAGCCTAGGTGGTGTAATGGTTAGCACACTGGCCCGGAATGCAAAGAGATGTGGGTTCATGTCCCACTCTAGGCACAATATTTCCCATTTTCATCACACCCACAGCACTGGTTCCATGACCAGGTTCCTGTACAAGCTATGTGCTGTATAGTTGTTGAACCTACCCTGTGTATGTATACATGTAAGTGCATTAACTGTATGTATGTAATTGTAAGCATTAAAAGACCTACAATTCCAGGGGGATGAGTGTAGTGGTCTGCACTGAGCTCTCAGGCAAGGAGCCCCATATACAGGTAGGCATGGGTAGTATGGTGATATCAGGGAGCCTATGTGGTGTAATGGTTAGCACACTGGCCTGGACTGCAAAGAGATGTGGGTTCGAGTCCCACTCTAGGCACAATATTTACCATTTTCATCACCCCCACGACATATATATATAGGAGTGGGGGGTGGTGGGTACCGTAATGCTTCACTCTACCCCCCAATGCGCGGGGCTTCTCAATCCACTCCCTCAGAAATGTATGTGATGTATAAGCATTACACGAGTATAAAGTAACGAAAGGGAATGATATGTTCATTTGATTATTTTCTTGATGTATGCCCCCCTCCCCCAACCACGTGACTGGTGGCGCCGCCACCGGCATGATCCTAAACCGGGACGTCACACTATGATGCATGCATACTTATACATGGGTAAAAGGTACTACTGACTTGTATCCCGCTCTGATATGACGACATCAGCTGTTGCCAGGACTTAAAATCCCAACAAAAACCGTCAGGTTAGGATAGTGTAGACTCATTGAAATAACCAAACACAACTGTTTCATTGGCAATAACACTGACCTATCAAAATGCACAATACAAATGTATATATTGCTTTAAATATATTTAGATTTTATTTTACCGTTTCAAACTAGGCATACATTATATATAAGCAATATAGCGAATTGTGTTAGAAAATGACCTACATAAACAGGTACCACTATCTACAGCTAGTCTATCTGAACCACACTCAGCCTCGATTTCATCCAGGAGTTCTCTCCCTCTTCCCCTCTCTCTCTTTGTACCAAATCGGTGACTGTGATCTCTATTTCCGGTTCCGCTTCCGGTGCTGGTTTCAGCTACACTTCAAACCCATGAAAGTAGTGAGTATATTGGGTTTTGAGTTGGAGAGCCTCATGCGGTGAATATTTATTATCATTGTATGTCGCCCCCCCCCCTTCCACCACCACCACTGATAATACTGAGTCATATTACTATTCTCAAACAGAGTTACGTGAATTCTGGGGGAAAAACACTTTTGAAATGAATTGGTGAATAATATGTGTAGATGTTTATAAATTGAAACAATACATGTCTGGTATTTCGGGTTGTGTCCCATCAAAGTAGTGAGGATATTGGGCTTTTGAGTTGGAGATTAAGTTGTATTAACGTTCTATTCCGCCCACCCCTCGCCCCCTCCACGCACACACTTGAGTTATATTTATGATGAAATGAATTGAAGAGTAATGTGGGTAAATTGAAACAAAAAAGTATTCTATTTCGGATTGTGCCTTCTCTGCGCTGTTATTCATTTCAATTCCCAGGTTTATGTCCACCCGGCCTATGTTATGTGAATTAACCTTGGTTTCACCTCAAACAATACACATTTCAAACACCCTCTTTCTCCCTAAACCTCATATCGGCACCGGGCGCGCTGACCGAATCGGTAGAGTGCAGGCCTCCCATGTTAAGGATCATGAGTTCAATTCCCGGTCAAGTCAAACCAATGACTTACCAAATTTATACTTGTCGCTTCCTAGCTTGGCACTCAGCATTGGTAGGATAAGGCAAGGACGGGTTAGCTAAGTATTATGATAATGTGACGGAGTGGGGCATCGTGCCATGGTGCTAGTGGCCTGATTTGCCAACAGGGCAGCACTATAAAGTTGCCATTACAGCTGCACAGTTCAATGAAATTAACTAATTTGCTGAAGTGAAGTGATCTGCATCATACACTCATTAAACATCAGTGGTTTTATATTCACTCTAAAATCACTACGGTATTGGTGATTGTACGTTTGCTTTCCGATATCATATCCACTCTTGGATATTGTTGATTATATGTTGAATCTCGCGTGTATCAGTGATTGATATGTTCACTCTCCTCTGTCAATGTTTTTCTGTTCACGCCCCAATATCGGTTATTGTTTTCAATCTCCAGTATCGATGGATGGCTGTTGGTTGTTGGAATGTTATGTCCTGGCAATATCTAAGGCCATATCCGGGTGGGTACCGACTTCTGACAGTGCGCACTTATGGGGACTTTGGTCGTAATGCTCGCATTGCGGTTGATGCGAGGCGAGGGAGGACCCCCCCGCCTCCTCTCTCCTCCAGCCGTTGGCCGTTGCATAACGGCCCGCGCTTCCTTCCCTTAAATCCAGCCCCGAGGCCGCCTCAGGCCACTCGGCCTCTTGCCTCCAGACACTCCGCTCCTCCTGACACTTTTTTCCCCACCCACCATCCCTATACACCAACTCTCCATCATAGGGTTGAGGGCTCCTCGGATCCACCTCCCGGGCCCAAATAATACCACTGCTCAAATTGACATTGACAATTTAACCATGACACCTCATATCATGACGATGCCTCACATATGATACCCTATGTATCCCTATACTCATGATTATCACTGCTTATTACATGTTGATGCCTATCTACCAGTATATACCTATACTCATGCTTGATGTACTTATCCATGTTTATTCTGGCATTTCTCAATAAAATGCCATTTATCCAACTCATGCCTCCTCGTCCTTCCTTGCCGCGCATCATAGTGCTAACCCACTAGGAAATCAGGCTGCCAACACCATGACCTGATATCTCACTCGATCACATTATCCTCCCACTGAGCTAACCAGTTCTTGCCATACTCAATTAATGCTGCGTGCCAAGTTAGGAAATGACAAGTATCAAAGTTGTAAGTCATTGGTTTGACTCGACCGGGAATCGAACTCTCGGTCTCCCACACGGGAGGCCTGAGCTCTACCGATTCAGCCGCCGCATCCGGTACATGGCTGTATATTCACTCTCCTTTCTCCATGGTTTTCTGTTCACTCTCTAGCATCGGTGATTGTATGTTCACTATCCAGTATCGGTGATTGGATGTTCACTGTCCAGTATCAATGATTGTATGCTCACTATTCGATATCCGTGATTGTATGTTCACTGTCCAGTATCTGTGATTGTATGTTCACTGTCCAGTGTCAATGATTGTATTTTCACTCTCCAGTGTCAGTGATTGTATGTTCTCTCTCTCCAGTATATGTGATTGTATGTTCACTTTCCAATGCTGATAAAGTAGGACTTAGTGATTACTCCCCAAGCTGGGGACAAACAATTACAGCTCAAGGGACCAGGTGTCGAGGGCTGGCTTGCCAATTAACACTGCATACTAATATATGCTACCATGACAGAGTTAATTAACACAGACTGTGGCTAATCTATTTAGAATACCGCAAACTTTGTCTGATGTCTATAGAAATTCAATATTTGGAGCCGAAGAGGGGAGGAATTGTGGGGGCGGCGAGGCACACAAAAACTAATCAGCACATCTCTGAAAATTACGATTTTTGCTCCTTTAAGCTTTCTTCATTTTGTACACGTGGAGGCCAGACATGATAAGTTGTATCTTACCTTTTTTTTCCCTTTTTTTTTCCTTTTGAGGGAGGTCGGGTAACGGGTGGTGGCGGAGGGATGAGAGAGAGAGAGGGGGAGGGGTGTCGGCGGCAGTTTCTCGCTAGTACTTAGGGAGTGTTCATTAATTACAGGTTTGCTGCGGTTGTGCGGTGGTTGAGATGATTTTGGTGGTGTTTTTGGACGTGGACTCGGGAGGTGAGTTATTGTGTAGCCATCAGAAATGTGTCTGCAGGGAAAGATGCACAGTTTTGGGACCATGTCATATAAGGAGCGGAGCAGCGAGTCTGTATATAGAGAAGACGGCCTTGACCTTTACCTCTTGACCTTTTTAATCCTGCAGTGTCACCGCCATTGGAACGCCGCATAGTGCGCATAGTTGCTCGGCTACGGAACATGACTGACGTGTAGGCGATGAATGAATCTGGGATGTCAGTCACACCTTGATAGACAACCTACTGACAGATCTCCCTCTTCCACTGTCATGGAAGCTGTCACAAAGAGATATCGGTTCCTCTGTCAGCTTCTTGACAGAATGACTGTTGTCAATTGGGCAAAGGCTAGCCTGCAAGGTTTTCTGCTATTTGTAAGTTTACTGACCGCCCTTTCACTATATGTCAGCTAGTTGGCATTAACCCGTCAGCTCTGTGGCATGACTCTTGTTTAGAACTACCTTCTTGACAGACTCTGCCATTCATTCTTCGTCAATATTTTGATCACAAACCTGATCCTAATCTGTCAGTTCATTGATAGCATGTTGGTGTACAATCAACACGCTAACAGAACTACTTACAATTACAGTACATCATATAGTTGATACCAGCCGGGATGGCCGAATGAATTGAGCGTCCGTCTCCCGTTTTGGTAGATCGTGGGATTCGAACCCACAGGTTATACACCTGGTCGAATCAAACTAATGACCTAAAAATTGATGATTGTTTCTTCCGAGCCAGCCGATCGGCATTATTAGGACAGCTCAGTGTTAGGATAATGTGACTGAGTGGGATATCAGGTCATGGAGCTGGAAGCCTGGTCTCCCAGTGGGGTAGCACTGTGACTATAAAGTCGCCATAAGTGCGCAGTCCCAAGTGGGTTCCCGTCCTGATGACCTGAGATGTGGCCAGGAGGTAAAACTCCAACAAGCCCACCAAATCATATAGGTGACTGCATGTCCTTGCATCAAATCTGCACAGTAAGCAGCATAGTAAGCAGCGTCTGCTTGCACCAGTTGGTATTCAACACTCAAGAGAGCAAAGCAAATTAACATTTGTCTCCCAGTGTATTTTCTTCTTTTTTTTCTTTAAGATTTATACTGCCTATCATGGATAAGCCTGAATAGACTTGTTTTCACCATTAGACAGTTTGTCGATAGAAAGCCCAAGCCTACACTTTTACTGACCCAAGGGATGTTTAACCTCCCGCGCCACATATACATGGTTTGAGAGCAACTGGCCTTTTATGATACGGTAAGTTATACACAGCGGTGGAAATCCAAATTGGCAGGTGGGGGCATGGGGAATCGAAGCACTGACCTTCAGATTAGGAGTTTGACCTAGAAAAAAGTCAGACACTCTAACCACTCTGCCACAGAGAACACCAGTAGCTTAGCCAGTCATAAGCATCGCTTAGCATATGTATGCCATTGGTGAAAATAATGCAGACATGTCAGGGTAAGACATCGTCATAAATATGTGTATGGTGGGACAACAAGAAACAAGTCATTCTTATTCTACTGTACTCTGCCATTGTTCTGCTGTTGATATCTTAGGCAGCCTATGTCTTAACAGTTAGCCTGCCAACGCTGTGTAGCCACAAGTACAAGTCTGTTCTTTTAACCTACTCCCCCACCCCACATCCCCCCCCCCCCTGACCATCTGGGCATTTCTCTAGAAAAACTTCTAGAAATGGGGGTTGGGGGGGGGGGGCTTCAACTCTTAGTTTCTTTTGCCCCACTTTGTGTGTATGTGTGTGGGTGCTATTGTCAGAGTGTGTGAGGCGAACAAATCGGAGCACTATGCCTCGAACCCGACTCCACTCCAATATGTCTTCCATTTCAGGGCCGGTTTCCTAACCATTACATTGATTGGGCTCCCTGATGCACTCATCTCTCCCTGTGTGCTACTGTGCACACCACTACTGAACTGTTACCCGAGTGGGGCATTCCTTCGAAAGTGTTGAGATTGGTAGGTGGTGAGGTGTAGGGTCTGCGGTGTGGGGTGTGCGGTGTAATGTGTGGGGTGGTGGGTGGTGGATGCTGTGGGTGGGTGGGTGGGTAGATAGTCGGTGTGGAGCGTGGAGCGTGGAGCGTGGCGTGTGGTGTCTGGGATGTGGGGTGATGGGTGATGGGTAGTGGATGGTGGTGGATGTTGGATGGTGGGTGTGGGTGTGGCCTATGGAGTGGGGATTGTGGGGTGTGGGGTGGTGGCTGGTGGATGGTGGCTGGTGGATGGTGGATGGTGGGTGTGGGTGTGGCCTGTGGGATGTGGGATTGTGGATGGTGGGTGGAGGGGAGGTGGTCGGTGGTGGATGGTGGGCGGTGGGTGGTGTGTGCGCGTGTGAATTGAGGGTGTGGGATTGTAGGAGGGTGGATGGTGGATGGAGGGTGTGGCATGTGGGGTGTGGGAGTGTGGATGGTGGATGGTGGATGGAGGATGGTGGATGGTGGGTGGTGGGTGGTGGAGAGTGTGCTACCATTTCAGTAAATACAATACCTATCGCACACAGTTACTTTCCTCATAATTCCACCATTGCGAGGTGCAAAGCGAGTAGACCGTGTTGAACGTGCCGGGTTTTAGCCTGTTCCACAACCCAGACAGAAAGAGGCATTGACCTGTCAAGAGCTTGGTAATCTGCCGATAAAGTATGCTCTCCAACCAGTAGTCCAAAACTCGTTCATCAAAGGCTGTGGTAATGTGATGTCCCGTCTGTGGGAAAGTGTATATATTAGACCCCTTGCTGCTTATAAGAAAGAGTAGCTGATGTGGTAGCAGTGGATTTGCTCCAGAAGGATATGTCAGAATGACCATATGTTTGAATGACCATATAGCCGATGATAAAATCAATTGAACCAACGCAGGACAAGTATAGTCTATAAAGTGGCATTTATTCTTACTGGTTACTTCTTGGTCGACTTAATATGTGATACTTGTCGCATCCTAGCCTGGTGCTCGGCATTATCAGGATAGTGCAAGGACTGGTTGGCTCAGTGTCAGGATTGGTGTTCTCTGTGGCAGAGTGGTTCGAGTGTCTGACTTTTTTCTATGTCAGACTCCTAATCTGAAGGTCGGTGGTTCGATTCCCCATGCCCCCACCTCTGCCAATTTGGATTTCCACTGCTGTGGATAACTTACAGTGTCATCAAAGGCCAGTTGCTCTCATACCATGTATATGTGGTGTGGGAGGTTAAAAATCCCTTGAGTCGGTAAAAGTGTAGACTCGGGCTTTCTATCGACAAACTGTATAATGGTGAAAACAAGTCTATTCAGGCTTAACCCTAACAGGCCGTATAAATCTTCAAGAAGAAGAAGAAAGATAATGTGACTGAGTGGGATATTAGGTCATGATGCTGGCAGCCTGGTGTCCCAGTGGGGCAACACTATAAAGTCACTATGAGTGTGCACTGTCACAAATCGCTATCCGTCCTGATATGACCTTAGATGTAGCTAGGACGTAAAACAACAACAAACAAAGTCACAAATGTTTTGTTCTAATATGACTAGTAGTAGTAATAATGTGTGTAGGTTGACACAACCTATTCTTTCATAGGTATTTAGGACGCACTTGTGGGACTATAAGGACTTCTGTAGTCAAGCTGTGCCTATTACTGCCCATTCATTCCTAAGGACAATAGAGCAATCGCTAGTGTTCGTATCAGTTCCAGTAGGTTTCAATGTGCCTCTTTCAGTATGTCTTATAACCCATGTCTACAAGTCAGTCCTACCGTGTGCGAGTTCAGAGAACTAGTGTAGGGCCTATTCAGAATCTAATAGTGTTGGATTCACGGCCAATCAGTCCTTTAGATCTGGTCTTTCAGTAAAGCTGCATATCCAAATCTAGCATTACATTTAGAAAACCAAAAGCACACCTAGATTTGGTTAAACATATCTAACTTAGATACTGATGCATGGAAGAACTATTAATCCCCCATAAAAGGGAATACCTGGTCAATTTAATAGAACCTATTACTGCCGAAGCCTATGGTGTCAGAGTTTTGGTATGCTTTTTTTTATCTTCTTCTTTTGGGACATTAATTGATTATGCAGGGAAAATTTAAATCATGGATGATTGGTCTTCCTCATTCCACTGCTCCTTGCCTATCCTAATAATGCTGAGCGCCTGGCTCGGAAGTGACACTTATACATTTTTAAGTCATCAGTTTGACTCGACGAGGGTCCGAACCCGTGAGTTTGAATCCAATCATCATCATGCTGTTGGTCGTGATGCGACAAAGACTGCTTTCATTCCTTGACTGCCACTCTCCATTTAGCTCTCTGCTGTGAGAGTTGCGTCCATGAGTCGGTCTTAATGTCTCTCAGCTTCAGCTTTCTCTTGATGGTATCCCTGAACCGGAGATGGGGGCGCCCTCTCTTTCTGTAGCCAGAAGACAGTTGAGAATAGAGGATCTGCTTTGGTAGCCTGTCTGATGACATCCTCATGAGGTGTCCAGTCCACCAGACATTCTTTTTGATCAGAAGATCTTCTATAGAGGGCAGCCCCATCCGTTTGAGTATTTCCTTATTCGTCACTTTGTCCTTCCAGGTTAGCCTCATGATTGAACGCAGATGTCGCATCATGAAGGCATGCAGCTTTTTCACCTGCCGCCTGTACACTGTCCAGGCCTCGGCTCCGTATAGTAGGGTGGATAGCACGATTGCACGGTAGATCTTACCTTTGACCCGAATGGACACATGGTGGTTGTTCCAGAGTCTCCCGCATAGTCGGCCAAAAGATGCACTAGCCTTGGCCATCCTCCTCTGTATCTCAGCATCAGTGTGTCCATCACTTGCTTTAGTGCTTCCGAGATAGGTGAATTCCGGAACAGAGTTCAGCTTGTTTCCGTCAACCATGATCTCCTCCTCTCGGGTTCTTGTAGAGTTGGGTTGGTACAGCACCTCCGTCTTCTTGATGTTAATTTTCAGGCCAAACTTCTTTGATGCATTGGAGAAAGCGTCCACTATTTTCTGGGTCTCTTCAGCAGAGTGGGCAACCAGTGCACTGTCATCTGCGAATAGTAGCTCTCTCACCAGTATCTGAGTAGTCTTGGTCTTTGCTCTGAAGTGTGCGACATTGAATAGGTCAGCGTTCTCTCTGGACTGTATATAGATGCCATCCCCCATGTCTCGGAAAGCCTCGTCTAGCGTCTAGATAGGAAGATGGAGAAGAGCGTGGGGGCCAGTACACAACCTTGCTTGACCCCATTGGTAACCCCGAACGATTCCGAGACTTCCCCTCCAGCACTAACGTTTGCCATCATTCCTGTATGTCGTGCCTCGATCATAGTTGTGAACTTCTCTGGGCATCCGTACTTCCTCAGTAGCTGCCATAGCCCGGTCCTCCCGACTCTATCAAATGCCTTAGTGAAATCGACAAATACCATGTACAGTGGTCGGTCCTGCTCAATGCACTTTTCTTGTACATTTCATGAAAGCTGCCTACAAAAGTATTGAAGTGCTGCTGGCTTTAGCAAGTTACCAGCGGCACTCTCTCGGGGAGCAAATAGAGGTTTCACACCGGCAAGAACATGTCAAGACAGGCGCAAAACTATTTCTTGGGAGTTCCATACATCAACCGCCCTTAATGCTGCTACAGTGACATGGTTTTCTGTTTAGGGTTTGCTCCCTTAGCCTTCGGTTCTGTCAAGGACCGGTACCACAAGGCAGTGGTTTACAACTCTGCAAGGCAGGGGCATCAAACTCCCTGAGGTATTGCTATACCTGCAATACCTGCAGCCTATTAACTCATACAGCCATCCTGCCAATATTAATTATGTATGCTTGCCTTTCAAATATCTCAAAGGTTAACCATTTAAAATAAGATTTACTTCAGGGTAAATAAAGTAAGGTACGTTATCCCATTCAATTTAATATAGTCATCTCCTAAATGAATAGACTCAGACAAATTACATATACTTAAAACCATCGGACTATGAAACTTTAAGATACACTGAATATCCATATAAGGCATACATGATGAAATCACGTGACCATGGCTCTTTAAAGGCATCCTTTAAAGTGTCGGCTCGTGTGTGGTCCGGAGACAAACAGAACGCTGCAGCCCAGACCCGTTCATCTTAACGGGAGCACTTACCGATCACAATTAATTAGCATTAATTACGAATTAATTAGCATCAATTGACGTTTTTGTCGGTGTAAATTGGGTGAGACGGGCACTCCTCGGCAGTCCGCATGTTGCCTTTGCCGCGTAGCAAATATTTATCACCTGCCTTGAAGTGCTTATCCGAGAGATGAGCTGCCAAGTGATGTGAGTGTGAGTGTGAGTGTGAGTGTGAGAGTGAGGGTGAGTGTGTGCTCAATTTAATGTGGGTCTGGTGCTGCTGCTTTTAGTGAATGTTTGTGGCGTTCTCTGTGGCGGAGTGGTTAGAGTGTTTGACTTTTTTCTAGGCCAGACTCCTAATCTGAGGGTCAGCGGTTCGATTCCCCGTGCCCTCAGCTCTGCCAATTTGGATTTCCACCGCTGTGTATAACTTACAGCGTCATCAAAGGCCGGTTGCTCTCATACCATGTGTATGTGGTGTGGGAGGTTAAAAATCCCTTGGGTCGGTAAAAGTGTAGGCTTGGGCATTCTATCGACCAGCAGTGGAGTGGGGAAGACCAGTGACTGGGATTTCCTCTGCTTGGGACAACTAATGTACAAAAAAAAAAAAGATCTTCATGCAGTAAAAGTTGAATATCTCTAAAACCACACAACCTAGAAACAAACTGATTGGAATACACATAGAAAACATGTTTACCAAAAATATTATATTAAATTGATATGGTTAGGGTTCTGGATTTCTATTAACTTTGAATAAAACTGATGTTTTTCACTGCGCGTACGGCAAATTCAATCAGTCAATGCATTGTCAATGGCCGTGAGCAATCTTCATGCAGTAAAAGTTAAATATCTCTAAAACCACACAACCTAGAAACAAACCGATTGGAATACACATAGAAAACATGTTTAACAACAAGATTATGCTAAATTAATAAGGTTAGTGTTCTGGATTTCTATTAATTTTGACTAAAACTGACGTTTTGCACTGCACGTACCGGCAAACTCAATGCATTGTCAATGGCCGTGAGCAATCTTCTTACAGAAAAAAATTAATATCTCTAAAACCACACAACCTAGGCACAACCCGCTTGGAACCCATATAGAAAACATGTTTCCCAAAAGGATTATATTAAATTTATATGGTTAGGGTTCTGGATTTCTATTAATTTTGAATAAAATTGACGTTTTGCACTGCGCATACGGCAAACTCCATGGAAGTGTGCCTTCGTTCTGCAGCCGAGCTGCACATGCATACAAAATGTTTGTAAACATTGAAATAGGTCTATATCGCTATATCGAATGTGTGAGTATGTGTACGTGTGTGGAAGGGGGATGAGGGGGTTTAAATGAGTTTCCACTAAGCTAAAGCCCTAGTCACTCTATGGCTTGTGACCACTTGTGCCCCCTTTGTGATCACTTTGAACCAAAGAACCCATCTCCTGGAGACATCATTGCAACCAAAGCAATGGTCGCTGACCACTGTGCGACCATTTTGGTAGCGCATGAGGTTTTTGTGCATTAGCTGCAACTGCCTTGTGACCCCAATGGTTGCATCGAGGTCGGCGACCACTGAGGATCACTTTGCGATCGTTTATCGACCTCTTGGCGACCACCCCTTTTCTTTTGTGGTTCCAAAGTGGTTGCAAGCAGTAGTTTGGCTGGGGTATAGTCACTTATTCGCAATGTGTTTAAAATGTATTCAACGACTACCAATCAATCACACTGTTAAGTCAACACTATGTACTCACACCTAGTATCAGCCCTCTGGTACGACAGTAGTAGGTAGGACCGGACGCGGTGGGATAATCGCTAGAGCGTGAGTCTCGCGTGCGGAAGGTCGGGAGTTTGGTTCCCAATCGAGTGAAACCGATGATTTAAAAAATGATACTTGTCACGTCCTAGCCAGACGCTCGGCATTATTAGTATAGGACAAGGACTGGTTGGCTCAATGTCAGGATAATGCGATTTGCGATATCATGTAATGGTGCTGCTGGCATTTTCTCCCAGTGAGACAACACTATAAAGTCACAATGAGTATGCACTGTCACAATTCGGTATCTGCCCTGATATGACCTTAGATGTTGCCAGGAGGTAAAACTCCCAACAACAAACTAACCCTTCGAAGTACATTCATTTCACATCAAGGATACTCATGGCGTCTCAGTGGAGTATGTCACGAACATTACCACATTGGTGCGAAAATCAGATATTACCTAAAGCCCTGGTCACATACACGTTAGTGGATGTAGGTGAACGTAGTGGAGGCTAACATAGTTGAAAGTAGTTGAAAGTAGGTGAACGCACTAGCATCCATACTTCTCCGTCATGCTAACTTGGTAATAACGTGGGTGGACCATGAGTTCCGATTTAATCTTTGGACATGTTCAAAAGAGCACAACGTTAGGGGCTGAATTTGCATCGGTGATGCTAACATACTCTAGCATACTCTAGCATACTCTAGCATGCTCTAGTGTACTCTAGCATAATTGGACAAAGCCCTGGTCACAGAGCCATTAGTGGACATAGGTGAACATAGTTGAACATAGTTGAACGTAGTTGAACATAGTTGAACATAGTTGAACATAGTTGAACGTAGTTGAACATAGTTGAACGTAGTTGAACGTAGTTGAACGTAGTTGAACGTAGTTGAACGTAGTTGAACGTAGTTGAACGTAGTTGAACGTAGTTGAACGTAGTTGAACGTACGGGCATCCATGACATAATGTATTCATCCAAACCATAACGTATTCATCTGTACCGTAACGTATTTATATGTGCCAAAACCTGCTGTACCTTAACGTATTTCAACATAGTTTAATGCACTTACATCACATTTGACCCACATTAGTCTCCATTACGTTCACCTAGGTTCATCTACGTTCACTAACGTGTATGTGACCGGTCATTAAAAGTGAGCTATTCGGTAGTTTTGCGATGGGGTTTCATTTATCAAGGGTATCTTTGACAAATATGACTTAACAGTTAAATCCTTGAAGATTAATTTTGATGTGGAATACGGGATATTAGACGTATGCTTTGGTTACCGGTTTTAGAGCAGCGCATTACAAAATAAAAGTCATGACTGCACCAGTCTTTATGTTGGATATATCTAGATCAAATCTAGGTAAATATTTTTTGGGGATTCGAAGAAAAAGAAAAAAAGGTGATTACTTTCATCGGATTGTGCAGAGGCTGCTCAATGGTCAAGTTAGTGCACATTTAATCGAGTGTCTCGACCTCGTTTTGAAGTGTATGTAGGTCAGGTCGCGCCGATTGACGTCACACTTAACGCACGTCACCGAGTCACGTCAAGGACGCCGCGTTCTCATTCACGAGCCCGGCGTCTCGCGAGAATTTGGCCCGACCGCTGCAGGGTCGTCTCACGTGACCGACGCCACCTGGAACTGACAATGTCCGCTGCGCAGGTGCCAGCGTCTCCTTACCGGCGCACAAGAAAATCGTCGTCAGTTTTTTTCGTGCAGGAACTGTGTTTTATCGTCTCCTAGCGGCAGGCACACAAATTGTCGTAAGTTTTTTCCTGCCTGGACAGTGTTTCCTCGTCCCCTAGCGGCACACACAAAATATCGTCGTCAGTTTTTTCCTGCAGCGACGGTGTTTCCTAACAACGCTTCTCGCTGGCGGGCAGCCAACGCACAAACAACTCGAGAAACGTAAAACTTTTCGGCGCAGTGGGAAAATGTTTGACGTCAGCGCAACATGTTGGTAGCATGCGGCCGACGTTGTGGTAACGTATATCAACGTGTGAGGAAAAAAACAAAAATGTTTTGGCATGCCGCCCTGATATGGCCTTAGATGTAGCTAGGATGTAAAACAACAAAGCGACTGCCTAGCATTCGGATAATGTTATTCCAGCAATCTCGACGTCCTCCTAACCTGCCCATAACGTCTGCACACGCACATTGTCACACGTTGAAAGTTTTCTGCATGAACAAAACTTTGCCGCTCCCCGGACGCACCACCGAACCTCGCCGACCGTCGCCGTCCATCAACGTATACCAACGCATGCCTAACGCACGCGTAACACTTCCTGACGTATCCTGATGTTCCGCCAAAAAGTCACATACGTCGACGCGCGTTGGCAAGAAGCGTCGTAATGTGATAGGGATATTAGTGACGGTGTTGGCTACCGGATGTTGACCTACACCATTCAGAGCAGATCAATTAGGTGTTTGGGTTTGGGTGAGGTGGGGGTGTTCTCGCACGCTGTAGTCGGACCCATAGACAAGGCGGCATGGGGAAGGGGGGTGGGGGAGTTAATCATTATAGTGAGTGCTTGGGCTCTTAGGCTGCCTTTATCTTTATCCCCCCCCCCACTCCCCCATCCCCCGCCCACATTTCTCTGACCACTATCCATCAGAAGCCAACTCCCGACCAAATGGGACCGCTTTCAGCGGTGCCCATACAGTGCTGCAAATTTGCAGCCTCCAGTGCACCAATGCGACTGAAACCTCCCCCAAAAACATAGTGAGTACTCACTCACTTTAAAGGCTGGATTTGTAGGTCATGGTGTCAATCACTCACTCTCCGGCCACATCAAGTTAAAAGACTTACATTACTAACACGTGGCCCTATTTTTTTAGCCCGTCCTGATATGACCATATATGTTTCCAGGACGTAAAACTCCAACAATCAACCGATCTATTTATTTCGGTGGTGCTTCGCAATGATACGATAGGTCAAGCAAAGGCCCATACCCACCATCTGCCACTGACCACCATCCACAACCCACCACCTCCACCCCCAAACCCACCCCCAACCCCACCCCCAACCCCACCCCCCAACCCCACACCCAACCCCACACCCAACCCCACACCCAACCCCACACCCAACCCCACACCCAACCCCCACATCCTTTCACAACAAGATTCAGAGGGATTCACCCGTTTAGCAAATTAGTGTAGCTCTGGAACATCAAATTTTGAGCAACTTTCAATAACAGGAAAACAAAGTCAGTGTGACTTATTAGAATGGGTAGCTAAATAACGTAATGTGTACATACCAAAAATAAGATATAAATCAGCAGAGTGACAGTTGGCTCACGGTGTAGAGGAGGCAGGGAGGAGCGAATGCCTGCTCCGCAGTGAATAATATGTAAGTTAATTTGGGTAGAGAGAAACATTAAGGCCTGCCGTTATTTATATCCAGATAATAAATTACATAGTACATATATATATATATGAGAATAATAATGCTACTGAGTGTTATTTCAGGTGGTGGCGGTCTGTTATCCCATTGAGTCAGCAATATAAACTTCCATGAGTGCCTGATGTCATAAGTAACCACCCTGATATAAACTGTTATGGTGTTAGGACCTAAAACCACCACAAGCAAACAAACCAAAGCTGAACCGAGGGACCAGTTTGGCTGTGTGGCTTGTTTATTTGTTTAGTATCATTTTGAGTCGAAGCGCCACGCGGATCTGATGGCTCTGTTTCGCTAATTGTCTAATTACGATAAGTGTCGGTGATCACAGTGTGTCGGCGGGTTGTGTGGGTGAACTTTGCTTAGACCCAAGAGCGGCGTGTCTACCCTGTGTGTAGGAAAGTCTACGAGGATCTACAAAGCATACAGAGGACTGGCATGGTCTGCTGACGTTGCCACGTCATGTTCTTCTTCTGTGCGCACACGTCACACACGCACACGCCATGCGCATGCCCAAGTGCGGACCACCTCGCCGCACAGACATGCGCGTAGGGTCTAAACACATGCTACTTGGACTGCTGTTCGTGTGACACGAATCCCCGATCTCCCAAAACAGGAGATGGTCGCTTAACTCATTCGGCCATCCTGTCTGGTTCCCACTGGAGAGAGAACTATTACATTTACACAAGACGATGAAAGCCTACGTAAAAAAAAAAAATCAAAACACGTATACATGCTTATGTCCTTATTAATAGTTTTTGGCTATGCAGAATAACAAAAAAAAGGTTAAACATATTCTCATGAAAGTTAAAAATTGTCGAAACCAACACATTTATCGAGATTTTATTCACCTTAGATACTGCTGCCCAAATGGGCATGCTAATTTAATGTATTAAAACCTGTTACGGTTGAAGCGTATGGCGTCAGAATTTCTACACATATAGCAACATTAATTTTGTATGTATTCACATCACATATCAGTTCTGAACGGATTCAAATTTTCCAAGACCAAAACAGTCTGCATGCACTTCTGTCTGCTGCGTAGAATGCGTACGGAACCGGAGCTGACCCTTGATGGGGATCCCATTAAAGTTGTTGAGAAAACCAAATTTCTGGGCCTCATTCTCGACACAAAACTGTCTTTCGTGCCACAGATAAAGTACCTGAAAACAAGATGCCTTAAAGCACTAGATATTCTGAGGGCGCTGTCTGGCTCAGAGTGGGGAGCGGACAGAGATGTTCTGCTCTCCGTGTACAGAACCTTCGTTCAGTCACAAGTGGATTACGGCAGCATAGTATACGGTTCCGCAAGTAAATCATATATTGGGCTGCTATACATGATCCACCACCACCACCAGGGACTGCACCTGGCCCTTGGGGCCTTCCGCACCTCACGGGTTCAGAGCCTCTACATCGAAGCCAATGAACCATCACTTAACAACAGGAGAATCAAACTGGCCATGCAATATGTAGTCAAGATAAAAACTAATGCATTGAATCCTGCACACAATTGTCTATTCGAGCAATATGACAAATCCAGGTATGAAGCCAGGCCAAATTACATCCAGCCACTGAGGCTCCGAATGAAACCTCATTTGGAGGCCTTGGGCGTGGATTTGGATTTGTTGGAGGATGCCAAATTCCCAGAACTTCCCCGTCGTGATTGAGGAAGTCATCGGTTATCCTCCCACTCACGGAACTGAGGAAGTCTGGGACACATCCACTCGAGTACCAAGGACTGCATGCAGAGATTCAAAGCCAGTTTGCAGACCACCTCTCCATATACACTGATGGTTTGAAAGACCAAAGCCGGGTAGCTGCTGCGGCAGTCTGCCAATGGGACAAGTGGTCCTTAGCCGCTGCCGTATTGGCCACTCGTGGCTTACACATGCTTTTCTGCTCAAGGGGGAACCTCCCCCTGAATGTATTGGGTATCAGTCCCCGCTGACACTCAAACACATTTGACTAAGTTGCATTGATTTTTTGGCCCTGCGCCAACAATTCTATACCGCAGAGAGTATGCATGACCTTTTTACTAAAGTAAAACAAGAAAACATTTTAGCCTTTTTGAGGGCAGCTGGACTGTACCACCTCATATAGTTTACTAAATAAATTCTATCAATTATTAATAAAACTTTTCTTTTTCTATGGGAATTAGTTTCCCTTGACCACAAATATATGATTGTTAGCTTTGTAATTAAATGAGTGTCTATTGGCACATTCTTCTTCTTCATCATGTCCTTCCACCAGTCTATTTCAGATGCTGCTCTCCCAGTGTTTAGAGTAGCTGATGGCCAATGTCAGGTCTGCAGCAGAGCAGGCAGTGGCCATCAGGGGCAGACAAGTAGGTGTTGCATTGTCTGCTTGATGCCGCAGTCACAGGTTTTCGATGAGTCAAAGTACCCCCACCTCAGCATGTTCACTCTGGACCAGACAACCTGTGTTCGCAACCAGTTCAGAGCCTTCCAGGTTACCCAGGGGTTATATGTGCCAGTGGGGAGGTGTTCTTCGGCACGGATGTTGAGGTGCACGCTGGCGTCTAGGGCTTCGTGTTGCTCTCTGCACATCTCCAAATGGGTCGCTGTTGCTGTTGTGTTGATGGGCTTGGTGTTTCTGATGAAGCTCCTACGTGACTTCAGGCGTGGTACCACTGCGAGATGTCCATGGAGTGGATCCCCTTGGTCTGTGGCTTGCCGCGTCCATTCTGTGTGGCTCACCACCACTCTCCTGATGTCAGGTGGGGCAATTCCGGTGAGTATGGTCAGGCTATTGATGTTTGTTGGCTTCAGACAGCCTGTGATCAGTCGGCAGGTTTCATTCAGTGTCGCTTTCAGTTTCTTTGCATGGGTAGAGCATTCCCACACGGGACATGCATACTCTGCAGCTGAGTAGCATAGCGCTAGAACAGATGACCTGAGTGTGGTTGGCACATAATTGATTGTCTGCTTTTACATGTAAAACCGATGGTTTTAACAAAAAACAAACATTTCTCTCGCCGTGAATATGGCCTATGCTGACGACACGGTGTAAAGCAACCACCAATCAATCAATCAATCATTGCATATCTCCAAAGATAAGTGAGATAGTAGAAACTCAAAACCATTGGACTATGCACATCTAAGTGCATTTAATAGAACATGTTACAGGTGTCCATATTGGCAATCGGAATACCCCGTACCCCTACATTCTAATCCGAAATTTAAAAAATCCCCCAATCGCTAAATCGTTGCTTAGCGTTTTAGGGAAAATCAACTTCTAAGATCACGATAGGTAATCGGGTATCGATTAGGTCAGTATCACCGGTGGGGTGGGGAGGTTGGGGGGTGGGCCTTGATGTCATAGGTGTGAAAGAATGGATCGGGGACAAGAACACAAGAGCACCATGTGATCTATATTCCTGTCCGAATGTTGTTCTCATTTTTGTTTGACTGGGATTTAGAAAAGCTAGAATATAAATGACGCTGATCGAACGTACAGTATTGCTTTTGATCAAATACAAAAGTTAAGAAACTAAGATTTGAATTCGGTTAATCTGGTAAGAACTGTAAAATAATTATATTAAATCTATAATCTATTATATACATATAAACACTCTGAGAATTATTTATTTAATTATTATGCAATTCATCGCGACCAATGAATGGGATGGCCGAATGAGTTAGATCGTTTATCACCCATGTTGGTAGACCAACTCTCTATCACCTCTCCGCCGGCCATGCTCCTCCTCGATATGTCTGAAAAGAGTTCCAGGAGGGGGAGCCCGCCGGCATTTCACTTTCTACACTTTCTCTGTCCGTGTCTATGGCTCGCTGGACGGTCACCATAGAGCAAAGAGACACGGTCCTTTGACTCAACTCTCCTCATTTCTCTTTCCTAGATTCTGCCCATTTCGATTTCTCCCAAGCACACTTCTTCCCCATACCAGGGTAGTTGTGTTCTTGGGTGGGGCCCTTGACCTTTCTGATTTCTCTGTCTTGTTCTTGTTGCTAGAACGACCGCTGCTCCCACCTTTGCCCGCCTTCCTCAAACCCCTGCTGCTGACCGGATTCAAGTGCTACACTACACTACACCTACAGCTCAACTACACGCCGGACCGAAGAGATTCGCTGCCACCCCAATGCCTCACCGTTACAACGTTGTGAAGATGTCCCCACCTTCTACAGCACTCCCTACTGAAGGTAATTCTTCAACCACAGATTGAGTCGATTTATCGGAGCCTCTCTACCCAATGTTGCGCTCCTGCAACCAGTAACCCTCGTAAGGTTACAAACACCCCCAATCATCAAAACATTGACCCTTCATCGGACTGTGCAGCTTATATGTAATTCCTATACATGCATAGGTTCGTGTGGCAAAAGAAGGCATGGGACCAGTAGGTTAAATGGAAGTTGACAGTGTATTCTTATCTCAAATGACTGTCTTTACAGTTTTGGTGACAGATGACAGATGACAGATGTCAAGGTCGATAACAGACACATAAGTTATATATTGAAACTAGTGTCGGTACCGATTAAATAGAACCACACCCATTAGATAAAATAAGTTAATGCCAGGAGCATAGCTGAGGCTTGAGTGTAGGAGTTGAAATTCTTTCCTCACAGGTGAGCCAATATATGAAGACCATTTTCCCCAAACGCGATTAGCGTCGATACAAAGAAAATGAGCTTGCAATGCCAATACCAAGCTCATAACTCGGGCTTTGGAGGAAAAGAGCTCTTCATGTATATAAAGAGCTCTTCTATTCATGAGCATCATTGATGTGATTTACTATACATAACATTTCATATATACACGCACATATGTATATATATGACGCACACGGCCTGCCATAATATCTAGGTCTCTTGTGTGATCCAACCCATCATCATTATGTCGTTCAAGTCACGGTCACCTATCAGACATTGAAGGCCGATAATTGTAAAGCATACACTCTAATGATGATAGTTATATATATATATATTTGTATATATACACACGAATATACATATATGCGCTTTCGTCAACAATGACACATCGCATTAAGATACAAGTGAACGATTTCAATTTTAGGATATCATTTTACTTAGGAGTGTTTCTTTCATTTTAGTTGTTTTGGGTGTGTTTTTATGCAGTAGGCGTGGGTGGGATGGGGTAGAGGTGTGGGTGTGGGTGTGGGCGTGGGTGGGGTATACTGCTGTCGATGTTTCAATAGGCGCTATAGGTGCCAATATATACACGTCCATTGGCACTCGGTGCACATTCTACTGACTTACTTTAGTCAGATATGCATGCAATATCATATTGTAAAAACCAGTTTTCATCTGATCCCTGAAGTTGAGCAACTTCGTGCCCTGTCAGACCTTTGATGGGTGACAGTGCTCCCCTGAAATCTTAAACTATTGTTTATGGGTAAGGCTAAATGAATAAACACACAACTTTAAATTAGCATATTTTGATGATTTTCAGTTTCTGTCATGTTCTTAGATAAATATAGTAGCTTGATCATAATAATATACCTTACTTTAGTTTGGAGTAACTTTTAATTTCAATGGTTAACTTTTGAGATATTTGAAGTGCAACCATGCAAAATTAATTTTGGAAGGCATGCCAAAACTCTGACACCGTGGACTTCTGCAGTAAAAGGTTCTGCTACATTGTATATTTGATGACAAAGGTTTATTAAGTTGATAGACATGTAGAATCACATCTCGATAATTGCATTTGTTTTGAAAATTTGTCAGGCGCTCAGCATTATTAAGATAGGGTAAGGACTGGTATCAGGAAAATGTGACTGAGTGGAATATCAGATTGTGGTGCTAATGGTATGCAGGTATTGCAGGTATTGCAATACCTCAGGGGGTTTGACCCCCCTGCCCTGCAGAGTTGTAAACCACTGCCTTGTGGTACAGGTTATTGACAGAACCGAAGGCTAAGGGAGCAAACCCTAAACAGAAAACCATGTCACTGTAGCAGCATTAAGGGTGGTTGATGTATGGAACTCCCAACATCTCCCGACCAGCCACTGCAGGGACAAATAGTTTTGCACCTGTCTTGACATGTTCTTGCCGGTGTGAAACCTCTAGTTGCTCCCGAGAGAGTGTCGCTGGTAACTTGCAAAAGCCAGCAGCACTTCAACACTTCTGCAGGCAGCTTTCATGAAATGTGACCGACTCATGGACGCAACTCTCACAGCAGAGAGCTAAATGGAGAGCGGCAGTCAAGTAATGAAAGCAGTCTTTGTCGCATCGTGACCGACAGCATGATGATGATGGTGCTGGTGGCCTGGTCTCACATTGGTGCAGCACTATAAAGTTTCAATGATTGTGAACTCTCACAACTTGATACCCATCCTGATTGCCAGGATGTAAAACACCAGCAACCTAGCTGGGCCTGGCATTTGGGATTGTTCACGTTGGTCGGCAACATGGGTAATTTGGGTATAACAAGGGACAGATTCCGCCGCCCTGATCCTTCACTGAGCTACACCTGCGCCATCTGTAGTGTACTCGCTGACCCCTTCCTGACTTCCGGTCAACGCTCTGATGAAGTCTCCGACCTTATGCTAGGCAGCACCACCATCGTGAGTGAACCAGTGCCACCTGGCGAATACTCAATGAACCCATAAACACTTCCGGTAGGCTCACTCCTGCGATGAGCACTTCTCAACCAGACACTGGACCATCAACACCTACACACCCTTTTCTTGGCCGCCCACCCATGCCTACACTCATACACTATCAGGTTCGAACTCTTAACCAATGCTGATCCAATGACATATGACCTCATTAACCTTCTGATGTATTGACTCTTCGCCTGATTCCGATGTGAACTCTTGACCTGATGATCCATATATTCCCTAATTGACCTACTATTCGATTGACTTCTCACCTTATTGACTCTTAATTAAATATATTATAAATACATATTTTCCATACTTGTAGTTCATTGACGTGTCGTGAATTACTGGGCCCGTATGCACGAATCGGTGTTAGGGCCGTAACCGTGGCTTGGCTAGCTCCACACGGCTAATGGTGGAAAATCCGTATGCATCAATCGGTGCCAGCGCTAGCCGCCGACCATAGCCTAGGCTAAGCTACCCTACTTTCAAGTCAGCTTTAA
This sequence comes from Branchipolynoe longqiensis, assembly GCA_030323885.1. Taxonomy (NCBI): domain Eukaryota; kingdom Metazoa; phylum Annelida; class Polychaeta; order Phyllodocida; family Polynoidae; genus Branchipolynoe; species Branchipolynoe longqiensis. The sequence goes on from CM059186.1 coordinate 180,954,199, forward strand.
CTGCTAGCCGCGCCGGTTACTGTGCGTGTGTAGGTCTCAATATATTCAATAATATCATATTTAACAGAATTACATACTCAATAAGTGAAATTTGGTAAAATTAACCGTAAATTCGAATCGATATTAACGCTGCCGGAGCATCGGTGGAGAGATTGATATTGTCGAATCGACGAATGTAAACTAAACAAATCGCCGCCGCTGCTTCGACGTCAATATTCATACTGTCGGATATCAACCAAACACACATCGCCACCGCCGCCGCCGCCAAATGGGCAGCAATATATTAGGCCCAAATCTATTCAATGCTGTCATATTTAACAGAATTGCATATGCCATAAGTGAAATTTTATCAATTTAACCCTAAATTCGAACCGATATTAATGCTGTCGCCGCATTGGTGGCATTATTCATATTGTCGAATCGAGGGAATTCCCAAATCTATAAATAATTTAATGGTTAGCTATCCGCCCCGGCTTGGACATTGGTGCATACGGCTTGACCTAATTAACCAAGGCCCTCCTAGCCGCGGATAGCTACCCCAGAGCTAGCGCCTAGCACCGGCTAAGCCTAACTCCGATTCATGCATACGGGCCCTGGGATCGGGCAAAGAGCAGTGGAATGAGGAAGACAAATTTTCAGCGATTAAAAATTCCCTAGTTTAATCAATTGATAAACAAATAATAATAAGAAGAAGAAGAATCCTTACTCATATGGCCTTTAAGACTATTCAAGTACAGACATTATGGTGTCAGTTGTGACCGTGTGGTAATGCTGTTGTTGTGTCTGACACAGGGGATCTGACGACACAAGCTTTCGCCATAAACCTAGTTGTCCTAGGCGAGGATGTAAACTTTGGCGGACTGAAAGAACCTTGTCCACGGCCGAGATCAAGAGGACGGACAGGCTCTTGACACGGACGCTGCCCGTCAGGTGGTGTGATCCTGTATATAAGAACGTCCGCCAGGTGGCGTGAGTGGTTTCCAGCTACATGCTTGAACTGCTCCTCGTTGTGACAGCAGAACGTGGTGCAATGGAACTTTTCTTAGAACGCCTATATCTCACTCACCAGTTATGGCTTAGAGAAAGAAAGTTTGTTTAATTTAACAACACCTCTAGAGCACATTGATTTTTATCATCCGCTATTGGAAGTCAAAGATATGGTTTGTTTGTTGTTTTACATCCTAGCAACATCTAAGGTCATATCAGGACGGGTACCGACTTGTGACAGTGCGCACTCATGGCAACTTTATAGTGCTGCCCCACTGGAAGACCAGGCCACCGTCACCATGACCTGATATCCCACTCAGTCACATTATCCTGACACTGAGCCAATGAGTCCTTGTCCATCCTAATAATGCTGATCGCCAGGCTAGGAAGCGACGAGTATCAATGTTTAAGTCATTTTGTAAAGACTAGGTCTCCAGTTTTGTAGAATGGCTAAACCTCGAATCTGTGGTTGTGTAGGCAGGCTATAGTGAAATCAATACATACAAAGAGAAAGGAAGAGTATAAAGTGTAAAGGAAGAGAGAGAGTCAAACCCTATAGTTTATTTCATATGGTACATGGGTTCATTGTAGAGTATCACCCCACCCCTTTCCCCCAATGAGAAACAAGCATTCTTGGCCCTACCATTAGGGATCGAGCATTCCTGGTCCCCATTGTTACCAGTCTTCTTCCCACCACCACCAAGCTGTGTGGCCCCCCTGGCCACCACCAACTTTGACCCTGAGTGTGGTGATCCTACCCAGCAGAGGGGGAGGGGGTAGGCCCTGAATTCCCCTTACACACAACCCTGCCAGCACCACTATGTCTATTTACATCCCACTCAGGCACCAGCAGCACTTACATATATATACATACATGCGCTTGGTCACGTATACCTCATCAGTAATAGAACATTTGCATTCCCCCAATGCCCTAAATCGGAATATTTTACAATTGGTTTGACTCGACCAGGGTTCGAATCCACGACACCACGATCTACCAACACGGGAGACGGACGCTCTAACTCATTCGGCCATCCCGTCTGGTCATTCTGACATATTTCTTTGGAGGAAACCCACTGCCGCCACATAGGCTACTCTTTCCGATAAGCAGCAAGGGGTCTTTTATATGCACTTTCCCACAGACAGGACAGCACATACCACAGCCTTAGATAAACCAGTTGTGCACCACTGATTGGAACGGAAAATAGCCCAAACTGCAAATGTCTCCACTGAGCAGGATCGATCGGATGATCAACCCCTTCACAGGTAGACACTCTAGCGCCTGAGCTACATCCAGCTCCCCTAACATAGAACAAGTTATATGCTGTATAAGAATTAAGCGAGCATAATAACCAGGAATATCCCTCCTTTCCCTCATCACTCATTCAGCTCCATCGACTGATGGAGTCTGTCCTAGTCCTAGTCATCTATTGCACGAGCCTCCCCAACCCCAGCTCAGATGGTGGCGCCACCACCCCTGCACACTGTAACCACCACGCACTGTACCGCTGACAATTATTAACGTTTAGCAGCATTTGAGTCCACATCTCAAATGCTGCTAAACGTTTGTACATTTTCTTAGAGATTGTCCATGTTATAGAGTGTTAACATCAAGTAAGATATTAATACAAACAAGGAAGCGTATTCTTCAGTGTTATGTGTGGTCTACTCTAATGTATGGGGCTGAGACATGGACAATCTCTAAGAAAATGTACAAACTTTTAGCAGCATTTGAGATGTGGACTTATCGAAGGATGATGAAAATATCATGGACAAAGGAGATCAGCAGCAAAGAAGTTCTTAGAAAAATTAAAAATAAGAAAAGCTTGTTTGCCACTATACAGACAAAGAAACTTATTTATTTTGGCCACATCATTCGTCAGAGTTCAATATACCGTACATTGTTGGAAGGAAGGGTGAATGGCAGCAGAGGGAGAGGGAGACCAAGAACATCATGGTTTACAAATATTTCACAGTGGACAGGCTTGAATTATTCACAGTCTATCAGAACAGCACACCATCAGGACAAGTGGAGAACCATTGCATCCAACCCTCGACTAGAGGACGGAACTATTGATTGATTGATGTATTAAACCAATCAGGTACCCAGAAATATTCACCGCAAAGATGCGCACTTAACGAGCCACCATCGTGGTTTCTTGGCAGCCCGGCTCATGTGGCTTCGATCACTTCTGCTATTTTGATGCTTTATGTATTGTATTAGGTAAGGCATATTACCCCTTGCAAGAGTAATACATATCGACTCAACCCAACTGTTGGCTGTGTTTATTGTAGCTTTAATTATAACATCGTCACGCTTAAGCCCCAGTCACACATACCCGGATCAGGGGCCGGACGAGCCCCGGACTGCCATCCGGGGTGGTCCAGGGCGATCCGGGGTGATCCGTGGCTCGTCCGTTGCTCGTCCGTGCCAACACCCCCTGATCCGGCCTGATCCGTGGCTCGTCCGGCGCCGTCCGGGGTCTGCCCCGGATGATTTAAAATGTCTAAAACATCCGGGGCGGTCCAGTGGATGTTGCGATCCGGGCTCAATCTGGCCTGATCCGGCCTGATCAGGGGGTCGTCTGGGAGTGGTCTGGGTATTTCGGGGGTGGACCGGGCCTGTCCGGGGGTGGTGCGGGGTCATTTTGAGCCACGGTTTGAGCCCCGGACTATCCAGGAGTACCCCTGGCCTAGCCACGGACCACTCCCGGACTTCCCCCGTAAGACCGGGGGTGATCCAGGATAGTCCGGGGATGATCCAGGATAGTCCGGGGGTGGTCCGGGGCAGTCCGGGGCCAGTCCTGCCCAGTCCAGGGGCAGTCTGGGCGCGGTCCAGGGCTCATCTGGGGCTCCTCCGGGAAAGTGTGACTTCGAGGTAAAAATCTATGAAAACAGTGATTTTATCCGTGGCGGTCTGGGACAGTCCAGGCCGTTGGTCCGTGGGTGGTCCGGCTCAAAATCTGGGGCTCGTCCGGCTATGTGTGACTGGAGCTTTAGCATGTTACCCGGATGGTGTAGCCGAATCGGTCAGACCGCTCGCTTCCTGGGCGCAAGGTCAGTAATTTGAATCCCAGCTGAGTCCAAGCGATGACTTGACAAATTTATACTTGTCGCTACCTAGCCTGGCACTTGGAATTCTTAGGATAGGGCAAGGATTGGTTGGCTCAGTGTCAGCATAATGCGACTGAGTGGGAAATTGCGTCATGGTGCCAGCAACTTGATCCCCCAGTTGGTCAGCACTATAAAGGTGCCATTATTGCGGAATGTCACAGAAAAATAACAAAGTATGCAATAAATAACACTTGTCGCCACTTTGCACAGCACTTGGCATTACTGAGATAGGATACCGATGAGTAGAATGAGGACGAGCAATTGAAGATTCCGTCAGTTAATTCAACAAATGCAACTATTTACAAAAAAACACAAACAAAACACACAAAAACACCAAAAAAAAGAAATAAAAAAGCAAACGCAAAGGCATATCAATGCATATTCAATGAGACCTGCTGTGGGGAATATGAATGTAAATCTATGGACACACAACAAAGTGACCTCTTTCTGTAAACATACTTCAGCTATGAATCGCTGATTGATTCCCAGATACCACAGGCATGCCCGTCACTAATTAATATGGATAATGGAAGCGACATAAGGTAAATGTGCTCTCACGCCTCTTGTGGACCTCAACGGCCTCCTTGAATATGTATACCGGACGAGGTGGCCGAATGGTTAGAGCGCAGACCTCCTGTGCGGAAGGTCCCGGTTTCAATACCCTGTCGAGTCAAACCGATGACTTACAAAATTGATAATTGTCGCTTCCTAGCCAGGCGCTCGGCATTATTAGGATATGACAAGGATGGGTTGGCTCAGTGTCAGGATAATGTGACTGAGTGGGATATCAGAGCATGGTGCTGGCGGCCTGATTTCCCAGTGGGACAGCCATATAAATTGCCATGAGTGTGCACTGTCACAAGTCGGTACCCATTGTAATGATGTGGACACGATTATACATTACACCCATCCGGATATGACCTTAGATATTTCCAGGAGGTAAAACTCCAACAACCAACCAACCAACCAACTTACCTACATACATGTGGTCGGCACATTGGCCGGTGTACAGGCGGCACCCGTATACGGGAAGCGCATGCGCACCAATATAACTAGATTCAATAATGGAAGGCAGCCAACGGATGTGCACAGAAAGTGGGTCAATTGCGGAGGTAGGGGTTATTGGTCAGCGTCTTTATTGCCATCTTTTGATAATGTAAAATATGGCCACCAGGTAGCGCGAGCTGCAGTAACCTCCTCGGCTTACAAAGGAATCATCATAAAACTCACCGCACATATTCCCTCTCTCCCTATTCAGCGACGTCTGTTAGCAAACAAAAGTAGATATGGATTTTGTTTTGTTTTTGAAGCGATTTTCTCCCTTCAATTCGGTGCCTGTGCTCGCACCAATTTGGCTGAAAGGGTAGGAGTGTTACAAATCGCATTGTGTTATATAATTATCTATTTTTTTTAAAGAATTATTTTCCCTTTCTCTAGATTATGATCGGGGAATATTTAGGTAGCACGTGCCCATGAGGTCAGAGTCTCACGAATGTACCCATCATGCCATCTTGCATACCCAGAGGTCAAGCCTGCGGATGTCTTCCACCTATCCAACCCCCCCCCCCCCTATTAGCAGTCTTTCGTATGTATGTGTATGTGTATATACAATATGCAAATATATAGATATATAGATAGATAGATACATAGCCTGGATATACACTGTATATCCTCATGTAAGGGGCAGAACACGGTGCTCCCCTCTTGCGGTACGCAAGACAGTCTAAATGCAGTTGGTTCATTTACTATCCGTTGGGCGATGCTGCATTCCGTAGCCGAGGCAGTCTTGTGCCAGGTGCAGTCGACAATGCTCGTCTAGCCACTGCCGCCACCACATGCACCTCCAAGCAGCCGTTGGCAGACCTTACTGTTAGAAATGTTTTCTTCCATTAAGTCGCTACACTGCATGGCACAGAAGTATTCCTCTGTGTGTGGGTGTTTGCATTGCGGCAAAGGGTGCAGCGAGTGCCCTGGAAAATGGCCGATAACGAGATGGACTACCCGTGCGGCTATTGAAGAGGCAGGCATTCATGAAGTCCTAAAGGAAGAGGTGCATTTGGGGATGGACGACAAGTCTGATGCGTGCCTGTCCAAGGACGATGAGGCGGCATTGGAGGAGCGCGTATGCCAACTGGAGAGGCGGAAGCATGTGGCTAGCTTGCTGGCATGGGAGCGAGCCTTGGAGGAGGACATGGCCAATCTCAAGCTTGGTGGGCATGACAGGGGGCGGAGCACATCACATGACCATCACCAGCACCGGCACCAGAGGTACCAGAGTTTTTCTTCGTCTTTGGAGGAATGCACTCCCAGCAGAGAGAGAAAGTGCAAAAGTAAGTGGGCTATCAGAAAATGCATTGTTGACAGGAAGGATGTGATGAAATTATTCTGCCATGAGCTCATTCTCAGTTCATGCACATGGCTAGTTGACCAAAAAGACTTGTGTCTGGAGGATTGTCTTGGCTTTATCCAACATGTTGGTTATATATCGGGAAGGTGAGGGCAGACAGTTATCTGGATACTGCACATGTAGACTATGACTTGGCAGAAAGGAAAAAGGCATTGGAGGAAGGGTTCCTAACATTTACAGGCGGGGACCAGGAGTTACCACTTGAGCATTATGCCTATGAGGCACTTAAGTCTGAGAATAAATCAAACAATTCTCGAGCCCGAGGGTCTGGCCAGGTGCAGAGACCCTTCACCCAGTATGGTAAGCGCCCCTGTTACAACAAAGAGAGCAGATGTGCTTCTGGCAGTAAGGACTGTCAATTTTTACATTGGTGTTCAAACTGAGCTAGTAGAGTGTGCAAGAAGGTGACCTGTCACTGAGACTGAAGTTTGGCGAGGTGCAGGGTGCCCTATACTGGGTCTACAAATGCACCTACTGGGGCCAGTCTAAATGCTAGAAGTATGTCCATTAATGGCAGCGAAAATGGGGGTCCACAAGCTGTTACATGCACCACAGACTGTGTGAAGGACTCGCTTTCCGAGGGCGCCAGGATTGTGCCGATGCAGGTGACAACCCTTTATTTGAATATGGCAGTATTGCTGGCAATGCATAAGTTGAATCTGACTCTGACTTTGCTTGCCAACCGCAGCCGATGGCCAGTTCGGCTGTCGATAATTGTGCTAGTGAACATGTCTATTGTTCTATGCCTTCTAATTATCCTGGTGATGTAACTTCCCTTGCAGGTTTTCCAGAATTAGTGCACCTGGTATGTGACTAGTTGTCAGTGTGTAATGATGGTAATTGCTTGGCCATTTCGGGGACTGACACTTCATCAGCTGATCATACTGTTTGTAATTTAGTTTTTTCTACGGCTTGTTCTAACGGTATTTGCACATGTGGTCACATGGTTGGGGGGCGCGGCTCAGTTAAAGCCCTGCAGAGTCTTTTTCAAATGCTTTTACAGGGGAGCCTCAGATGCAAACTGGGAATTTATATTACATGGTGTTATTTTCAGTTTCATATCAATTAATAAGTCCTGTAACATATCATGTGGTGGGCATACAAGGGACATTTGTAACTCCGATCACCATAATTGTATTCAGGGCAAGTTGCTTAAAGAATTGCATAAGGGTAGAATTAGTAGCGTTTTCGGCCACCCCTACTTGTGTTCATAATAATTTTGCTGTAGCGAAGTCAGACGGAGTCAGATGGAGTCAGATGGAGTCAGACGGCGTCAGACGGAGTCAGACGGAGTCAGGCTACGCATAATTACAGATTGCAGCAAGCCATTTGAGGCTTCTGTGAAAAATTATGTGGATGAGGTGGCAACAACTTTTTCTTACAATACAGTTACTACATTAGTGGATAATATTGTTCAATATGATTATGGTAGATGGTCAGAGGCTGACTCTCTGGCCTGGCTATGGACAGCCGACCCATTACGACGATTATGTTGGACTGATATTTTCTACAATTAGGGTAACGTTTTGGTTTTGGACTTTTGTAGTTCTGAGGAAGCTACAGATGGAGATAGATTCTCTGTGTGCATCGTATTATGCACCAAGCTCCAGGGCTATGAGATCTATGCAAATTAAGTGTTATTTCTCCTTCCTTGATGAGTTTGGTGGATTATTAGCCCCTACTCCATGCCCCTCTACCCAGGTTGCCTTATATATCACGCCTGGTTGGCACATTCTTTTACCTATTCGTCCATTACGAATTATGTGAGTGCTTTAAATTTTTTCTTAAAATCAGAAGGCACCCCAGGCATAAATTATAATCAGCACATAATTAAAACAGGCCTAGGAGGGGCGAAAAGAGTCTGCATTGTGCTGTGAAGTGGGCTATGCCGCTGCTTCCCAAGGAGCTGTTGGTGATGGTTTCCTTTATGTCCAGTAATGTGGGACATACTTGCATCCGGGCCGATATTTTGACCGGCTTCCCGGGACTCCTTAGAAAATGACAGATTACAGTGTCAGACTCAGTCTTGCGCAGGTGTGATTTCTCCTTCTACTCATGGGGGCTCATGATTCATGTCCGCAAGTCCAAAACGATGCAGTACTCAGAACGGGAGTTGCTACTTCCCATCGCGATTGTCCTGAATACTGATTTGTGTGCAGTATATTGGGTGAGAAAGAACTTGTTTGAGACCCATTTAGGTGCATAGGAGGCTCTTTTCCAGCTCCCTGCACCTGGAGGTAGATTCTCACCTCTTGTCTATTCGACACTGCAGTTCACGATAAAACATTTTGTGGGTCAGTTGGGTCTAGACCACTCCAAATTCTCCAGCCACTCCTTGCGCAGAGTTGGCTGCACCTATCTGGCTCTCCAGGGAGCTACCCTCGACAAATTAAGACCAGAGGGGGTTTGGACATCAGATACCATCTACAAATATATTTCTAAACCTATCTCTGAATGTATCGCCCAGACGGGATGGCCGAATGAGTTAGAGTGTCCGTCTCCCGTGCTGGTAGATCGTGGGGTCGTGGGTACGAACCCTGGTCGAGTCAAATCAATGACTTAAAAATTGAAACTTGTCGCTTCCTAGCCATTATTAGGATAAGGCAAGGACTGGTGTGCTCAGTGTCAGGATAATGTGACTGAGTGGGATACCAGGTCATGGTGCCAGCGGCCTGGTTTCCCAGTGGGATGGCACTATAAAGTTGCCATGAGTGCGCACTGTCACAAGTTGGTACCCGTCCTGATATGACCTTAGATGTTGCTAGGACATAACACAACAACAAACCAACTGAACATATCCTATTCGATATGTGGGTAGCTACCAGCCTTTCGGATTTATCTTCGTTGATTGGCTGGTTTCGCTCTGCTCGTTTGATGTGTTGTCCAGCCCATTTGATTGTTTGATTGATTATCTGATTGATTATTTGATTATTCATATTGATGTTGATTGATATATGTTAATTCGCAATAAACTATATTGTCCAGTCCTTCCTTGCCTTGTCCTGTGTAGGCCTACATTCACATATGCATATATATGTACATCATGGAATACGCTGCATCAATTGGGTCCGTTTGGAAAGTTCCCGTGGAGTATGGCCCATGAGAACTAATACGTATTCTCACACCCACACTTGACCATGGCCTCTACGCCCTCCCCGGCCGCTCCATCGCTTGCGTAGTTGGCCGGTGGGAAGTCCAGCGATACTATCCACCTATGTCTCCATGATGTACTATATGTATATGTATATATATATATATATGATTATATATATATGTGAAGAGTTCATGTGCAAAACAACCTAAACGCCAATCCCAAAATTGAATTAAAATATAATATTTTTACGGAAAATAATTTGAATGCTCAATATTTCCACTTTTCTTGTGTTGAGATGATTATGGAGCAATCAAATTTTTTAAAGTAAGAATTTGACAAAAATAAACTGTTTAATCTTTGATATCAATGTTTGGATTGGCGAATATGGGATTTTGCGCCTGAACTCTTCATATATATATCCCTCATATATATAGATATATATATATGATATATATGATATATATGATATATATGATATATATGTGGTATATATGATATATATCATATATATCATATACATCATATATACCATATATATCATATCATCATCATCATGCTGTCGGTCGCGATGCGACAAAGACTGCCTTCATTACTTGACTGCCGCTCTCCATTTAGCTCTCTGCTGTGAGAGTTGTGTCCATGAGTCGGTCTTAATGTCTCTCAGCTTCAGGTTTCTCTTGATGGTATCTTTGAACCGGAGACGGGGGCGCCCTCTCTTTCTGTAGCCAAAAGACAGTTGAGAATAGAGGATCTGCTTTGGTAGCCTGTCTGATGACATCCTCATGAGGTGTCCAGTCCACCGGAGATTCTATCATATATATGTTGTATAATCCATTACACGCGTATAATAAGCCGGAAGATGCATCTATTCCCCAGTCACTAAATCATTGGCTGGTCACCTACTCATTAGCTCATCTACTCGTTCCTCCTGAGGACCCGTGGCGCCACCTACCCACCCACGCCTCAGTTCCCCTGCGTTCTCTCACTGTACCGCTGAATTAGTTCTTTTTAGGGTAGAGGCCTCATTTCCTCTAGCCAGAGAATATATCCTTCTACCCACTATCATGTTCTCCTTGTTCCTAATTTATGTAGGTAACTATTATATGACATATATATACATATATGCGGCAGTATACGTGACATTTACCCGTATCTATTACAGCCGCAGCTCCTCAAGTCACGGCGGGAAATTAAGCCTCAGATGCGCCGAATACCTCTGGATGTGCTGTCATGTTCTGTCATGTTCTGTCAGGTGCTGTCATGTACTGTCAAGTACTGTCACGTACTCTGCGCACGATTGTGTGGCTGCACATATGACATGTAGATCATATGGAGGGTGTGTAGGGGGAAGGGGTGGCAGGTGGCGGAGGTCGTGTCAATGTACCAAGCTGTGTGTGTATTGCCAGCTAGAGGGCCAGGCCTTGCTGGTTTTAACCGAAGGCGTGCAGAGCAAAAGCACGAAGCGAGTTCACACGCACATGGCTGGGGAAATGGAACTCGAACCCACCACGGCATGGATTCCACCCAACTGACTGCCTCCATTATCGCCCACTTGCGTGGTGTATGTAATATATGTATATTTGTGAATACTGCTCATATATACATATATATATATATATATGTATATATATCTACAGTACAATCAGAAGAGAGACACATAAGCTAGTCCTCCGGTGCAACTGACACTGGTCAACATCCGGGGCAGGTGAGGTGGGCGGGTTCCTATCTTGCGGAGGAAAACAATAATAATAATAATAAGTAATATTCCCTTACATATCTTTATACTCGCCTAATACGTTATAATAAATTATTTAGATCACTAAATTGGGAAATAAATGATTGCAATGTATTAGAAATAGTGATGATTCTATACACAGCACCATTTTGATTCTCCAGATGTATCCACCTTGTCACCCTGGAACTATATATAGATAACCTATTTACTTTTACATTCAATATTGGATGTAATATTCCGGATGCAATATTCCGGAATGACATTGATTGAATTAATCTGAAACACTGAAAGGACTCGATCCTCAACTCCTCAATAACCGACCATTTTGTTGGAACTGCGGACCAGAATTCTCCAACATAATCTGAACAAGTTTGTAATGATCAATTGCTCCGGCTGCGTGTACTAGTCGGTGCTTTCTAGAAGAGTTCTCAGTAGGAAAAAGAAGGAAGATATAACTTCAGCTACACCCGGCACAATTAGATATCCATTAATCACTCTTCAATAGTTCAAACCAATCCCACCGAGGAGACTGACCTGAAGTACTTACCTACTTGAGACCTTACTGTGTGATGTGAATGTGAGATACGGGGGATTGATATTGTTTCTCTAGGATGGCATATTCGTAATTCTCATGTGACTTACTGCAGCTCAACTACTTCATCTCAGTGTGCAGATACAAAGGGAGAGTGAGTAAGTATCCTCAGTCCTCGCTAAGGACCTGTCACACATCACCGGATTGGGGGGAAATGGAAAGACACCAAACAAAGTCTGTTCATATCTGGCAAAGTCCGGTAGTGTCCGTACAAGTTTTGAACATGCACAAAACTTGGAACGGATGCCGCTGGATTTACGTATATGTTTCTTGTCCGGTTTGAGTCCGTTTAGTCTGCTGTTTAGTCCATTGGTTATCCGTTCATGTCCGTTTCATGTCCGTTTCATGTCCGTTTCATGTCCGTTTCATGTCCGTTTCATGTCCGTTTCATGTCCGTTTCATGTCCTTTTCATGTCCGTGCCATGTCCGTTTCATGTCCCTCGTGTCTATTTCATGTCCATTCGTCCATCGGCCTTTGACCCGATATCGCAACATTTTGACACATTTTAATACATTTTGATACGTATCATGCCCGAATGCCACCGGACTAGAGAATTCTGTCCGTTGCTCAATCCGGCATAGTGTGACAGGCACAAAATATATGGCAGCTAGCTTGGGCAAGGCAGCCAGTTTTGGATTAGAACATAGTTTGGAATTTACTGCAAACACACACAGAAACTACTATGTAGGAAAGGGTACCCAACACAAATATATCAAACTCTATAACTATGACTTTAAAAACTAGGGCCAGACACAATGGCCGAATGAGTTGAGTGCCCGCCTCCCGTTTGCATAGGGAGTAGGATTCGAACCCCGTGGTTCTACCCCTAGCCGAGTCAAACCATCAACTTAAAATTGGATACTTGTCGCTGGCCAGCCTGGGACTCGGTAGACAACTGAAGCTGGAGAATCAAATAACTGGAATGGAAATCTTCCGATTAATTATCCTCGTATATATATGTTTATAAACATGTATATCTGATATACAGATATATGTTCCTGATAGTGCAAATTATGCGTGTATTTGGTCCAAGTCCTACATCAGAATGTTCATATGATGGCATGTACTCAAACAAGGAATTAATCTTGTTTACCGATCATATATATGGTACTATGGTAGTGTATCTGCACTGACCTCTCAGGCAAGGAGCCACATAAACAGGTATGTGTGGGTAGTGTGGTGGCATCAGGGAGCCTAGGTGGTGTAATAGTTAGCACACTGGCCCAGAATGCAAAGAGATGTGGGTTTCAGTCCTGCTCTGGGTGCAATATTTCCCATTTTCATCACCCCCCCCATCCCATGACACTGGTTGCCATGACCATGACTCTGTACAAGCTATGCACTGGATAATTGTTTAACCTACTCTGTGCATGTGCATTGCCTGTATGTATTTAATTGTAAGCATTAAACAACTTACAATTCCAGGGGAACGAGAGTAGTAGTCTACACTGACCTCTGAGGCAAGGAGCCACATAGACAGGTAAGCGTGGGTAGTGTGGTGACATCAAGGAGCCTAGGTCGTGTAATGGGTAGCACACTGGCCCAGAATGCAACGAGATGTTGGTACGAGTACCGCTCTAACTTCTAAGGACAATATTCCCCATTTTGATCACCTCCCCAAATATAGCAGTAATACAATAGCTAGATTTGCGATGGTCCCTAGCTAAGTCACTGTTCCATAGAAAGTGGAGCTCCTGGATGTCTGTGGTTAGTGGTTTCAACATTTTAATTTTAAAAATTAATTTCGGCAAGGACACCAAAACCCTGACACCATCCGTTTTTCTGCAATAACAGATTCTATTAAATTGCCTCACTAGTCCCTTATATGTGGCAGTACATGTATAATAAATGTGACAGTATTTAAGTTAGAGAATCTAAATAATTATTTTGGTTTTGAAAATTTGTTTTCATCGGAGTATGAGTATTAGTAGGGGATAGATGAATATGTAAGGAAGGGTGACATAGGTAATAGATAGGCAGACGCATGGAAGGGCGATGGATAAGTGGAGAGAAGGGGATGGAAAAGAGAAATGGAAAGATGAAGAGTCAGGGGGGAAGAGGAGGGGGGACTGATAGATTTGGGAGGAGGGGGCCCTGAGTGTGGGGAGATCCAGTAGATCAGTCACCTGCTACAAGGGTATAGTTGGGGGCGGGGGGGGGGGGTGGAGGGCGCAGCTGAGTCTGGGAATATGGGCACACTTAGGGTCTATTGATTGCATATGGCAATATGTGGTGATGTCACCATATATCAATCTTTCAGTGGCCAGGCGTGGCTGGCTGGAAATGTGGTGAGCGCGGTGTAAGGGTTGGGGCAGGGGTGTAGTGCGTTTAGGTGTGGGTGTGCGTGTGGGTGTGGGTTTGGGTGGGGTTGTCAGTTTGGGTGTCAGTTTGGGTGTGAGCGAACGTGTGGGTGTGGGAGTGGGTGAAGGTGCATGTGGTGTCGGGTAATGGAGGTGTGGGTGTGGGTGTGGGTGTGGGTGTGGTTGTGTGCGGGGTGGAAGTTAGGTGTGTGTGGGTGTATATGTTTGTGTGGGATGTGGGATGAATGTTGGTTTATGAGGGTTGGTGGTTGTGGTCGTGGGTGTGTTGCTGTGAATGTCTGTGCGTATATGTGGGTGGGACCTGGTTGGAATAGGGTGTATATTTGGTGGTGTAGGTGGGTGTAGGTGTGAATGTGGGTGCAGATGGATGTAGCTGGATGTAGGTGAGTGTATGCGGGTACAGTTGGGTGTAGGTGAGTGTATGCGGGTGTAGGTGGGTGTAGGTGTGTGTTGATGGGTATAGGTGGGTGGGTGTGGGTGCGTATGGGTGGGTATGTACGTGTGTGGCTGTGGATTGATGTGGATATAGGTATGTGTGTGCATGTTGGTGTATTTCGGTGTACCTCGGTGTGTGGGTGTCTGTAGGTGTGTGGATGTGTGTGTGGGTGTGTGCGGGTGTGTGCGAGTGTTGGTCTGTTTGGATGGGTGGGGGTGAGTGTGTGCGGGTGTAGATGTATGTGCGCGGGTGTAGGTGGGTGTGTGACCGTGTGTGTGTGGGTGGGTGTAAGACATATCACTGACCGTAGCTCCATCCTACAAGAGTTAACCACGTCCATGTTCCCGGATCTCCCTCTCCGCTTCCCGGATCTCCCTCTCCGCCTCCCGGATCTCCCTCTCCGCCTCCCGGATCTCCGACTCCGCCTCCCGGATCTCCCTCTCCGGCTCCCGGATCTCCCTCTCCGCATCCCGGGTCGCCCTCTACTCCTCCCGGATCGCCCTCTCCACCTCCAGGGTGGCCTCCTGTCGGTGACAGCCCTGCCCATCACTCCCCGGGGACTGGATGTAGTTACCTGAGCACTCGCTGCTCCTGGTGACCCCCCCCCCCTCCTCAACCCCCATCCACTCCCCGATAAGATCCGGCGTCCTGCCGACCCTTGACCTGCCGGTGCCGGTGATTCTGTTACTTTCACACAGCCTGGATGTGGACAAGGCTCATGATCAGACATGGGCAGGTGGAAACACTTGGGGTTTGAATCTGCATAGGTTCCCAAATTTACCCACACACACAAAGTAGTGAATTGGCGCATAATTTCAAATTGTAGTTGATTCGACGGAGGAGCCACCAGACCATGCATCTACCCAAACTTTTTGTTATCAACCTTGTTCTTGCTTCCCAGTAATAAATAAATCTTGTTTGAATTTGTTGAGTGTGTTAACATGATGTTATGCACATGTGTTAAAATGATGCTATGGATGGATATTATTTGATCTATTATGTAAGTGAGAAGACAATACAATTAGTTTGGTTGAGCTATCTCTGGCTGGACCCTCCTTAAAAGGCCCCTCCGCTTTATTAAACTTCAAATTCTGTGTGAGTGAGGCAAATAGTGGGGAAGCATGTGTGCATGTGACCCCCCCACTCTGAGTCGGTGTCTCCCCCGTATTGGGAGCATTGAACTGGTAGCCAAGGTGCTCCACCCCAGTCAAGTGAGCAGTTGACAAGCAAGCAATTACAAACATAAGAAGTACCCCTAGTGAAGTGCATGTCGGCCCGCTGACCTGAAGTACAAAGCTACACAATAACAGCACTCAGACATATATCGTCTTTATATCGGGTGGCTCACAGGCACCAATGTATTACAAAGACACTGAGTCGCATATTGCCTCCTACTGGCCTGCAGACCCACTAATTAACCACATGGATCATTATAGCACCACAAATCGGTTAATAGCAGACAAGCAGTGCAGGTGGACTCCATTCCAAATAATATTCGCATAACAAGTTATATAACATGTTAGACATGTCATTTTAGCATTTTTCTCAATTTGGATAAGATCAAATTCAAATAGGGAAAATCAAAAAAACATTCATCGCTGACATACGCACAATATATGATTTTTGCTTTCCATGTCAGAGATGTGCTACACAGTTTCTGATATATATGTGTGTGTGCTTGCCTAGGGATGTACATATGCAGAGACATAGTTTTGGGGGTTGTTGGACTTTTACGTCCTGGCAACATCTAAGGTCATATAAGGACAGGTACCGACTTGTGACAGTGCGCACTCAGGTGACTTCATCATGCTACCCCACTGGGAAATCAGGGTGCCGGCATCATTAACAAATATCACACTCACTCACATTATCCTGACACAGAGCTAACCAGTCTTTGCCCTATCCTATTAATGCCAAATGCCAGGCTAGGAAGTGACAAGTATTAACTCTTTAAGTCATTGATTTGACTCGACCGGGAACCGTACTCCCGTCATTCCGCATGCAATACCCACGCTTTGCCCATTTGGCCATCGCGCCCAGTGGGCCTATATATATACAGATAGATATATATACACATATATATATATATATATACAATAAAAGATTTCTAAATCGACCCACCCTTGGACCGACTTGAAATTCTCCAATTAGGGAGGTGGTCGGTTTAAGGCTACATTCCTTACACGCGGTATGTGGCATGCGAATGCGAATGCGAATGTGACAAAAAATGGAAAAGCATCTAAGTGCGTGGGGGTGATTCCATGCCTGCGAATGCGAATGCGAATGTGAATGTGAATGTGAATGCGAATGCAAATGCGGCAACTGAATCGGTGCATGTAGCCATCGGTGCGGCATGCGAATGCGAATGCTGCTGCGTTTTCCATAGAAAACAGTTGTGAGAAACCTGACACTATGTGTGGGTGTGGGTGGGGGTGTGGGTGTGGGTGAAAGGAATCAACCCGTTCGCATGCCGCATGCCGCATTCCTCATTCGCATTCGCATTCGCATTCGCGTGCCGCATACTGCGTGTAAGGAATCCTAGCTTCAGGGATGTTGTTGCTATTGTTATACTGATTTTGGATGGCCGATCGTTTGGGACCCAAACAAAGCGATCGATATACGGGAGTGGTCGATCTGTGGAAGTGGTCGATTTAGAGAGGTTTTACTGTATATATAGAGCGAGAGACCGGAGAGAGCTGTTGCCGGTTGCGGGCAGCTGTCGGGGTGGTTGAGTATGTGCCGTGACACTGGAGGCCCGACTTGGCGCTCATCGCCCGAAGACATCCGTAATCTCTGTGTGAGTTTATACCAGAAGCCTTTCAGTGATGGGTCCAAATTGCTACAGATAATAAACAATTCGCTGCTTTGGGGAAATGGCGGGGACTGGCAGGGGAATCCCCCTATACCTACTCACCACATAATATATGTGTATATACACAGTAAACCCTCTCTAAATCGACCGACCTCGGGATATACTTTAAGTGGTCCATTTAGGGAGGTGGTCGGTTTTGTGAGTTAGAATAGGGTTACAATGGTATTGCTGGGACCCAAATATAGCGATCGATATAGTGGAGCGGTCGATCTGTGGAGGTGGTCGGTTAGAGAGGTTTCACTATACACTGCTTCTTGCCAGGTCATGTTCTACTAATGGTTCTTACTTCCGGTAGTTCCGCAGTAGATAGCGTACTAATCATCTATTTATTTTTAAGCATCTGCAAACAAAAGAAACAAGAGAACTGAAATAAATACGTAGTCCCAAACCACTCCCTTCCCTCTCCCTCTCTGAAATCCCCCCTGGCAAAAAGAGTAAAATAAATAACAACTACCAAAGTATACCCACCAGCCTATAACACCTGACTAAACCAATAAAACATATACTACTGACAAAGCTATAGTTGACCCAAGACAATTTAAATGAGTCGTGCAACCATTATTTGCATAATCCAAAATCCACGACTACCTGTATCAGCAAGTGATGCTCATTATATTAATGTCTCCTCACAGGTATGATCATCAAATCACTGATATAGTCTAAAGGTAAATGGCTATTCTCCAGTCTACATGTGCAAAATAAGATCCCCACTATATTTGAGTAAAATAAATAACAACTACCAAAGTATACCCACCAGCCTATAACACCTGACTAAACCAATAAAACATATACTACTGACAAAGCTATAGTTGACCCAAGACAATTTAAATGAGTCGTGCAACCATTATTTGCCTAATCCAAAATCCACGACTACCTGTATCAGCAAGTGATGCTCATTATATTAATGTCTCCTCACAGGTATGATCATCAAATCACTGATATAGTCTAAAGGTAAATGGCTATTCTCCAGTCTACATGTGCAAAATAAGATCCCCACTATATTTGTAATGCCTCATTTTAACCTACTACTGTCTATATTGTTCATACCATCGCATCGTCTCATCCATAAATAGTTCATATGCACTATAATTGTTAAGGCCGGAAGACCAGCGCCTCGGTGCTGAAAAAAGATGTTATTCAACTGGAATACAAATTTGAACAAAAAAAACCACAAACAAAATAGATTTATTTTTCTTTTAAACTCATTCAGTGACCAAGTTTCATGGAAGGCACTGTATTTATCTTCAGTTTCAAAGGTCGGTGAACACTAGCGGTGATTTGGATTGAGCTGTTGGTTTTTGGAGTTTCATTGCCCGGCAACATCTAAAGTCGTATCAGGATGGGTACCGACTTGTGACAGTGTACACTCATTGTGACTTTATAGTGCTGCCCCACTGGATAATCAGGCCATCAGCACCATGACACAATATCCCACTCAGTTGCATTATCCTGACATTGAGCTGACCAGTCCTTGCCCTATCCTATTAATGCTGACCACCAGGCTAGGAAGCGACAAGTATTAATTTAATAAATCATTTGTTTGACTCAACAGGGAACCAAGCTCCCGATCTCCCGCACGCGAGGCCTGCGCTCTACCGATTCGGTCAGGGCGCTCGTTGGGATTGAGCGGAAAGCTGGGATGCTCTGAATGATCGTGATTTAACCTACCGAATGGCAGGTAGACACCACCCGACATTGGAACAGGACGCTCTATCTCTGAATAAAAGGGTAGGTGCATTTCATAATGTTCACACAGATTACTAATTGATGCAGTGCAATACACGGGGGAGTGATCCATCAGTAGACTGGCGATGTGATGTACAACCAGACGGGATGGCCGAATGAGTAGAACGTCCGTCTCCTGTTTTGGCAGATCGGGAGATCCGAAACCATGAGGTTGTGGGTTCGAGTCCTGGTCGAGTCAAACCAATGACTTAAAAATTGATACTTGTCGCTTCCTAGCCTGGCACTCAGCATTAATAGGATAGGGCAAGGCATGTTTGTCTCAGTGTCAGGATAATGTGACTGAGTGAGATATCAGGACATGGTGCTGGTGGCCTGGTGTCCCAGTGAGGCAGCACTATAAAGTCACCATGAGTGTGCACTGTCACAAGTCGGTACCCGTCCTGATATGACCTTAGATGTTGTTAGGACATAAAACAACAAACAAACAAACAAGCAATGTGATATATGCCTTCCATCTCCGGTAAACAGGATGCGCTCTACGAAATCACCTAGTGTCGACCTGCCATTAAATAGGCTGACTTCCAGCAGCAATTCGAAAGGCCGACTTCCGGTCGCTCAGGGAATTTTGCAAGATTATCTCAAATATCGTACTCCTAAGGTTTCTGCAATATTTTTCAGATAAACCTATTTTACTTTACTTTAGCTAACTATTCTTAACTGGTTAATTTAGAATGAAAACATAAAAAGTATTATTTTGGGATGCACATAAATATTACCAAAATAGAGGCTTTCTTTACTACTTTCCGAGCATGGTAACCTGAGCATGAAACTTTAATACATGTTTACTGAACACACCGGTATTAAAATTGCATCCATAAGATGAAACCTAGAAAAGGATTTTCATTTAGCAAATTTGTTCCTTTCATCGGATTCTGCACCTGTTAACTGAATTAATCCGGGCTATTAAATGTGAATAGCATATGTCGTGTAAGCCTATAGGCCCCTTTCAATGTTTATAAACATCGTCTGCGCGCGCAGCTTGGCTGCAGAACGAATGGACATTGGCATTGAGTTTGCCGATACGCCCAGTGAAAAACGTCAGTTTTATTCAAAATTAATAGAAATTCCTAAACCCTAACCATATAAATTTAATATAATCGCTTTGTTAAACATACCTTCTGTATGTGTTCCAATCGGTTTGTTTAAAGGTGGTGTAGTTTTAGAAATATTTCACTTTTTCTGTAGGAAGATTGCTCACTGCCATTGACAATGCATTGAGTTTGCCGATACACGCAGGGCAAAACGTCAATTTTATTCAAAATTAATAGAAATGCAGAACCCTAACCTTATAAATTTAATATAATCTGTTTGTTGGAAGATATTTTCTATATATGTTCCGGGCGGTTTGTTTCTAGGTGGTGTAGTTTCAGAGATATTTCACTTGTTCTGTATGAAGATTGCTCACAGCCATTGACAATGCATTGAGTTTGCGGATATGTGCCATGCAACATGTCAATTTCATTAAAGATTAATAGAAATACAGAACACTAAGCATATCAATTTAATATAGTCTATTTGTTAAACATTTGATATATTTATGTGCCAAGCAGATTTTTTCTAAGTTGTGCGGTTTTAGAGATATTTCACTTTTCTGTAGGAAGATTGCTCTTGACCAATAACAATGCATTGAGTTTGCCCATACGTGCATTGCAAAGCTTCAGTTTTATTCGAAATTAATAGAAATTTAGACGAATAAACATAAATGTAATATAATATACTTGTTAAGCACTTGCTCTGTTTGTGTGCTAAGTGGTTTGTTTCTACGTAGTGCGGTTCTATAGATATTTCACGTTTCCTGTATGATTGATTGATTGGTGGTTGCTTTACGCCGTGTCGGCAGCATAGGCCATAGAAGATTGCGCACTGCCATTGGTTTGCAGTGTGACCGTATGTTGTCCTGCAGCCAAGTTGCGTGCCCACTGACCTAATTATCTATGCTGACGTCACGTGAAATAGGTCTATGATATGGAGTAGTGTTCACCCACCTTTGATACTTCAGGTTAGCGTGTACAAATAAGGGACCAGGTATAATGGGACGGTCATACTTGTTTGAATACATTGTGCATATGTGGATTATCTGCACACCCCTCCTGACAGCGGCTGTGTCAGGCTTACAAAGTGCGCATATAACGTCGGGTCTATAGCACAAGAGCAGAAGTGACAGATAATCAAATCCATTAACTATTATAGAGGTAATTGGATCATTTGTACTGACATAATTTCTGCTTAATTCGGCTATTCATGTCTGCACCAAATTAAACTACTGTAAGACCTCTCGAAATCGACCGACCAGGAGACCGACTTTAAAGGGTCCATTTAGGGAGGTGGTCGGATTAGCAAGGTTTTACTGTATTGTTATTGACCCTATGGTAAAAGTACATACATGTATTGTCATGGGGTTGAAACAACTAGAAAACTCTATACGTAGAACAAGTTTCAAAACACACTTCTTGCCATTTCGTAGGCCAGCGTGCTCACCATTAGAGTATCTATGTTTGTTACTGCCCGTGCCCTATCCACACATACATATACAGTAAAACCTTTCTAACCGACTACCTCCACAAAGCGACCACTCCCCGATATTGATCGCTTTATTTGGGTCCCAAAATACCATTGTAACCATATTCTAACTCCCGAAACCGACCACCCCCTCAGAGTCTTAAAGTCGACCCCAAGGTCGGTCGATTTAGAGAGGTTTTACTGTATAGGTGGTTGTTCGGTTGATATGTCAAGTAAAGCTTGTTTTATTTAAGAACGCCTCTAGAACACATTGATTTTTATAATCGGCTATTCGACGTCAATGATATGGTGATTCTGACATATTTCTTTGGAGGAAACCTGCTATTGCCAGATAGGCTACTTTTTCCTGTAACGAATATGCAGCAATGGGTCTTTTACAGGCACTTTCCCACAGACAGGACACCACATACCACAGCCTTTGATATACCAGTTGTGGACCAGTGGTTTGCTTGAGTCATCAATACAATGCAGACTACTACGCTGATCCCACTGGAATCGTAAATCTTTTACAATGATTTACATTATATTGTAAGTCATCTAATGTTTAGGGTTACACACATACACGCCGTAAGTTTACATTAAGTTGAGTAAACATAGCATTGTGTAGCGTGTAGACGATCCTGGTTACAGTACCAATGTTGTAGGGGTGGCGCAACTGGGAAACATTGCAGAGACAGCAGGATTCGAACCCCCAATCTTTGCTCTTCGAATAGTTTGCATACAGGTATTGCGGGTTCAATTGGTCTCGCAGTAAGGAGCCATCTCATGTCAGATCATGCCTATACCTTACACAGTGGAAGTTGGACTCTTAGAGTTGGTCACTCTCCGAGCACTATCCTTCAATAGACTACATCGCCATTCCAGCGGTGCGGTGCATTGGGGGATGGGTCAAAGCAAAACAAACCCACGAGAAGCACATGGCACATGCTAATACACCGAGTGCAGTTATGAAATGCGTTAGTGTCAGCTCATCTCAGCTTTTGTTTGAAACATAGAACACTAACTAAAAAAATGTATTTAATAAATTAAGATATTAATCTGTTATCCAGCATTGTATTTAAATTAATATAATCAGCACATCTTTTGCCATGTGCATTTAGATTTAGACAAATCTGGGCACTCAGACTAGTGTGAGAGCCATAGCCAGTGTCAGTTTTACTTATTTTATTCATGTTTTTATTCATATCCTATGGTTAATGACATATGTAGAAATAGAAAATGAGTAGGGTTGATCAGATATTCGTTATATATTTCTTTAAAACAAGTTTTTGTTGACACATTTGATATTTAAATATTTAGAACAAGAATTACTTATGGCTAATCAATGTTGATGTAAACATCAGCCTGTAAAGTGACTGAAATTGTATGTTTCTTAGCTCAAAATGCTTAATTATGGAGAGTCATGTCTTAAACATATATTCATTATATTATTATATTGCATCCATCTATCCATGTTTGTGCAAATTGCTATGTATTATTATTAATTTTGAATAAAATGGAAGTTTTGCCCTACATGTATCGGCAAACACAATGGCTGTACGCCTTTGCTTTGCTGCCAGCGCCGTTTTCAGCGCATGCGCAGTCGGAACGGTGATCTAGTCTATCCAGAACGTCCATTTTAAACTCACTGTGCACGTATTATACACAACTTACTAACAGAACTGAGTAAAAATGTATGTTGCAGGGACACAAAGCCCAACCAAACAAAAACAAAACAAATCTTGCAGTTTCGAAACCAGATATTATTACTTTGACTACTGCAATTAATTAGTAGGACTACCGCTATATTATAGCTACCATGATGTAAGCGCTGTTTCTCGATGCGAATAACAGGGCCTTCAATCAACCGCACACCGGAAGGAATTTTGGTCTGATTTATTGGGGCTTTATTCCCTAGCAACACCGCCAAGGTATAGCATAATGGGCCACGGCTGGTGACCCTGACAGTGCACACTCATGGCGGCTTTTATAGTGCTGCCCTACTAGAATTGCCGTGTCCTCCACATCGTGGCCTGATATCTGACATTATCCTGACAATGAGCCAACCAGTAATTGTCATATCCTAGTATCAATATCATAAGTGTTTATATGTGACTCTGCCGAGGATCGACCCCCACAATTTCCCGTACAAAAGCGGACGCAATAACCACTCAGTCATCCCATGTGGCCGCTGGGGTGTGCGCGCGGTTGGAGGCGGACCTTTTGCGGCACTATTCATCGACTTTGCTAACATTTGTGATCCGATTGTTTAAGGGCTCTGGCTGAATCTGCTACGAGATCTTTCTCAAGGGGCTGGCATAGGGGTTGGTTGGTTGTTGGAGTTTTATGTCCTGGCAACAGGACGGGTACCGACTTGCGACAGTGCAGTCATGGCAACTTTTTAGTGCTGCCCCATTGGGAGACCAGGCCACCAGCAGGATGACCTGATATCCCACTCAGTCACATTATACTGACACTGAGCCAACCAGTCCTTGCCCTATCCTAATAATCCCGAGCGTCTGGCTAGGAAGCGACAAGTATCAATTTCCAAGTCTTTGGTTTGACTTCGATCGGGGTTCTAATCCCACGATCTACCAAAAACCGGAGACGGGCGCTAAATGTCCCGTCTCCGACTGGCCTGGCTGGATTGTGCTGCAGTAACGGTCCTCTCGATACACCCAGACCGTCGACGAATCAGTAGTCCAACCGCGTTGGCGTTTTTCCCGCCTAGTGCCACCAGGTGGCTCCCACCACCCGCAGCGCCACCAGGGGCCATGGACGGCCACTTGACTGTGAACCCAGCGCTGGCTAACACAAACTAACACAGGCCACCCGTGGCTGGCCCATGACCAGGCGGGAACCATCAGAAGACAACCCCCCCGACCCCCCCGACCCCCCCCCCCCCATACCCCGCAATCACATCCTTCCCTCCTCTCCCTCACCAATCCTCCCCCCCCCCCCCCGATGCACTCGGTTTGCCAGGACACTCAACCATCCAGGCCTGACTGAATAAAGACCGATGCACAGGATCCGACAAATGATTTATTGTTTCAGCATCCATGACTGTCGCGTACAAAATATTAATATATGATCTACAATATCTATGTATTAAAACTGCATGGTCCGATGAAATATCAAATGTTCAAAACCAAACCAATTATCTAGATTTGATTTGCCATATCTAACTTAGATACTGATGCCCTTATTAAGCATTTGTTTCTGTGTAGAAGGCAATACGGAGTCAATTTAACAGAACCCGTTACCGCAGAAGTCTATGGTGTCAGAGTTTTGGCAAGCTTGCCAAAACTAATTTTCCAGGTTTGCACTCAAAATATCTCAAAAGTTTCCCATTTAAAATAAAAGTAACTTTGAAATAATGTAAAGTAGATACTAATGATCGATCAAATATATTTATCTCAGAAAAAATTTAGAAATTCTAAACCACCGGACTATGCAACTTTAAAGTTGTGAATAAAACTGATCCTCTGTCATGTCTGGTTGGGTGTACACATGTTTCTCATATGCTATTGTATTATTCTTTTAGAAACAACGAGATAAATTACAATTGAGAATATATGTATGACCTCTAGAAGGTCGGTTCTTAACTTTGCATTGTCCTATGATGTAGCGGTTTTGATTTGTATTTAATAAATAACTATATCAGTTTGATTGCTATATTTTAGCTTTCAAGATGCATGCCACGTTAAATTATGCGAAAGTAATTTTGGTATGCATGTCTAAATTGTGAGAGGATAGGCTTCTGTCGTAACATTAATTTGATTTAGTGTTCCCTTCTGTTCAACACCCCTTCCTCATATGACCTTAGATGTAGCCAGGAGGTAAAACTCCAACGACCAACCAATCTATTCAAGAACATTTCTTTATAGGGATTTACGTTTGAAATATAGATAACATCTAGAAGCTCCGAAGTGTTTTAGCATCGAACATTTTTGTAACACTAATTCATAAGATGGTTTGATTTCCTGCTATCTCTTTATATTTTTTTTAGATAAATAGAGTAGCTTGATTGTAATGACCTACTTTCCTAAACGGTATTTCGAAGACCTAACATTGGAGATATTTGATGTGTCAACAAGCTCAAAGAACATTAATGTGCACACCACAATATTTCAGATGATTTGTTTCAGTAGTGATGTGTTTCTATTAAATTCGAAATGTCAATTTAAAGCTGTATAGTCCAATGCAGCATCACATTTTCCTAATCAAATTACGGACCAAGATTTGATTTCTATGTATCAAACTTAGATACTTATGCACTTATTAAGCATTCAGTACCGCATAGAATATTGGTTTCTGAGTTTTGACATGCTTGCCAAAATTAATTTGACATGCTTGCATTTCAAATATCTCAAAACTAACTCCTTTAAATCAAAATTACTTCAAAGTAATGTAAGGTAGATTATAGCAATCAATTTAATATATTTATCTCAGAAAAATGAGAGAAACTCAAAAACGTTAATACAAAACCCATTTCGAATTAATATCTAAGTTGGATATGTAGGATCAGAGGTTTTGAAGATGTGATGCTTTCAGTGGACTATGCAACTTTAAGTAGTGCTTGTTGCAGGCATATGCTGTGTAAGCTGGTGGTGTGTGTGCTGGTTCAACCCTAGGGCGCTGCCAGGCGTCGGATAAACTGTGTATTGGAGAAGCCCCCCCCCCTCCCCAACACGACCACGACCACCACCCCCTCCTTGAAAAAAAACCCACCCACAACAAAAAATACCGTTTCCGAACAACCGGAGCACACATAAAAGGTCAACCCACAAACAAGAACAGCGATTCAGTAGCATTTAAAATAGTAATCCTAAGCATTTATTTCTTAATCCAGGTTGTATTGAATTCATTTCCTTCCTTGACCTCTGGGACACTTGACCCTTATTAGCTTTCAGCATGTAAAATCTCTCTTTCTCTTTCCCTTTCCCTTTCCCTCTCTCTTTCTCTCTCTTTCTTTCTCTCTTTCTCTTTCTTTCCCTTTCTCTCGTTTTCTCTATTTCTCTCTTTCTCTTCCTCTATTTGTCTCTCTTTCTCTCTCTCTTTCTCTCTCTTTCTCTCTTTCTCTCCCTTTCTCTCCCTTTCTCTCCATTTCTCTCCCTTTCTCTCTCTTTCTCTCCCTTTCTCTCCCTTTCTCTCGCTTTCTTTCCCTTTCTCTCTTTCTCTCATTGTCTCTTTCTCTTTCTTTCTCGGTGTGTATATACATACGTGTATCTCTCTATATGCACATATATACATATCTATATCCACTTAACTCTCAGGCAAAGGGCCACGTAGAAAGATATGTATGGTCAGGATGATTGCATCAGTGACACTAGGTAGTGGATTGGTTAGCATGCTCGGCCCGGAATGGCAATAATTTGGGGTTTAATCTAGACAGACTATTTCCCACGTTCATGACACTGGTTACTGTGACTAGAACCCTATACAAGATCCATGATGTTTCGTTGTTGAACGTACCCTGTGAATGCATATGTAAGTGCATTGCCTGAATTTAATTGTAACTAGTAAAGAACTTATGTACATAAACCATTTAAAACAGTTACACTTTCACTCCTTCAAGGCAACGAGTGCAGTAGGCTGCATTGACCTCTCAGGCAAGTAGCTATAGACTGATAGGCATGGATATGATGATTACATCAAGGACCATATGTAGCGTAATGGTTAGCATACTAGCCGCTAAATGGCAGGAAGTGTGGGTTCAAATTCTACTAGAGGCGCAATATTTCCCATTTTCATCACATATACATGTATATTTAGTCATATGCATTGCTAAGTCAAGAAATGAGTTAGTATTTAAAAATATATCATTGTGATGATTTTGGTAAGGGCGAATCCTTTGAAATCTATTATTAAAGACAGAAGGGTAAGTGCTGGTTGCACGAATTCCCTCGATCAGGTGCTGGCCCACTGGGACAAAAGACAGCCAAACACCATGACCCACTGAGTCACATTATCCTGTGTGACTAAGCAGTCCTACAAATCAATTTTGTAAGTCATTGGTTTGACTAGGCTAGGAGATTCAAACTTCCACACAAGAAGCCAGCAGATTTTGTTTGGAATAAAAAAGTGTAAAGAATACGTTGACATATCCTAAATGCTGTATTGCAACATGTTGTCTTTTAACTTAAGCATTCGACAGAGATAACAATAAATATTAATAATATTTTAACGTGAGCCTCACAAAAGGAACGCCAAAGACTCATACACAATTAGACAAAGAAGTACACCTCCCTCCCACTGCCTGTGAGGTACAGGTTATATCCATTTTTAATGTCGCGCCTTACAACCATTCCTGCGATTCTCGTACCGAGTGCGTCTCTCTTGTTGGTAGATCGTGGGATTCGAAAGCACAGGTATGATACCTGGTGGAGTCAAACCAATGACTTAAACAATTGATACTTGTCGCTTCGTAGCCAGGCGCTCTGCATTCTTAGGATAGGCCACAGACTGGTTGGCTCAGTGTCAGGATAATGTGAGATATCAGGTCATGCTGCTGGCGACCTGGTCTCCAAGTGGGGCAGCACTATGAAGTTGACATGAGGGTGCACTGTCACAAGTCGGTCACCGTCCTGTCATCACCGATATGTTGCCAGGACGTAAAACTCCAGCATGCAACCAACCCTACCGAGTGTCGTATGTATAGCTACGGACGCAGTAGGCAAACTCTCCGCCGGCGTCACTCTGTGTAGAGGCGGCCTGCCCGGCCCGGCATTGCCCGACCCTGCCGGGGTTCGTCCGACCAGGGTCGGGGAACGCTCCCCCTAGTGGCGGTAGTTCGCCTTATCGGACTGGGGACTTTTAGCCGGCGGGCATTCATTCACTTGACCACTGCTGCCGCCTGCTGGGTGGGCCCTCATGGCCGAGCCTCACGCCAGGAATGCCCCCCCCTCCCCACTCCACCACCGCCACCCACCTCCCCCCCCCCCCACCACCTGCCCCACCTCCCCCACCTCATGCTCCATCTCCCCCACCTCCTACCTCCTCCCCCACCCCCTAGCTCCTACCCCACCTCCTACCTCTTGCCCCACCTCCTACCTCCTACCTCCACCCCTCTCCCCCACCTCCCCCCCACCATTCCCCCACCTTCCCCACCTCCCCCCTGCTCCCACCTCCTCACCTCTTCCCTCCAATTCCTGCCCCACCACCCCCACATCCCGCACCTGCCCCACTTCCCCCACATCCCCCCTGCACCCATCTCCCCCCAATCACTCCACACCTCCCGCCCCACCTCCCGACACCCACCCAATGACCAATTGAGTCTCTAGCATTGCCTCTCCCACCGAACAACAGGATTCAGGAACTTGCGCCGTGGACGTGGTCAAGTTGGCTAAAGGGTCAAGGCCGCGCTCTCATTCCCCCCCAAAGGTGGTACCTGCATCTTGTTCAGCCGGGCCAGGCTTGGCATCCAGGAAATATGCATGTGACTTCTTGCGATGAGTCGTGTCTGTACATGTGTACTTAAAGTTGCATTGTAAATAGGAGTAGGCTCATCTAGTAATAAGAGTAGAACAAAATAAAATACATATATGCCAAGAAAATCCCCCCCAAAAAACCATAGGCTAGTAACCATACCAACCAACTATCTATCTGCTACTGCTTGGTAAGATAACACCAACACTACAACTGGCCAGCATTGAAAACAGGCATGGGTACCCGGGTGTATATGCTATGGAGAGTCAGCCTCAATAAAACAATTATACAACAAAAAATTGTCTGATAAAAGCATCAGATTTTCAAAAGCAAAAGAATTATCTAGGTTTGAAGCAATGAATTATAAAATTTATAATTGTTGCTTCCTAGCTTGTATTCGGTATTAATAGTTAACGGTGCACTTATTAAGTGTGTTCTGCTATATAGAAGGGCATGCTAAGTCAATTTAATTGAACCCCTGACTACTGAAGCCTATAGCGAAAGAATTTTGGCAAGCATGCCAACATTATTTAGCTTGTTTTTTACTTCTAATATCTCACAAGTTACCTGTCTTAAATCAAGATTACTTCAAACTAATGTAAGGCAGGTTATAACAATCAACCTAATATATTTCTCAGAAAGCGGTAGAAATTCAAAACCATCGGACTGTGGAACTGTGATGCGCGAAAAGGAAGAAAGCAAGGCAGGGGTGGGAAAAAAGGTGCTTTATTTAAGGCCTCAGAACAACAAGGAAAATAAGCAGCTATACACAAAACAAGGAAAATAAGCAGCTATATACAAAAGTCAAATGCGGTGAAAGCAAGGCAGTAAGAGGGCTCATAAGGAGCGGTCAAGGTATCTTAGAGTAATGAGCTCGGGGGAGCTTGAAATGTTCGGGTGAGGGGCGCCGAAGAGGCCTCCACTAGCATGTGAGCAGAGTTGGGTGGGTGGGTGGAGAAAAAGAGGGCTTGTGCAGGGAGGACGGTGGGAAGGCGAATGGCTGAAGGAGGCCGGCGGGCGGCCTTATAAGGGAAGGAGCGGGGAGGCGAGAAAGCGGGGGAGGTGAGAAAGCCAGCGGGCAGGGAGAAAGGGTGAGGCGGGAGAAGGTGAGGGAGGGGTGGCAGGGAAGGTGAGAAAGCCGGGCAGCGGCTGGCGAGAGGTGGGGGGAGGGTCTCTTCCTTCCCTCGCATCAAACGACCAAAGTTCCATGATCTGCAGAATCCTTCTGCAATTCATGATGCTGTTGTTTTATGCCATATATTTCTTTAATCTACTTTAGCTGGAAATAACTTTTTGTTACTGGATTAGCTTTGGACATAATAAGATTATTGTTTCTGCGCACACTGACATCCTGGTTCTAATGTGGGATGTGAAATGTCAGTACAACTTTGCACAGGTACCATATTCTTCAATCTTATCAACATTACTTTAATTACCTATTCCCTTGATAAACCTTGTCAGCAGGAGCACAGACATAAGTGAAGCTACTGCTGCTATATTGCCTCTTACTGGCTGTGATGAGGGGGGCTTTGGCAAAAATAGGACAGTCCACACCTCCACATTTTCGACCCACCTCCTATTCTGGTGGTCATGGTGATATTTTCCCTCAAACATGCCCTGTAACATCCTATCTTTTGGAGGATGGTCGATCCTATTCCTTGCTTAAACTAGTAGTAGTACTAGTAGATAACTGCAAAAGCTCTCTAAATCGACCGACCATGGGACCGACTGTTAATGGTCAATTTAGGGAGGTCCTTTGTTTAGGAGTTTATTTTATCATTACAATGGTATTGCATGGGCGATCGTTTGGGACCCAAATAAAGTGATCGATATAGGGGGGGGGGGGTCGATGTGTGGAGGTGGTTGGTTAGAGAGGTGTTACTGTATATTATATAATGGCAAATGGAATACACCAATATGCCTTATCACGACTGGTGTCCAAGCATTGTGGGTGAGGGAGGTGGAGATTGGATGTCTTCTGGTGCACACTATGGGGACGATGACATTTTAAGTATTACAACCACCCACCCACCCACACAAAGCGCTCTTACCTGTGGGTAATAGGGGAAACTACTTAGGCTCGATGTGAATTGATAAAGTGACCATGAGTTGCGATACGCAGCGGTTGTAAGATATCGAAGCTGATATGTAAAACCATAGAGGGAATGAGGTGGGTGGGAGAGCGAGGGTGGCAGGGTATTGGGGAGGGGGGAGGGGGCGGGGGGGGGGTAATTGTTGGAACCTCTCACTCACCCTCATGCTGATACTGGCGGTATATCACGTGATGCGTTATCTATATTGGTTGGTTGGTTCTTGGAGTTTTACGTCCTGGCAAGGTCTAAGGTATTATCATGATGGGTACCGACTTGTGACAGTGCGCACTCATGCCGATTGTATAGTGCTTCCCTACTTGAAAAATCAGGGTGTAGTCACCATGACCTGATATCCCACTCAGTCACATTATCATGACACTGAACTTACCAGTCCTTGCCTTATCCTAATAATAGCGAGCACAAGATAGGAAGCAACAAGTATCAATTTTATAAGTCATTGGTTTGGACTCGACCGGGAATATATAAATAATAAATATATATAAATATATATATATATATATATATATATTTATAACAGAAATGCTTCAGTGCGAGTGGCGAGTCCCGGCCCTCGCAATGGGAGGGGGGGTGCAGGCTGGTATCCGCCCCCCACCCGCCCCTCCTCCTCAGCCGGAGGGGGGAGGGCTATCACCGTCCATATATATATATATATATATATATATATATATATATACATATATATGTATATATATCTCAAATCTGCGTAGGAGGGGTTCCTGGAATAACATCTTGCACACTTCCTCCATGGTTTATGGTGAACAGATCTGGGCAATCAATGTGGTCGTCGACCTATGGTTATCCGCTCCTCCATCTACACTGTCTCCTCCCCTCCGGCTCCCAGCGCCTCACACCCACACACCTACAGGACACACCCCTACACCCACACCCCCGTCTTCAGCCCCCTCCCCAATCTACACCCATATCTACACACCCACTCACCCTCAACCATGCCCCTACACACTCCATCCCACTCGTCCTCGCCCTCGCCCACGCCCACATTCACACCCACACCCACACCCACAACCACAACCACAACCACAACCAGACCCCAACCCCCAACCCAAACCCAATGCACACACACACCTACACCCACACACACACCCACACCTACACCCACACCCACAACCACACCCACAACCACACGGCAACCCCCAACCCAACCCCAATGCACACCCACACCCACCTACCCCCACACCCACACCCACAAGTACACCCCTCAACCCCAACCCCAATGCATATCCATACCCCCCCCCCCCACACACACAGAACCATCCCCACCGTTACCCGCTCCATTGTCCAGTGCTATAGATTAAGCAAATCGGGCCTGTACCATACACATTGGTGGGGGGGGGGGGGTAAGAAGCGGTGGGGGGCAGGGGTGTGGGGTGGGTGTGGGGGGTATGGGAGTGGGTGAACACCGAGTTCAACGTTCTGCTGATGGTTATCTGCACTGATTGACAGACCACTTCCAGACCCGGGCACAGACGTGGGGAGCGGCGCGTGTTTAATAAAAGCACACCTACCCCCACTCGCCCCACCCGCCCCCACCCGCCCCCACCCGCCGCCACCCGTTCCACCCACCCCAGCCACCCCACCTGCCCTTGTCAGCCTGTCCTGTCTGGGTGGTCAGATCAGTATCGTGTTCTCTTTCCATATATACTCTATAAATATATATATATATCTATAAACGCTATATAAATTTATATATATACTCTATATATATATATATATATATATACTCTATATCAATATATATATATATAATTATGTGAGACTTACCTAGGTATCAATCAATCAATAGTTCCGTCCTCTAGTCGAGGGTTGGATGCAATGGTTCTCCACTTGTCCCGATGTTGTGCTGTTCTGATAGACTGTGAATAATTCAAACCTGTCCACTGTGAAATATTTGTAAACCATGATGTTCTTGGTCTCCCTCTCCCTCTGGTGCCATTCACCTTCCCTTCCAACAATGTACGGTATATTGAACTCTGACGAATGATGTGGCCAAAATAAATAAGTTTCTTTGTCTGTATAGTGGCAAACAAGCTTTTCTTATTTTTAATTTTTCTGAGAACTTCTTTGTTGGTGATCTTCTTTGTCCATGATATTTTCATCATCCTTCGATAAGTCCACATCTCAAATGCTGCTAAACGTTTGTACATTTTCTTAGCGATTGTCCATGTCTCTGCCCGATACATTAGAGTAGACCACACATAACACTGAAGAATACGCTTCCTTGTTTGTATTAATATCTTACTTGATGTTAACACTCTATACATTTTGGAGAATGTTGTTCGGGCTATTGTTATCCTTCTTTTAATTTCTTCCTCACATCTCCCATCATTTGTAATCTTTGCTTCCATTAATTACCATTGCTTACTATGGGTAAATACTTGGTAGGTTCCCCTTCCTTTCCCAGGTGACTGGCCACTTACTCATCTTTGTCAGAGTGTGCCCTGATGAGCCACATCATCTTGCTGTTAAACCTTCAAAGCTATTGATCTTCTAACTCATCTGCTGCTCCAGTCTTCATGCACTTGAAGGGGTGACATCCCCTGACCACACCAACAAAGTTGATGTGCACCGCACTTAGATTAGGCCGACAATTGAGTCGGTATGGCCGCTGGTGTGCACTACCAACTTCTGGTCTTCCCATAAATGGGACTAGCCGCACTTCAGCGGGGGTTTTAAATCAGAGTTTACCTTCTCCTAGATGAGCAGTCAGCCAAGATTGACGAGCCCCACCTGCCCGAAGCATCTGGTTTTGAGGCGCCAGAGATCCGCCTTTGCCCGTTCTCCCGTCAGTAGAAACAGTTTCGCATCGTGAAGGCCAGGAGTTGGACTTGGTTATCAGAGGCTATTTGATACGCATGCCATGAGAAAGTACTTTATAGGTAGTGAGAGATTATCCTCACTATCACTTCCGGCAATAATAACCTTGAAACCTAGGTATAGTTGACACATAATTGTTGTTCTACCAAGTCCGGTAGCCTCGGCTTGTTATAGTACAGGGAGAGAGGTAGCACGTCCACTTGATTCAATGTTTTACCTACTAATTACCAAAATTATGTTCTAAATTATTATTATTCCCATTTTTCTCTGCTTTCTTGTTTTCTTCCCTTCGTCAGACTGAAGTTCCTTACATTCCCCAATGGTTAGGGTGGGCGGGAACTGTACTATACCAAGCCGAGGCTATCAGACTTGCTAAAACAACAATTATGTCTCAACTATACCCAGGTAAGTCTCACATAATTATTCTATTTCACCTCATCCCCCAGCCTCCTGGCTAAGTGTAGCTAGCTTTCTTAATGGAATTGAACTATGGGTTCAATTACTTCTTTTGAACATCGTTGTTCTCTGAGGAGATCTCCACCAAGTTATAGTTTCTGGACCCTTTTTTGTGATGTCTTTGTGAATGTTAAGACATTTGCCTCTACTTGTAAAGAGTAGAATTGTTTTTATTTAGATCCCAATCCCCTGTTATAGAGCTAGGTAGATCATATGTAGCATTTATAAACCTGGTATATTTTAATATACTGTTTTCATATTTCCCATGAACATATATGGATACATATGCATTTTTATCAGAGTAGTCATTCTATGAATCTATCAATCCTATAATGTAGTCATTCTATGAATATATAACTAAAAAGTGTGTTTAGCACATGTCCATACCAACAACTATTGAGAGCACAATGACAATGATATCTAAATTGGCCTAACATGTCAATGTCAAGGTTGAAGTAATTTTCTCAACTAATATCAGCACACATTATCAAATAAAGTGTCTTCAAAAATAATTACATTGAAACACCAGTCCAATGGCAAATATCACATAATATGAATGCAATAAGTCTTATATTAACAAGTAGAAGATAGTAGTAAATACTGAAGAACTGATTACTTTTATACATCAGTAGTCTATGTGGTGTAAACGCAAATTGAAATGAATCAACATGCAGTCAACATTACAAAAAGTTACATGGGTATATGACACTGTAAGCTGCCAATGGATGTCAACTGTATGTACACTGGCCATCAAGGGGGTCTCATGGCTGATCACCGGTTGTCAACATGTTCTCAGTGTGTATGTTCAACTGAGTCTGTCAGACATTAGTGTAAAAACACAGTCTATACATATTTGTGAAAAACTGTAAGTCACAACCCCATATATATACATTGAAACACATTGAAGGTTGTTTTTGTTGTGTTTTTTGTGTGACCCTGCCCATAACATATAAGCTCCTGCGAGGGCGCTTGTTTTCAATGCTGGACAGCTGTGATTTTGTTTTTTGTTCTGATCCTTTGCCCACGGGTGTTTACCTGTTTCAGCTTAGGCCAATCTCTTGTGGTTTTGGGTGTTATTAATAATCTATGTTAGTCTTGTTGTACTTTTTCCAGAATTGTTGTCTAGTTTGAGTATGATATCTTAGCCTACTATGTACATCTACTTCTGTCATGTAGGCTTGCAGGAGAGGATCCCATCCCATATTGGTTTGTTGCAACTCCCTTTCACACAAGTCCTGTCCTTCACTGGTGCGCCAGAACACACCCAGACTCTTCAGGACTGCAACTAGGTGGGATGGCTGTGTTGTTTGCTTAGCCATATTGCATTTCAGTGTCGATCAGATGCATGACCATGGCCTGTCCTTTTCTGTGTTAGTTTGTGCCATTACACATACCCAGGTGGACTGTGCCATGTGGTGATTGTTTCTCTGATGTCCTTAGTGCTTACAGGGGCTAGTGTCCATATTTTCTTTTCGTATCTACCATTTTTCGAGCCTGTCTTTTGGTTTTATACTATTGCACAGCAAACAGTAAATGTGCTCAGGGGCAGATGTGATTTTTGTTCTGTTGGGAAGTAGTTTATTTCTTTAGTAGCTTTTTGTAGTGATCAAGGTTACAGATTGCCCATTGTTTTGTGTTTTGCTTAGTCCAGGCATGTGCTGCCATGGCGAATACACTCCTCTCATAGATTTTGGTGTTACTCATTTCTGTCAGTAGTATCGTGGCCACCATATGTCTGGTGTCCCTGCAGGGGTTACTGTGTAGCCTGGTTTTGTGGTGCCATGGTGTGCTAGTATTTTAAGGTGCGTTTCCCTTCTATTCGTCAATGGTGTTGCCTTGCATTTTTTGTGTAGTTCCATCGTAGCATATCTTTTGTGTACCTGGAGACATATTTTGAGGGTTTTTTTTTGTAGCCCCTGCAGTTTGTTTAGAAGTTTGGTATTTCCTCCCATGTAGACTACATCACCATAGTCGAAGTAGGAGAGGATCATACCCTTATATATTTTAATTGCCATGTTTTCAGTCATATATGGTCTTAACTTTGCCAGGAGCCATATTGTGTGGTGTTTTTTTTTATAGTGTTTGTTATGCAGAGGTCCTAACTTAGGTGTCTGTCTAGGTCAATTCCCATCCATGTATTTGTAGTTGTCTACCTGCTCTAGCTTGTGGTTTCCCAGGCGACACTTCATAGTATTATTACTGGTTAGTCTTGTACCAACTAGTATTGTTTTTGATGTACTGCTATTTATAGTTATTTTGTTTAGGTTGGATCACTCAGCCAGTTTTGTGAGGGTTTGGTTCAGTTTTGTTTCTATTTCTTCAGTTGATTTGCCTGCAGTGTATACCACAGTATCATCTGCATATAACTGGAGGTTATCAATGTACATCCAGTTGTTTAGATCATTTATTTATATGAGGAAAAGAAGTGGACCTAGGACTGACCCTGAGGCACCCCACGGTTTATTTTCCTCATTTGATATGGTCCAATTTACTGTGGTGTATTGTTTCTGGTTTTTAGGTAGCTTGTTAGCCTTTCCCTGTTACTCCTGTTATTCCCATTCTGGATACCTTGCTAATTAGGATAGTGTGCTCCACTGTGTCAAAGGCTTTGCTGAAGTCGATGAATGCTGCACCCACTAGTTTCTTTTTGTTGATATTGTTAGAGCTATTGTTTATTAAGTTAGCAACTGTTTTTATTGTCGGATGGATTTTTCTGAATCTGCCCTGCTTGCTGTTTAGCATTTTGTGTTCATTTAGGTGGTCCATAAGATGTCTATGCAATACTTTTTCCATTAGTTTACTAGGTAGTGGTAGGATAGAGATCGGTTTTTAGTTACCCAGGGTTTGTTTGTCCCCCCCTTTGTGGAGTGGGGTTACTTTGGCTATCTTCCAGCAGTCTACATATGTGCCTTCTCTGAATGACTTATTGAAAAGGTTACATAAGACATCTGGGATGCATTCAAGTGCATCCTTCAGTACTATACTCAATATGTTTTTGATGCCTGACGGTTTGTTGTTGTCAATTTTTTTTATGAGAACATTTATTTCTTCTATTGTGATTTGGCAGTCCCCAATGGTTACATTTAGTGATGGTGCTTTCGTGGCCCAGTCAGAGTTAAATTTGTTGGATAGCTTTTTTCCTATTGTGGAGAAATCTTTGTTTATTTTGTTTGCTGAATCACTGTTGTTGATTTCATTTCCCTCATTGATGTACTGAGTAATCAAGTCTTTATTTTTGTTGTTTGGGATCAGTATCTTTACATTTTTCCAAAATGTATGTGAGTTTTTTCCCCATTGTTGATCCTGTTTAACAATGTACTTTCTCTTGGCTTTCCCCACTGATTCCTGGCTCTGGTTGTGTGCTTTTTTACCTGTTTTGTTAATTGTGCTGATTAGTTCTGGGGTTACCCATGGCTCTTGATTATTTTGGATTTTGAGTTTTTTTATTGGGCAGGTAGTGCCAAGATGATTTCTCACTTCCCCAATGACCATTTACATTTACCAGTTGGGATTGGTAGTTTAAAAGTTTTTTCCAGGTGGGCTGCTAGCGCTTCCTTTGTGTAGTTTTTGTATGATCTCCCCATACGGGGCATGGTTTTGTTTTTGGTTTTTATTTTCTTTCTAGTAATATATATCAGTTCATGGTCACTGATGCCCCAGTTCCTAGTTCCTGAGGTGTGTGTATGGTTTGAGTCTGTTATTATTAGGTCTATTATTGAGCTGTTTTCTCCAAGTCTAGTTAGTTCACTAATTCTTTGCTGAAGTCCCTTTCCTTTGATTAGGTTATCCAGTGAGTGTTTGTTTTTACTGTTTGTTTTATAGTTTATATTGAAGTCCCCCAGTAGGAATATCTCAGCTTTTGCAAGCCTTGAGACACGACCAAGGGACATTTCTAGCTGTGGGGTAAATTCTTCTAGGTTCCCATTTGGCGGTCTATATATACTCCCTATATAGAATCACTATATAGACTGACTTGTTTCTCATTGTTTATTTGTGTCTATACTAACTCAATATTTGTATCTGACCTATTTGCTTCTGGTAGTGTTTTATGTTCTGAGTTTAGGGTTTATTTGGTGGATATTGCAACCCCTCCACCATTATTTGTGTTTGTGCATTTGTCAGTGTTTTTCTATCATCTCTCACAAGCCTGTACCCACTAATTTCTAACAATTGGTCACTATACAGCTCATGAAACCATGTTTCTGACAGTGTCAACACATCAAATTTACATATATCTAAATGTAGCTTAATGCTGTCAAGTTTACTGTAGGCACTTTGGCAGTTTAGATGGGCAAAATGTAAGCCTCTGCCTAGTCTACAGTCAATCTCTTCCACCATATTTGTGCAGTGATTTAGTTATAGGTAGCCACTTGGTGCTGGAAGAGGGTTTTCTTTTATAGTATGGATTAGAGAAGGGATTTTTTGTTAATGTTTAAATGACTAATCAATTTTGATTTTCAGCTTGTATAATGGTCATCCCACTCGTTCTGCTGTCAACATTTGCGCCCCCAGTGCGGGCGGACACGTGGTTGTTCTTATGCAGCATTTGTAGGGTGGCCGCTGAGATTTATTATGTTGTAGGGGGGTTGTTTTTAGAGTTTATTTAGCTAAATCTAGTTCTAGAGCTATTGCAATATTGCATTTTGGTGGTGTGAGCATATCATTCATAGGATATTTTTCTTAAGCTCTATATTATGTCGTTATCTTGTTGTTCTGGGTGGATGTTATATATGATCATGAATTATAGTTAGTTATTTAGGGTGAGATGCATCTGGAATTGAGACATGTAAAACATTCAAGTGTGTTGACATCTTGTATATGTCAAGCTATGGGTGTCTTAATTTTCAGTTTTTAGTTGTGTCAGTTGTTATTTTGATTCAACCCTCAATTGCACTTGCTACTAGTGGTTGAGGGGAAAAGAGAGACTAGTAAAGATAAAGAGAAGGGCAGGAGGAGAAGAATAGAGGGGTGAGGGAGAAAAGTGAAAAGTGTGTTTTCATCTGCCTCACTTCCAGTTCGCAATGATGCAGTCAGTTATTTTGTCTGCCACTTTGTTGGCAAAGCTTTTTGAGTAGTGGACACCATCGTACAGGCCGTACGCATAGCAAGTCATCCGTTTTCCTTTCCGCAATTTGTGGACGTATGTTGCATATCTTGGGGTTCTTGGGTTGACGTTCAGTAGCCCATACTGACATGACCTTGTGTTGACAGACAATGTCAATGATACCTAGATTGGCCTATCATGCCAATCTCAATTTCTTCACCAGAAGTCAGCACACAATAACACGCAAAGTATGAATGCAGTAACTCAACTTTCTACTTACAAACTAGCAGGTATAGATTAAACCACTGCTCACTTTTTGACGTACGTACCCGGTGAGTTGGAAATGCAAATTGAATCAAGTGGAAGTGCTACCTCTCTCCCTGTGCTATAATTAACCAGGAGGCTAGGGGACGAGGTGAAATATACATATATCGACAATATCTTGGCTGACCCTGCATTTCTATTCAATGGAGAGCCTGAATCCATTGGGTGTCAGTGTCCACTGACCCTTATAAATATTCTAGTCAAATGTGTATAGTTCTTGCCATTGTGCCAACATTTATTTTTCATGCAAGATCTCTTCACAAATTTGCCCGTTCTGATATGCCCTGAGATATTGCTCCAACAACAAACCAACCATCTTCACGATTTAGAGAGGTTTTACTGTAATGCCAAGCGCCTGACTAGGAAGCGACAAGTATCAATTTTGTAAGTCATTGGTTTCACTCCCGTCCTGCCACACAAGAACCCTGCGCTGTACCGATTCGGCCACCGCGTCCGATTCTTCCAGTTGGAAGAGAAGTATTTTAGTTTGCTAGGCACATCTAGTTACTAAAAGCGGAACCGATGAACTGTCGAGTCACATGTAGTCAGGCTTTTTTTTTTTATAAAGTCCTGAAGTTTGTTTGTTTGTTGTTGTTGTTGTTGTTCTACATCCTAGCAACATCTAAGGTCATATCAGGACGGGTACCGACTTGTGACAGTGTGCACTCATGGCGACTTTATAGTGCTGTCCCACTGGGAAACCAGGCCGCCGGCACCATGACCTGGTATCCCACTCAGTCACATTATCCGGACACTGAGCACACCAGTGCTTGCTCTATCCTAATAATACCGAGTGCCTGGCTAAGAAGCAACAAGTATCAATCTCTAAGTCATCGGTTTGACTCGACCGCGGTTCGAACCCACGACCCCATGATCTACCAGCACGGGAGATGGTCGCTCTAACTCATTCGGCCATCCCGTCTGGTTTGCACCTTCTGAGAGCTTTGAGTTTCTGCCATACTTAAAAGTATAAACATTTATGAGGCTGATGGCGATATAATCTATGCTAATTTAGTTTGGAGTAAGTTTGATTTAAAATGGAGAAACAACAACATATTTATTATGCACACACAAATGTTGGACATAATAGGTTTGTATGATGTGCAGCTGGACCAGGTTTTATTCAAATGATTTAGGAATTTTTTTCTATGCAGCAATGAATGCAGATCAT
Source organism: Branchipolynoe longqiensis (assembly GCA_030323885.1). NCBI lineage: Eukaryota > Metazoa > Annelida > Polychaeta > Phyllodocida > Polynoidae > Branchipolynoe > Branchipolynoe longqiensis. The sequence goes on from CM059186.1 coordinate 180,995,372, forward strand.
GAGGCCAAATACTATTAAAAAGTGGGTGATAATCCTTTTCATCACACAAATCAGGGTCGGGTGGGCAGTTTTTATTTGTTATTTGTCTGCCTTATAATATGGACGTAATACGCACCTATTTTGCACAGATTGTGTGTTTACGGAAGTGGAATTGCTGCTAGCCTGATGCATTTTTAACAGTTTTCTAATCAATCTTTTTTTGAAAAACTAATAATCAGAGGTAGACGATTTTTCAGGCACTGGAGGGGACGATCACCACTTAAACATTTTATATTTTGAATTTGCCCTTATGTAAGGTGGATATTGAGGATCAAAGAGAAGTAACTGCATTGGCTTTGAAAATGTCAAATTGCCTCCTCTTGTGCAACCTTAAAGTTGCATAGTCCGATGGGTTTTGTGTTTCTTTCATTTTCTGAGATAAAGATATTAGGCTGATTTTTATAATCAACCCTACTTTCATTTCAAGTAACTTTTATTTTAAATAGCTAACTTTTGAGATATTTGAAGTGCAAACAAGCAAAATTAGTTTTGGCATGCTTGCAAAAACTCTGACACCATAGGTTTCTGCAGTAATAGGTTCTATTAAATTGCCTCAGTATTCCCTTATATGTGGTGCCAAATGTGTAACAAGTGCACCAATATTTAAGTTAGCTATGTAGAATCAAATTGAGATACTTGTTTTGGCTTTGAAAATGTTATGCTTCATCGGACTATGCAGCTTTAAATGCGCATTTGCTGGGAGTGTTGAGTGCCCGGCACTAGCAGCAGCGTTTCAACTCCGACACCCAGCTCAGCAGTGGTCGCACTCAGGATATGCTAACACGACGTTGACGTGTTTACAGGCTGTGGTATACACGTGCCCGTCATGACAAGACAGCTAATGGTGGCGCTGTGTTGTGTCTGATAGCGGGACCGCGTCGGGCGCAGAGCCAATGTGGCAGTTTAAAATCTCAGTGTGTTTAGATTCTATGCTTGGGGTTCTGCGCATGCATCAACATCAAATGGCATTTCAGCGTATTTGATTAATCAACTCGGGTGACTGTAGCAATGTTTTCACGCACAAATATGACGTCATCGCTCCTAGCCAACGCCAGCTAAGAGGTGGGTAAAACTGTTTGCACAAGGGACGTGTTTTTGTCAACCCCACTCGCGGTGTTCTATTTGAGTTTCTAGCAACCCGTGTGACCCAAGTCGCCCGAGTCGTGTTAATCGGATACGTGCATGTGCATAACCCATTCACGCATGCGCAGAACCTAAACACACTGAGATTTGAAACCGCCACACCAGCCCTCTGATTCACCAGGTTGGTTGGATGGTTGTGGGAGTTTTACATCCTGGCGACATCTAAGGTCATATCAGAACGGGTAGCGACTTGTGACAGTGCACATTCATGCCGGCTTTATGATGCTGTCCCACTGGGAAATCAGGCCGTCAGCACCATGACCCGATATCCCACTCAGTCGCATTATCCTTCCACTGAGCTACCCAGTCCTTTTCTCTATCCAATTAATGTCGAGCGCCAGGCTAGGAAGCGAGAAGTATCAATTTTAAAGACATCGGTTTGACTCGACCGGGAACCGAACTCCCGACCTTCCGCACGCAAGGCCCGAACTCTAACGATTAGGCCACCGCATCCGGTGCTACAGCCAGGCTGACTCTGATGCCCCCTTGGTCTCTCTCTGTGTCTCTGTGGGGTTACTGCCAGTATCACTTTGATCTACGTAGGCCCCTTTCCTTGGAGTTAGGTCCAATCTCAGTCTGATCCATGCGGGTCTCTTTCGGCCGTTATTACAATCGTTTATCGTTATGCAGTAAAGTTTAATTTGACCGACCATGGGACCGACTTTAAGGGGTCCATTAAAGGAGGTGGTCTGGTTAGGAAGTGTTTTTTTTATTGATACAACGGGCGTCATTTGGGACCCAAATAAAGCGATCGATATAGGGGGGTCGTCAATCAATGGAGGTGGTGGAACAGAGAGGTTTTACTCTAATCTACATCACTATACTTTGACACTTTGAAATAACTTTTATTTTAAAGTGTAGGACCGCTAAGGACAAGACAAGAGCAGATTGTGGATAATAGTTTTATTACCTGAGAATTACCGTACCTGGCTGGCATAAGAACCGAATAAGTAACAACATTAATTTTTTTTTTTCTCGGTTGAGTTGAATCGGCGCGCAGGCCAGGTGGCGTATCAGGAAGGCGCCAGGCCGATCGAGCGCCATGGTTATATATGACTACTGGTGGCGCCATCTAGTGAGTTGCGGGTGCATAATGCGTAGCTAACATGGACGGCGTGCGTGGTGCCGCCTAGCACGAATTGCCCGAACCACCAAGCTGCCGGCGCGTTCGAAACGCCAATAGATAGACCAGCTCATTTATATTATTCTGTCAATGCCCGCAGGTGCCTACACCAGTATATATGCATATATACAACCTGTAGGACCGCTAAGGACAAGACACGAGCAGATTGTGGATAATACAGTTTTATTACGTGAGAATTACCGTACCTGGCTGGCATAACCACCAATGGCGCGAAGCGCCCCCAGCCAACCTAATAACCTAACAAGGCATGTCAGCTAGATTCCGCTCAGGGAGAGGAGAAGCAATATAAGAAAAAATAGCATCGGATGACCAATCTCCCCTAGTTCTCATCTCTTCCAACGTAGAACCCTGCATAGCAAGAAACGTACAACCCCCCTGCGGAGCGAATGACAAGAGAATAACTCCTTTTGTAACCCTGCGCACTCAGCAAAATAACTAATCACACAATTTAACGCTCAGTATTCCAAAGGTTTGAACCCACCCTTCGGTAAAGGCACTTGAAAAGCTGGTAGAGCGTCCAACACAGGGACCTCCCTAAAGTGTCTCCTAGTCCAATAGACTGCACACAACTCACGATTCATCACTTTAGCACCAGGAATCACCAACTCGCGCTGCCTAAGCTGGATAGTTTTAGTCCACTTCACCGTAATTAACATCCCCCAACTGAAGAACTTAAAGTCTCCCCTAGATAGGACGGAATCTGACCTAGTCAACTGACTCTTCCTCAATAATCCTCTAAAACCCTTTAGTAAGCCAGCGCAAATTGAAATATGACCCACACTGTCCCTCATAAAGGAAAAAATCAGCAATAACTGCTTAGGCAATAATGGAGAAGCGCGTCGCACCACGCACCCCAACTGTCTCTTTGCCCCTCCCAAGACCGTTTTGACTAAATGAGAGTTATAATTAATCAGAGGAGAGCCCCTAGACTGTAGAAAATAATTCCGAGCTGACAAATAGTTTGTAATAGAGCTAAACTTCAAAGATCTTGTTAACCAAGTGATATACAACCCCACCTGCACATCAGGGCATGGCAGGGGGGGAAATATTCCTTGAAACTCGTCCAAAAATGAGAAATACTTCCTGATTTGGACCGAACGCGTAGCGCGACTGCTCTCAGAATAGTAGCTCAAACGAAGTAGAGACATCTCCCGATGCAATTCTGGCAAAGACAAGAAGCAGCTAATCAACAAAACAGATGCCTACAGTATAACAGACCAGCAGAGTCAACCGACTTAATCCGACTCCTATCTACCTCCACCGTCCAATGACTCAACGTGTCGCAAATAATATTCCTATCACTTGGTTTATTTCGCAAGAAATCCAGAATAACTGCCTCACCCAGTCCATTATCAGTCTATTCGACGCCAAAGCTGCACGAACAGTCATGTTATCCGTGACAAACACCACATTTCCTCCAATGCTCTGACCATCTCGCCGCGGCTGCCATAACTGCCCACATCTCACGAACATTAATATGCACGTCACAGCAGATTTGGTCGGACTTTGCATAATGATGGTGAACTGAAGACTGTAAATCTTGAGATGCGCCAGAGTCAAAAACTCTGACGCACCAGTCATCACCGTGTAGTGCACCAAACCAGGAGGAGGATGCATCTGTGTACACAGACACGCACTCCGCGTGACTCCCCAATATGCGTGCGTGGCCATTGAACCGGTCCACAAACTCTAACCACCAGGCTACCTCCTCCTTAAACGCCTGATTAGGCCTAAACTGATAGTAAGGACGCTTTAATGTCCTAATGGCGTCATAGACACGGCTGCAAATAGAGCGACCTCCCTTCACTACTGATGCACAGTGCGCTAAACGCCCACCCAGCCTTTCCAAGTCCCGTCTGGTTGCCTTCCGTCTCCCCACAAACGACAGTAGATGGGCTTTCAACTTAAATATCTTATCTGCAGGCAGCAACAACTTCATGCACACCACATCAATCTCTATGCCAAGGAACCTAGCGCACTGAGAAGGCGATAACAGTTTAGGAAAACTAACATAAAAACCTAACTGTCTCAGAACTCTAACAATAATTAACTGTGAACGAACACATGTGTCCCAGGACCGATCCGCTACAGCGAAATCGTCCAAGTAATTTATCACATCCGACGCACCCCGCCGACTACAAGCACACACAATAAAGTCACTAATTCTCGTAAATATATATGGAATAGAGGACAACCCCATGCACATACGGTTATCTGAAAAATATCGAACACTGCCACCAAAATCCCATTGCAACCCCTGTCTGCTCCTGTCTCTCGGATGGATCGAGACTGCTCGATACGCGTTCTTAATATCCACTACCGAAATGTAGTCCTGTGAACGCATACAATCGACAAGGTCATCGACGCCCAAATAGGAAAATGTCTGACACACTGTGTCGACGTACGCGTTCACAGACCCACATAACGGACACAAACAATCTATGACACAGCGTAACCCCTCACCCGTAGACTTTGGTACACAACAAATATTGTGAATGCAAGCAGGTAGAACAACAGTTTCAGAAATATAACCATTGCGTGATTCATTAGTAAGTTGCTTCCCAATAAAGTCATAATGAGCATCTGAACGAACCGAATTATTAAATCCAGCATAATTAACAACACAATCAAAATTAATAACTTCAAAGCCAAAAATAACACCCCTCAATATATAACTCCAGTCAGCGTTGCATGACCCACACAAAAATAATTCGCAGAATGCATGACACGGGCGCAACTGCGTAAGGTTTCCTGCAATGTAATGTGCACACTGACAAATACCTAGAAAACATGCGTTCGTCACATGGAAATCAACAACAAAATCATCATTGCAATCATCAGTGGCATGAACATTGAAACAGTCCAAGTCCACTGCAACAATTAGCCAATCACTTATTAAGTCAGTCCAATTAAGTAAGCAAGCCTGCCAATTAATATCTGCAATGTCACATTGAGCAATGTCTAATGTAGTCGGACCAGAGTGCGTGGCACGACCACCCTGAGCCCCACCGGCAACCGGCACGCCATGTCCAATTGAGCAGTCAATCAAAGGATCCTCCCCCTGAGGGTCCCGATGAACGTCCATTGCACACCCCCCCCACCACCGGTGCGTTCGACCCTCCCACCATATCAATCCTTTCTGCACTTGTCGCGCCGGTGCAATTTCGAACCATATTTGCCGCACCAGTGTCCAAAACGACATGTCTGCTCGTCCCTCGAACACCCGTCTTCACTATTAAACCCATAGCATGGCCTCACCCCGTCTTTCTTATACTGTTTAGAGTCGTTCGGCTTTCTCGACTGACCATAAGTCTTCGACTTTAAACAGTCAAAACCATAGTAGCGTAAAGTTAACTCAGAATTACCCGGGTTGAATGCAGAATAACTGTCCTCCGCCGCCAAGCGACGAACACCCACATCATAATTCACATGAGCCGTAGCCAAAAACTTATCAGACTTAGCCCTTCCCACCAAATATGCGATATGACAAACAAAATGCTTATAGTCCCTGAAGTGCGAATCCCTAGTGTGAAGCATCCAGTAATAGTTCGCCTCAATAAGTTCATAACAGTTTAACTTTCGAACCGCTTTCCTGTCTTCTGTGAAGCGATTGACAGACCACTTACTTCTAAGTCATCTCTCACGACTACGCGTTCTGTCTGAGGACGACGACGACGAACAACTACGACGCCTATGGCGCCGGCGACGCCTCGAAGGACTCCTGCCCTGCCTCTTGTCCGCCTCACATGTGTCACGCACCGGCGTCCCCGACCGCCGGTGCGCGCCCGGCGACCTTGAATCCCGACGCTTGCCCTACGAGGTGGTGCGGTCCCTGTATGCACCCCCCCTCTGTCACCCGACGTGCTCGGACTGCCGCCACTGGAGACACTCCGACTCCGACTGGACAAACGGCTCCTCCCCCGTCCTCGTGATATGCTCCTCCCCCGCCTGCCACCTGATCTGCCCCGCCTGCCTCCGCTGCCCCGAGACGCACTCCTGCCCGCACCTCCCAACGACATTAAAGCCAACTCTTTCTCAATTTCATTAGTCTTTTCCGCTATTGCTGCCTTTCTTTTCTTTTTCTCCAACGAACGCAAATGCTCAAGCAACGAATGCTCATCGTCACTAAGCGGCTCGTCACTGACGACCGGTACAACCAAACCCGCCTTCGAAGGCTCAAGCAGCTTGTCAGTCTTCAATCTCTCTTTCTCCATAATTCCTGAAGTTTGACTCGTAGCACGACGCGTCCACGCCGGGTGTCGAGTGCACCCGCCGTTAATGGGCGCCGGGTGAATATAACCACATGGAGCACAAAAGTCTCTCGACATATGTCTATGAAACAATAACCGACTAGTGACAGCTTTATAGACAGCGACAGTTAACACCAACCAATGCCATGCGTACGGTGACAGGTGCAGTTGACAGCTTACAGCGGAGCCGGTGCAGGCAGAGCAAAACTTCTCTCGGTTGAGTTGAGTTTTTTTGTTTTTTTCTCTCGGTTGAGTTGAATCGGCGCGCAGGCCGGGTGGCGTATCAGGAAGGCGCCGGGCCGATCAAGCGCCGTGGTTATATATGACGCCATCTAGTGAGTAGCGGGCGCATAATGCTTAGCTAACCTGGACGGCGCACGTGGCGCCGCGTAGCACGAATCGCCCGAACCACCATGCTGCCGGCGTGTTCGAAACGCCAATAGATAGACCAGCTCATTTATGTTATTCTGTCAATGCCCGCGGGTGCCTACACCAGTATATACGCATATATACAACCTGTTATCTTCAGAAATATTACCTTTGGTGTACACACTCCCATTCTGGATAAATGGTTTGTTTACTTATCTTTAAATGCGTAGGTAAATGTTTTGGTTTTGAAGGTGTCTGTGGATGTATGTATAGGCCCAAGAGACACCCATATATATGAATATGTATATGGGTCATTCTTTCAAACCAATGACTTAAAAATTGATACTTGTCACTTCCTAGCCAGGCGCTCGGTATTATTAGGACTCGGTGTCAGGATAATGTGACTGAGTGGGAACCACATATTTGCTTTCCGCATAACGATGCTGATAATTTGTTCTTGCTTTTATTGATTGCAAGTCAAATAATTATTGTATCCTATGTGTATTAAGTATGTTGGCAATAGTCCATTTATTTAAGCTATCCCAATAAAGAAATTAAAAGTTTACTTATATGATTTTGTGGTAATGTGAAAAAGTGAAAATTTACACATTCACACTATGCATGTAGTCAAACTTTTTTTCAACTTTGTTTTCAACTTTTGTCTGGTAAGTCATAACCTTGTCTGCTTAAGAGTAATGAATAAAATGTTGTTTGACTATGTTGTATATTGTCATGGGGGTGATGAAAATGGGAAATACTGCGCCTAGAGCGGGACTCGAACCCACATCTCTTTGCACTCCGGGCCAGTGTGCTAACCATTACACCACCTAGGCTCCCTGATATTAACACACTCCCCACGCCTACCTGTCTATGTGGTTACTTGCCTGAGAGGTCAGTGCAGACCACTACACTCGTCCCCCTGGAATTGTAAGTCTTGTAATGCTTACAATTACATACATACAGGCAATGCACTAACACATACATACACAGGGTAGGTTCAACGACCATACAGCGCAAAGCTTGTACAGGATCTGATCACGGCAACCAGTGTCATGGGGGTGATGAAAATGGGAAATACTGCGCCTAGAGCGGGACTCGAACCCACATCTCTTTGCACTCCGGGCCAGTTTGCTAACCATTACACCACCTAGGCTCCCTGATATTAACACACTCCCCACGCCTACCTGTCTATGTGGTTACTTGCCTGAGAGGTCAGTGCAGACCACTACAATATGTTAAAATGAGGTTCTGGATGTGTCTTTGATTTTCATGTTACACAAGTGATATCTAATTCATAAAGTGAAATTAATTTTTTTCAACTCTGACATATGCACAACATGCAAACCTTCATAGGACATTGGATTAGGCTATTATTTGGAAAGTTTTTTGCTATTATTTGGAAGGTTTTCACTTTTGGTTTCCATGTCACACCTTCGTGCCCAGTTTTAAAGTATTACCCATATAGATATATAATGATATGCTTTTGAATAGTCTATATTGTATTTGGTGTTATGGTATAATTAGTGTTTACATTACTTCAAAGATGTGGTATTTTGCGGATATATTGAGAGCTGGGAGTGGGACATGTCAGATAAATATGAAAGGTTTATTGTTAATACATATTAGGCATATCTGTGTATGGGTACAATTGCATAACACATACATTTACACACATGTAAACATATATATGTATATATATATATATGTATATATATGTACTACATTACTAGAGTAGGGCAATGAGGGGTATGAGTAAGCTCAATTGTCAGCAATTTATTTTACGCCTAATAATGTAACCAACAATAATACTATATATGTATAAATAAATATAAATAAATATACACACATATTCATATATATATATATAGACATACATTCGTTTTGTATTAATAAATAGTGGATATTTAAAATAGCATCACAGATCATATACAAGAAAAAGAAAGAATATTGACGGTGTGCTCAAATAATGAGTCTAGTTATATCTTCATGCTCCGTAAAGATCCATCTTTGCATATGACATGCCCAGATAACAATCAGTATGATGAAAGAGCCAGGTTGACAGGTTGACAGGTACCTGTAGCTGCGTGAGATAGCAATCACAGAGACCAATCACGGCAACGCACACTCCTTATTTTCAGGCTTGGTCGCATGTTACGATGGAGTTATGTGAGTTTGTTCACTTTCAAAAGAGCTAAATCTGTCTTGAATAAAGCATTACATCTAATAGGATTAGCAGGTGTACCCTAATATACACTTTTTATTTTGGGGGTATATTAATTGATTAGGCTGGGGAAATTTCAATCACGGAAGATGGGTCTTCCTCATTCCACTGCTTCTTGTCCTATCCTAATAATGCCAAGCGCCAGGCTAGGTAGGGGCAAGGATTAATATTTTAGTCATTGATTTGACTCGACCAGCGTTCGAAAACATGGGCTTGAATCCGACAAACTACCAACACAGGAGGTAGATGGATAGACTGTCGGTGTGTGGTGAAACAGTGAGGAAGTTGGATACAATGTCAGTGTGTGCTGAAACACTGAGGTAGTTGGATAGACTCTCCATGTGTGGTGAAACAGTGAGGTAGTTGGATAGACTGTTGGTGTGTGGTGAAACACTGACCTAGTTGGATAGACTGTCAGTGTGTGGTGAAAC
>CM059186.1:181009968-181180533 GCA_030323885.1 Branchipolynoe longqiensis
GTCTGATATTTCTGCTTGTTACACCTATGCGACAATGTCTGGCAAGGGGCAAGTGTGTGCTATTTGTCCTGTTCAAAGCTGAGAGACAATGTCTGGCAACTGGCAGGCCAATATGCTAGGGTTTTATTTCTCTCTCTCTCTCGGAGCTGCGCATCATTGCCCAGAAAGCAGCTTGCATGGTGGGTGTTGCGTGGGGGTGCTCGCTGCTGTCAGGGTCCATCTCCTTCTTCTACTGGGTGGGCACCTCACATCCCGTCTACCACACAAAAAGAGGGCCTAAGCTGCCGGTGGGACGCCCATATCACGTGATGTGTAGTGACAACCCAGCGCTCCGTGCGCGCATGCGCCTCCAACGAGATCGCACATCCGCCGCCAAAAACTCGCGCGAGGTTTGGAGGAGGGCGGGGGGGGGGGGCGCAGCAGGAGGAGGGCGGTCGGTCACGGGTGGGCGTTGGTGTCTAGGTGGGCGGGTGGTTGAAGTGGGTGTGGGGGGGGGGGGGGGGGGGGCAAGGATTGGGAGGGCAAACTCAAAGCGCAGCGTAAGTCGCCAAATGTAATGAACCGGAAGTCGGCCCATTACTGCTCACGGGCGGCATGTTTCTAAGCGGCACTCACCGCAACGCATTCCTAAAGGCAGGTCACTCATTCATTTATCCATTCATTCTTTCCTTCATTCATTCTTCCATTCATTCATACCGGACACGGGGGACGAATCGGTAGTGTGCCCTCCTCTCGTGCGGAAGATCGGTAGTTCGATTCCCGGTCGTGTCAAACCAATGACTTACACAATTGGTACTTGTTGCTTGGTGCTCGACATTAATAGGATAGTGCAAGGACCGGGTTAGCTCAGTGTCAGGATAAGGTGACTGACAGCGGATATCGGGTCATGGTGCTGGTGGCCTGATTTCCCAGTGGGGCAGTCAGCACTATAAAGTCACCATGAGTGTGCACTGTTACAAGTCGGTACCCATCCGACATCTAAAGAATCTAAGGTATGAACTTAGATGTTTTGCCAGGACGTTAAACTCCAACAAACAAAACACACATCATTCCCGCATTCCTTCATTCATTCATCCACTCATTCATCCACTCATCCACTCACTCATTCATCCACTCACTCCTTGGTGGGTTATATCGGGGCGCATATTTCCTGGGCTCTTGCTTTGCTATGGGTGACCAGGACGCCGCTGCTCCCCCGACGCCGCCAATTAGAGGCGCTTGACACCCGGGGAACCCGCTCTGTCGCCGGCCGGGTGGGTGACGTCCGGCTGCAGCTGGCCCTGCCGGCAGTGGCCGCTTTGGCGCTGTGGTGGTCGGTTGGTGGCGCCGTCTGGTGGCGCCGATTGGTAACCACCGGCTACGCACCGGCCACACACAGCGTTAAAGTTGCATAATGCATAGTCCGATGATTTTGAATTTCTGTCATTTTTCTGAGATGAATATATTAAATTGATTGTTATAATCTACCTTAAAGTAACTTTTGAGATGTTTAAAGTGCAAACATGTGAAATTAATTTTTGGCAAGCACCCCAAAAGTCTGACACCATAGACTTCTGTAGTACCAGGTTCTATTACATTCACTGAGTATTCCATTTGATGTAGCAAATAAGGGCATCAGTATCTAAGTTAGATACATATAATCAAATCTAGATATTTGTTGCAGCTTTGAAAATTTGATGTTTCATCAGACTATGCATCTTTAAGTGCACGTTTGTTATGTTTGCGCCTGTTTTGAGAACCTTCCCTCAGTCCTCCTTGATATGTCTGAAAAGAGTTCCAGGAGGAGGAGCCCGCCAGCATTTCACTTTCTACTCTTACTCTGTCTGTGTCTTTGGATCGCTGGATGTTCACCATAGAGCAAACAGACATGATCCTTTGACTCAACTCTCTTCATTTCTCTTTCCTAGACTCTACCCTTATTTTTCCTCCCAAGTTGTGTGCTTGGGTGGGGCCCTTTACCTTTACCTTTCTCTCGCTTTGTTCTCGTTGCTGGAACAACTGCTGGACCTATCTTTACCCACCCTTCCTCGGAAACCCTTGCTGCTGTCTGGTGGATACAAGTGCTGTGCTACTGCCAGACCAGAGTAATTCTGGTCTGCCACAACGACTCGTCGAATCATTGTAAAGACATCCCCCAGCTTCTACAACCTTCCCACCAGAAGATTATTCTTCAACCCAAGATTCGGCTGATTTATCGGAGCCTCTCTATAATGTTGCAGTTCTGCAACCAGTAACCATCGTAAGGTTACAAACAACCCAGAAGCCAAGTCATTCACAACACTATACTCCCAGACATCGAGGTGTCAATATCTCCAAGTCAGTTAGGCCTGAAACCTCATGTGGCTAGTTACAGCTTATGGGATGGATTCAACTTGCTGAGCTTCTGCAACATTGAGCAATGACCATTAGCATGATCGGTGACTGTTGTGGCTGCCTTTTCTCACATCGCTGCTGCTTAGCCTGACATGTACATCCATCATCAACTGAGACTCTATGACTGTATGGTTGGCTACAGCTTACAGACAGTGGATATTATATATCCATCAACTCCTCAGGGCAACTGAGATATGGAATAAGCACAAGAGGACTGAGTTTATCTATCATTCATATGGACTACACATACAGTTTTGAGGTTAATATCATACCATTGAGAATGTATGTAAATGTGCACTTTGTAATTGAGAATATATGTTATAAGTACATATTTGTGTATTGTTACTTGTCTTCTTTACTAAGAATAGATGTTCCAAATTCTCTTTTCTCCTCACTATATTAGCTAGTCTATAATATTATGCATTATGTATTATACGTGACAATATATACATATATATATATATATATATGTGTGTATATATATATATATATATATATATATATACATATATATGTACAGTAAAAGCTCTCTATACCGACCCCTCCACATATCGACCACTCCCCTATATCGATCGCTTTATTTGGGTCCCAACAATACCATTGTAAGGATATTCTAACTCTCCAAACCGACCAAATGGACCACTTAAAGTCGGCCCCATGGTCGGTCGATTTAGAGAGGTTTTACTGTATATATATATATATATATATACACACATACACACATTAGACACACCCCACCCACTCACACATAGCCCCCCCGCCCCCTTGCCGGCCTCCTGCCGACCCCGCTTATCACTGCCCCGATCTCGGCTCGCGTCACGGGAGTTGCGCACACTGCGTCGGCTTCAGCACCCTCGTTGTGCAGTCGGCAACCCCACCCCACCCCACCCCACCCAACCCCACACCCACACCCACACCCACACCCTACCCACACCCACACACACCCACACCCACACCCACACACACATTCACACCGACACCCACACCACATGCACACCCACACCCACACCCACACCCACATCCACACCCACACTCACACCCACACCCACACCCACCACACCCACACCCACACCCACACCCACACCCACACCACACCCACACCACACCCACCCACACCACACCACACCCACACCCACACCCACACCCACACCCACACCCACATCCACACCCACACCCACACCCACACCCACACCCACACCCACACCCACACCCCACACCCACACCCACACCCACATCCACACCCTCCCTCCAAGGAACAAACAGAACTCTGCTCACTAGCAACCCCCACTCCCCCCCTCTTCCAATGGCAGCACATAATACAAGAAGTCACTTGAAATGTGTGTATTTAAAGTGGCATAGCCCAATGGCTTTGAGTTTCGGCCATTTTACTGAAATAAATATATTCAATTGATTGCTATAATCGACCATACTTTTGTTTGTGGTAACTTTGATTTTAAATGGCTAAATTGGGAGATATTTGAAGCGCAAACATGCAAAGTAAATTGTTTGGCAAGCACGCCATAGGCTTAGGCAGTAACATGTGCTATTAAATTGACTCAGTGTGCCCTGCTATGTGGCAAAAAATGCTTAATAGGTGTATCAGTATCTAAGTTACATCAATCAATGGGTGCCATCTTCTCAAAGAAGGTTGGCTGCAATGGACCTCCATCTCTTCCTGTCATTCGTTCCTCTCATGCATTCCGCATAGCTCATTGCTGTCCACTCAGTGATGTTGTCCATCCATGTTGTTCTCCTTCTCCCTCTTGGTCTTTTCCCTTCTATCTTCCCTTCCAGTTTTCTTCTCTTTGATTCCTGGTGTTGTATCATGTGGCCAAAGTATTAAATTTTTCTGTTTTTGATCGTTTGTTTTATCTGTCTCTTTCTTTTCATTCTTGTTAGGACCTCCACGTTGCTTATCATTAAGTTACATATGTAGAATCAATTGTCGGTGAGTGCTTTGGTTTTGAAAGGTTTATGCTTCATCAGACAATGCAGCTTACATTAAAGGCTACATTCCTTACACGTGGTATGTGGCATGTGAATGCAAATGTGAATGCGACAAAAAATGGAAAAACATCTAAGTGAATGGGCGTGATTCCATCCCTCCGAATGCGAATGCGAATGCAAATGCAAATGCAAATGCGGCAACTGAATCGGTCCATGTAGCCATCGGTGCGGCATGCGAATGCAAATGCTGGTGCATTTGCCATAGAAAACAATACTGTTCCTTCACAAATTTGGAGGAAAAACCCCAACAAATGTCGCATACCGCGTGTAAGGAATGCTAGCTTTACGCTAAAAACAGTAAAATAGTATCAGCCAGAGATAGTACATGTACCTATATATAATTTATATATATATCTAGTATGCCTCTCTCTCTAGATATAGGATATTGTTTCAGACCGTGGATATATGTATATGCTTGTGTGACGATCTCGTTTTTCGTATGCATGACATAAATGCTGTCATTGAAACAACCTTTTATCCGGAAAAGAAATGTTACAAATAAAACAACATTATACCACTAATAAATCATGTCAATAAAGCAACGCTATCCCATTAAAAAAACATCCGCGCCTATTCATTGTATTTCGGCAACAAATATTTTTCCAAACGGAAATATTATTTCAATTACTAACTCAACTATTTGAATCTAAACTAACAATGAACTCCAGTATCAGACAGAATACTTCGCAGAAAACCCTAAGCCCACTCACCTTGTATTACCGACGGCCTTTAGACTATCTCACAGTCACTGAATCGAGCGGGGAATCCCCCGAATACAAATAAATATCTTTCGAGATCTTGTCGAAGATGTCATCCGCTAACCATGAACATTTACAATAAGTAGTCTTATGACAAAACACACGAGCGGTTTATACATTTCTACAGTAGCATCCCGGGGAAGAGGGTGGGGACGGTGCCATAGAAAAGTCTGCACAGTCCGATAAAATATCACATTTTCCCCACACGGACATATATGTGTATACATACACAAAAACCCTGTTTTATTTAACAACACCTCTAGAACACATTGATTTTTATCATCGGCTATTGTACGTCAAGCATACGGTCATTTTGATATATTTCTTTGGAGGAACCTGCTGCCGCCATATAGGGGATTCTTTCCGATAAGCAGCGAATGTTTTTTATATTCACTTTCCCACAGACAGGAGAGCACATACAACAGCCTTTGATGAACCAGTTGTGGACCACTGGTATGGAACGGAAAATATGTGTGTATATATACACACACATAAAGATATATATATACAAGTTTGAGAAAAGAGTATTTCTCTTCTGCGCCCACGGTGATCGGCGAACACTTGCCTGTGCGGACAATTGTCCAAGGTACGAACTGTCTTTGTGTTTAGTTTGATTGCCCTCTCGTCAGAGGGGACACCTGCCATCTCAGGGCAACATTGATCTGGATTCAGAGTTATTCTGTGACGACAGGTACTACTACTATTAGTATTACTGTGAGCATGTGTAAATGCACTGCTACATATATGCATATATATATATGTATATATATATATACATAGTACTTACACATATGTAAACGCACATATATAGATATATGTATATAAATGAAGAGGTCCGGCCCAAACCTATGTAAACGCCAATCCAAATATAGAGAAAAACATTGGCTTCAACCCTTCAAAAGGTTAATTTTTTTACATTCTCATTTTTGTGTTCATTGCTCCATAAATATTTCTTCACAAGCAAAGTGGAATTAATTACCATTAAAATTAGGATCAAGTAATTTTTATTTTATTTTAATTCAATTTCTATATGTACATATGTATATGCATATATTACATCGTGCTTACACATATGTAAATGCACAGCTATATATCGGTATAGATAGTGCTTACACATATGTAAGCGCACATCTTTGTATATATCTGTACATATTGTGCTTACACATATATGCATGCACAACTATATATAGTGTTTACACATATGTAAACACAGAGCTGTATATATGTATATATATATATATATGTGTGTGCGAAATAGTGCTTGCAAATATGCAAGCGCACAGCTACATATATAAATCCACAGCTATATATACAGTGTTTACACATATGCAGCCGCACAGCTATATATATATATATATATATATAAATATATATATATATGGATATATATATATATATATATGGATATACATATATATATGGATATATATATGGAGATATATATATTGAAATATATAGTGCTTACGCATATGTAACCACAAAGCTATATATATGGATATATATAGTGCTTATCGCCGCTAACATCTAGGTCAGCCCCATATCACCCACGCCGTGTAGGTTGGTAGGCCAAGGAGACCGACTCAACCTTACTATTCCACAGACGCAGACAGACACAGACACAGACCCACACACACCGACACCGACCTGCCCCTTCTCCCCCCGCCCAGTCAATACCACCCTCTGCCGGACAATGCTCCGACTGTGTGCAGCCCATGACTGCCCTGGACCGCCCGCAGCCGACGGCGCAAACCCGGTGACCGGAAGTTGGGAGCGGTGCAGCATCCGGGCGGTCTGGCGGGTGGGCAGGAAGTGGACGGTGGAGAGACGCGTGTGTGCCGGGTGGAGGTGAGGGTGGGGCCGGTGTCGACACCTGTACACAGTCGGGCGTCTGTCGCTGCTGGACCAAGGATACTCGTGTGTGTCCGGGTACCGTTGGGTTTAATAGCTGCTTGATTGCATCGGCTTAATGCAAGTGATGTTTAAACTTCTGGGTGAATGGGGTTGAAGGATGTCACATCCCCAGAGGTGTGTGGAATACGTATACGTATAGGTGATGTATGATGCATTATACGAGTATAAAGACAAGGGTAACATGAAGAGTTCAGGCGCAAAACCACGTAAACGCCAATCCAAAAATTGAGTTTAAATAAAGGATTTGTACCTGAAAATATGCTTTAAGCTCAGTAATTCCACTTTGCATATGATCACATGGTAAGGGAGCAACAAACAAAACAGTAGGAATATAACAATATAAACTTGTTGAAGGTTTGATTCCAATTTTTCTCTCCGTTTTTCGATTGGTGTTTACATGGTTTTGCGCCAAATCTCTTCACATGTACATCCTCTATTTCCTCTGTGGAGTGCCCCGCCGCCCCCCCACCCTCCCAGCTGGTGTGTAAATTGCCGGGCGGGCTCTTCGCGTTCATATGTGTGTATATGTTCGTATCTGCGTATGCGTGTGTGTATATTTGGGTATGTGCGTATGCAGGTATACTGTGCATCGTGTGCATAGCGGAGAGCGCGCGGAGAGGGCGTTCCCGCTAAAAAATAATAATGTGACAGTGATCTCGTATGTTTGTAGGACGACGACGACTATCTAATCATGTTGCAAGGTTACTCCGGTTTACATTCCCATCGTCCGAGGCTGTTATGACTGAGTGTTATGATTATGATTATGGTTATGATTCTGAGATAAATATACAACGTCGACCGGTAGAGCCTACCTTAGTTTGAAGTATTTTTGTCTGTATATAACGAGTTTATCGTATATTTAAAGTGTGAATTTACATTGGCCTGCTTCCCAAAACTCGGGCCTTCAGGGGGAACAGTCTCAACTGAATCGAAGCACCAGGATCTAAGTTGGATATTTCTGTTCAAATCTAGATGCGTTCAGATTTGCTTGGAATTGGATGTTATTTGCTTAGAGCTTTAATGGAGCTTTACTAAATTACTGCAGGTTTTCTGTATTCACCTGTGATATATGACGATTTAAGGTGTAAAAGCCCGTAAATGCCAACCCAGTTAACTGAATTAAGATACAAGATTTTTTCCCGAAGATAATTTTAATTCTCATTAATTCCACTTTGCTTGTGATGAAATGTTCATGGAGCAATGAACAGAAAAATAGGAATATAAAATATTGAACATTTGAAGGGTTGAGACCAAATTTTATCTCAATATTTTGGATTTGCATTTACGGGGATTTGTGCCTGAACTGTTCATATATGAATACATTATATATTCATATACACATGTATTTTCGAATACACACACATATGATGCTTAATTGATTGCATGCTTTTACATTCTTCATAAAACCGATGGTTGAATGAAAATAGACAGACTACAAGTTAAATAATTTTCGTCGTGAATATAAACTTTCCTGCCGACACGGCTTAACATAACCACCAATCATTCAATATATACCAACATATATTAGCTTTACATATAACAGCATACAACATATAACAGCTTTAACATTTTTGACACATACAGACATGGGATGTGTCAAAAATGTTAAAGCTGCATAGTCAGATGAAGCATCAACATAATTACCCACATAATTATCTAGATTTGATTTTGCATATCTAACTTGGACACTGATGTTCTTATTAAATATAGTTTCTGTATAGAAGGGAATACTGCATCAATTTAATAGAACATCAATTTAATAGAACAGGTATAGCAGAATATATATAGCTATAGCAGAACCCCATCATGTCAGATGTTCGCCATGATTGCCAAAAGTAATTTGACATACTTGCACTTCAAAATATCTCGGGAGTTAGCCATTTAAAATAAAAGTTATGACAAACAAAGGTAAAAAAGATTATGAGGATCAATCTAATATATGTATCTCAGAAACATGACAGAAACTCAAAACCATCGGACTATGCAACTGTAAAGAATGCATTGGTATAGAGATGGAAATGTTTGTGAGAGGAGTGTGTATGTGTATGAGTATGTGTATGTGTATGAGTATATTTATGATGTGTATGTGTATGTGCGTGTGTGTTTGTGGGGACATTATTGATGTTGTTCATCCATCACAGCTTTATGTTCACAATACCAACAAACCGGCTCAGTCAGCAGGACTCGTCCGAGACTAGCACGCACGCGCATGCGCAAGCGCGCACAACACGCAGGCGCGCACACACTCAGTATAATGGTGCTGTCACATTACGATGCTTCACGCCAATGTACGTCGATGTCTGTGATTTTTTTGCGCTGCGTCCGGATATGTCAGTATGCGTAAAGTGCGCGTTAGGTGTGCATTGGTATACGTTGATCTACGGCGACATTCGGCGGCGCGCATCAGGGGGTGCAAGCACAAAACTTTTGAAATACGACAATGCATGGGTGCCAACATTATGGTGACATTATGGGGACATCAAGATACGTTAGATGCGCGTTGGAGGAATGTTGTTCTGATGTAAGTTGACTTTTTTTCCTGTGACGGCGAGCGTTCCATCAGCGCATCAGTAACGTACCACCGACATGTGATGACGTTGTTCTAATGTATGCATAGCATATGGCTGATGCACTGTTGGTGTTTCTCCACTGTGTCTTGACATTTTGGATGTGTTGGCTGCGCGTCTGCCACTCGCTTAATCTTGCCGGGCATTCTGTTAACGACCCGTCAATGATTAGCGAACGTATTGTCACCGTTTTGGGTTAGAGTATATAAAGCTAGACTGCAGCCTTATTTATACCCAAGGCACGGGTGGGTTGTCTGCCCCCCGCAAGTCGGGAAGCATTACCCACCCATTAGGCCAACCTCACACCCGCTGATTGCATGCTGGCCCCACCCCGACACATGCCAAAATGCGCTGGAGTGTTGTTGGTCACGCGTCGATCACGCACTGCACAACGCTCTCATACATCATGCAACACATCGGCCGGTTGCTAACGGAGCGCTGGGAGAACGTTCTGCGAACGCTAGGCACATGCCGGATGCGAGTGAGGCTCTTTAGCCACACATTGTGCCAACCTGTTTTTGTTTTTTTTCTCACTCGTCGATATACGTTACCACAATGTCAGGCGCACGCTACCACTATGTTGTGCTGACGTCAAACTTTTCCCACCGCGACGAAAAGTTTGATGTGTCTCAACATAAAAAAGTGATGTTGCGCATTGGCGGTGCGCCAGCGAGATACGTGATAGTGTGATAGGGCCATAAGATAATGTGACTGAGTGGGATATCGGGTCATGGTGCCAGCGGCCTGATTGCCGAGTGGGGCGGCACTATAAACTCGCCATGAGTGCGCACTCAAACAAGTCAGTACCTACCCGTCCTGTATGACCTGACATGTTGCCAGGACGTAAAACTACAACAACCAACCAAATGTTTGTTCTTCAACCATCACGCGTGTGAGTTCACTATGCAACCAAACCGGCCCAGTCAGTCAACACACACACACACACTCCTCATGCCACGATGCCGACCGCGATGGTGGCGCCCCCTATTGTGGTGATTTGTTTACCCCCGCTCAGCTGGCACTGTTTCCCTTGACAATTAAAAGGCAATAGAAGTTCGGGTCTTCTGCACGGCGCCGTGGAGGACATCAAACACACACATGGCTTCCCTCCCGTCTCCAGTGCCTTTCCCCGAGCAACGCGCAACGCGTCGCCCTCAGTGTGTACATATTCAGTCTGGATCGTGGTTCTCCTCCAGCTGGTGACTATTCAATAAGCCTCTCCCCCTCCTCCCCCTCCCGAGCCTGCTTCCTCCGACTCCTTCCGGTCCCCAACTGGTTCATCAAAGGTTGTGGTATGTGCTGTCCTGTCTGGGGGAAAGAGTTATAACAAAAAAAAACATTGCTGCTTATCGGAAAGAGTAGCCTATGTGGCAGCAGCGGCTTTCTTCAAAAGAAATATCAGAATTACCATATATTTGATGTCCAATAGCCGATGATAACAATCAGTGTGCTCTAGAGGTGTTGTTAAATAAAACAAACTTGTCTGCCTACTTCCACTCGCGTCCTTACCTGGTTCCCTTCACAGCAGCTTTGCTCCCAATGCCAACACCAGGCGCACGGCCCGAAGGAGTTCAGCATCTGCCTTCCATTCTGGTAGATCGTGGGATTCGAACCCACGGGCTCGAACCCTGGTCAAGACAAACCAGTGACATACAAATGTATACATGTCGCTTGCTCTCCAGACACTCGGCATTATTGCTTTATTGGGTTAAGTCAAGGACTGGTTGGCTCAGTGGCAGGATAATGTGATATATGACTATGAGTGTAATGTCAGATTATGGTGCTGGTGGCCTGGTCTCCCAGTGGGGCAGCACTATAAAGTGGCCATCAGTGTGCACTGTCCCAAGTCGGTACCTGTCCTTATATGACCTTAGATGTTGCCAGTACGCAAAATTCCAACGACTAATCAACCCAATCCCAGTGCCCCCCTGCCCCCGTCCCCGACCCCCCGCCCCCATCGCCTTCCCTCACCGTCACACTGACCTCTCTAGCCGCCATTTCCGTATACTACTTTGTAACCCCGTGTGACAATTAGGTCGCCTATTACCTAACAAGTAATACTAATAGCGCCCTTCAGGTGGTAGGGTTGGGGTTCGGCTTCCCATCTACACTCATTGCATTACGCATGTTGAGTTCAACATGGATAATTTATGAATGCGTATTGAGCGCACTACTTTCCTTACACTGGACTACTTTTATGTCACACTCACCTTGCTCTTCTCACTTCTTCCCTGACGCTTGACCGTGATAGTCATTTTATTTCACATTCCTTTGGGTGTCGACTGTGTTGTGAAATGCCACCGAGGAAGAAGAAGGAAGGTAGCTCGGAATGTCCGTTACGCGACTCTTCTGTGGTGATACGGAAGAAGGTATGGAAGAGTGGGAGAGTGTCAAAGGCTGTTGCCAGGCTGGGGACGCCTCCAGTTCCGACACGCGTGATACCGGTAGCGGGGTCTCAGCCAGTGCCGTCAACTTCGGCGGTGCCAGATTTTCCTGACCCGGATTTAATGACTCTGTACGAGATGCAAAGGGAGGTCTTGGTTCGGAACAGGCAGTTGGCGGTAAGAGTGGAAGATTTGGAAAGGGCGGTGGCGGCTACACAGGGTGAAAGGGGGCAAGTCACAGCTGGTGTTTCTCCTCCAAGGTCTCCGGTGGTGTTCCCAGGACGAATTCAGTTCGTTGAAGCTGGAGTGGAATGGCAAGTACGAGCTCAGCCGGTGGTCCCTGCTGTCTTTCCGGTGCAGGTGCAGCACTCGGGAGCGGTCGAGGCGGTTACGGTAGAGCCTCCGCCCACAGTGCAAACGGTGTCGGTTCCCGAGTGTGTGACAGTACCAGTGTCAACCCCGCCTGTGTTGACTCCAACAGCGCACGCACAGCAAACAGCTTCGGCGCTAGCGGAGTTGCTGTTGGACGGGCCGGCCAAGTTCAAGAAACCGGCAGGTATTTCTTTGCAACCTCACTTGTTATTACTCGGGGGGGATGGCTGTAGACAAATAGCAATGGGTGAGGCGTCGTGGCCGGAGTATTCTGGTGCATTAAAACGGCTAGCGATGCATCCGTCTGTCCCTCCCGCTTGGCTTCCGGCATTGTCCCAGCATGAGGAGGACATAGCAGAGATGGCTGAGACGTGGGATTGGCCAATGTGTCGCAGATGGTCGGAGAAAGTGTTTAAGAGGATTGCGGATGGAAGGCTGAAGGCAGGGTGGAAAGGTGAAACTGCAATTAAGGACTTGCAGCGTGACTTGTGTTCGGCAATGATGAAGCAGTCGCAAGTTGTATATCATCACTATGCGGGGCAGCAGGTGCAGCCAAGGCAAGCGGCTGCGTCAGTGGCTGCTGTACAAGGGGCGGGGGCGGCAGTTTCCGTTCAGCCGGCAGGTCAACCGATTAACCCGAGAGACGACTACTCGAAGGAGGTGAACGGGAGGCCATGCCATAAGTGGAACTGGGGTGATCCGTGTGGATTTAATGAGTCTCATGGGGAGCTGCCGGCACGTTATATTCACATGTGTGCGTGGTGTGCGCTGCGCTATAAGCGGCTGCTTCCTCATCGTGAGCAGGACTGCTTGAAGAAGCGGAGGTTCCTGGATAAGAAAGCGGCTACTGCGTCGTCTGTGGCAGGATCGGAAGTGAGTGAAGCTGAGTCTATGGGACGCGTGTCAGAGCGGTCTGTGCTGAATCGGTCAACAGCTGGGGTGGGCGGTGCTGCTGTTGTTGTCATCGCGGGGCACTCAGCCGTGTCGGCGGTGAAGGGCGTCGAGCCGGTGGCTTGCGATCAGCTGGCTGACCTACTGCCGCGTGTTGGCGCGGCTCTCGTGTCGACCCAGGTGTCTGGGCTGCGAGGTCACACGGACAGCACTGTAGTCACGAGAGAGTTAATTGATAATGTAGATGTGCAAGATACTAATTCTCTCTCTTCTCTTCCTTCTCCTGATTTGTTTACAGACACTGTTGTAGTTAAAAGTTTGGCATGTGTTGAGAATGATCACCCTGATATATTGTTTGATGATATTGATATGCCGGTTGAGTTTCTTTTTGATTGTTTTGATGCGGGTTTTGTGTTTCTAGACAATCCTGAACCTGGTTCGGCAGTGGAGGAGTATGCGCCGCCTGGTCCCATAGAGTATAAGAGTTCCCTTCTCTCGTTTTGGCCTGTTGCTAATATGAATGTGTGGGAGGGCTGTGAACACTATGTCAACATATTTAATGTAGTTAGGTCTACTGGCCTTCCTAATTATATTGAAGCGAGAGTCCCAGTTCCCTCTGCTCTGAATATAACTAACTGGCGTTTAATGCTGGTGGATTACCCAGACATTTTCTTGGTTGACCATCTTGAATTTGGTTGGCCGTTAGATTACACGGCTAACTTCCCTCCTACTTCTACCCTTAAAAATCACGCGCGGCATGATGAGTTGAAAGAGCATGTTGCTCCATTTGTGGAAAAAGAGTGTGGTTTTGGTGCTATGCTTGGTCCGTTTCAGGGCTTGCCTTTTAGGCCGTGGGTACAGTTTAGTCCAATGATGACTAGGCCGAAGAAGGACTCGGTCGAGAGGAGGGTGATAATAGATATGAGTTTTCCGCAAGGTGAGAGTGTGAACTCAGGTATAAAGAAAGGATTTTATCAAGGTAGACGGTTCTCGTTTTCACTTCCCTCCATAACTACGCTTTCTGATTGGTTAATAAGTCAGGTTCGAGCTCATTCCTGTGGGCGGCGGACTTACCTAGAGCTTATAGGCAGCTTAGGGTTTGTCCACTGTCTGTGCCGTTATTGGGAATTATCCTTGATGATAGCTATTACATTGATATAGCCCCGCCGTTTGGTTGTCGGACTTCTGCGCTGGCTTGTGTGAGGACTACTCGTGCGGTTGTGTGGCTGATGAGGCAGAAAGGCTTCTTCTGTCTTTGTTACTTAGGTGATTTTGTTGGTGTTGAACGATCTGAACGGAGGGCCATTAGAGCGTATACTGTCTTTCATGAGCTGGTATCTAGACTTGGTTTAGTGTTGGCGCTGAAGAAGTGCTCTCCGCCGGTTCCTAAACTTGTGTGGCTGGGTTTCTTAATAGATGCATCGGAGATGACGGTAACGATTCCGGATGAGAAGTTAGGAGAGGTCTTGGATGAGTGTTTCGCGTGGAAAGAGAAGGTGGTAGCGTCTAAAAAGCAATTGCAGAGCTTGGCTGGCAAGTTGCAGCACGTAGCAAAGTGCGTGAAGCCGGCTAGAGCCTTCATGAATAGGGTGCTGGCGGCGATAAGAGTCGCTCCTAATGCTGGGAAGCATCCTTTTTCGGACGAAATCCTGAAGGATCTGGACTGGTTTCTGAAATTTGCTTCCAAGTTCAATGAAAGAGTGTTGCTCCCGTTGAAGTCGGTGGTAGACTGGGTGATAGAGTGTGATGCGACTTTGGAGGCTGGAGGTGCTTTTCCCCGGTAGCGTTCTATGCCCAGCAGTTTCCCAATGAAGTGGTGCAGTCTCTGAAGTTTATAAATCAGTTAGAGGCGTTTAACTTGGTTAATGCGCTTTTGTTTCTTATGCCAGAACACCCTCGTAATTATAATATTGTAATTAATACTGATAATCTTGTCTCTCAGCAAGTGCTGCAGTCTGGAGCAGGAAGGGACCCGATCTTGTGTTCATTTGCGAGGCAAATTTGGTTGATAGCGGCAACACAGAGCTGTTCCATAACTAATCTTCATAAGGAAGGGAAAGCCTTGATATTGGCAGATAATCTGAGTAGATCTCACAAGAATGTTACGGCAAAAGAGGATGCGAGGCGAGAATGTGAGAAGCGTAATCTGACTGAAGTAGTGGTAGTCTTCTCGTTAAAGAATATTGATTTTTCCTTGTGACTTTGCATGATATACTGGAAGATAGTCAATATGTTTGCTTCTATCTTCCAGCCTACACCATGACAGAGCATCTCGAGTTAGTATCTGCTTTCTCTACTGCTCTCTCCAGAGGCACGTTGAGAAATAAAGCCCTTCATCTACAGTGCTACAAGACTTTCTGCGGCAGGCACCAGGTTAACCCGTGGAAGCCGGCTGTCTACGATGTGCTAGCATATGTTGTGTTCCTGACATCTCGTTTGAAGTCCCCTGGTGCTGTGGCTAATTACTTGAGTGGTGCTAAGACGTGTGTGGAGGCGCTTGGTGGTGATCTGGCTCCATTTAATGCATATCCTGTCACTTTGCTTAAGAAGGGCGTCAAGAAGAGCTCCAGTCATATAACGAAGAGAGCGCATCCGTTATCACCGCAGGAGCTGAAGTCGATAGTAGATTACCTGTCTGCATGTGGAACTCAAGCCTTAGTTTATATTGTGGCGTTGCTAGTCACCTACTTTACTTTGTCTCGCCAGAGCAATGTGACCTCCCCTGTTAATTGCCCGCTTGGTCCACACACGTTGTTAACATCTGATATCACTATTGTCCATGAAGGGATGACCATATCCGTCAGGTCATCGAAAACTAGATATAAGTCTCAACCTCCGATAATTTATGTTCTTCCTGCTCTTCCTGACTCTGATTATTGCCCGGTGGCAGCCTGGTTGAAATACGTAAGACACTTTCTCCCGTCCCCAGCCTCTCCTGCATTCTTACTTCCAGACGGGACACCACTAACAGCTGCTAGGCTAACACGAGTCCTTACGCTCACGGCCTCATCTCTGTTTGGCCCATCTCCTTCCCTAGCTCTACATAGTTTACGGAGAGGTGCGGTGCAAGCGTGTGTCACGGCGGGTCTGAGTCTTGATGCTATTCAAGAAGCCGGTCCCTGGAAGAGTGATGCGGTGCTGGTGTATATGTCGCCCCTAATAGTGTCCCGAGTACCCTCAGCCCTCGGGATTTTGTTGGGTTGAGGGCTGATGTTTTGTTCTCGCTCATTCATTCCTACATGCTAGATTTTCTGTCATGATTAACGATATGAATTTACCTTGACTGTTGCCCTGATTCATTGATAACGATTTGACTGTTTATATTCTCTGCTTGTTACCGATATGATACTGATATGTTTGACAAATGATCGATGATTGATGCTTGATACAATACACGATATCAAATATGTTCTCCAGACATTTATGAGTTACGATATGTTACGAGATGTTCTCCATTAAATTTTTGAAATCCATGTTCTCCGTTTGTCTCTTATTACGCATGAGTTAATTATACGCCACGCGCTGCGCCCTGGCCGGCCGTCTATGGCGGAGTGAGCTACATCCCACCTCACGGCCGTCCGAGGTGAGACGTAGAGCTTGTGTTGCTAACTGTTCACCAATGCGCTACTTCATAAAGAATTCACAAATGTAATCTTGTGAGCATAATATTAAAAGGTTCTATCTAACAAAGTGACCGAATTGGTGTTATGGATGTAAAAATGTTCTATCTACAAAAGGCTATCAATCATGCAATTACAGAACTGTTTCTCAACTGGTATTTTTCACTGAGGTATATTTAATATAATATTGTTCTAACTGCTTTGCTATCATGCAGTTACGCAGCTTCAGTCCTCATTATCTTGAAAGCACCACTTTGTCAGATAGAACCTTTTTATAATAAGGTTGTGATCTAATCTCCGGTGGACTGGACACCTCATGAAGATGTCATTGGACAGGTTACCAAAGCAGATCCTCTATTCTCAACTGTCTTCTGGTTACAGAAAGAGAGGGCGCCCTCGTCTCCGGTTCAACGATGCCATCAAGAGAAACCTGAAGCTGAGAGACATTAAGACCGACTCATGGAAACAAGTATCACAGCAGAGAGCTAAATGGAGAGCGGCACTCAAGTAATGAAAGCAGTCTTTGTAGTATCGCGACCGACAGCATGATGATGATGATGATGTGATCTATCGAATAGTAGACCACCTTAGCTAATAAGTGTTAAAGTTGCATAGTCCGATAAAATACTAAATTTTCAAAACCAAAACAATTATCTAGATTTAATTCTACATATCTGACTTAGATACTGCTGCACTTATTTGCCATTTGTCGAAACACAGAAAGGAATACTTAGAGAATGTTATAGAATATATTACTGCAAAAGCGTATAGACTCAGTCTTTTAGCGTGCCTTCCAAAATTAATTTTCCATGATTGCACTTCAAATAGCTCAAAAGTTAGCCATTTAAGATATAAGTTTCTTCAAACTAAAGTAATTGGGCTGTCACATTACGACACATCGCGCAAACGTACGCCAACGTATGCAATTTTTGGCCGCTACGTTGGGATATGTCGTAATGCATTATCAGTTTGTTATGCATACGTCGAGGTACGTGGAGGTACATTGATGTACATCATTGCTCATTAGGTGTTTGCGAAAGTTTTGTGCATGAACAAACCTTTCGACGTACGACAATGCATGGGTATTACGTCGGCCGTACATTATGTATACGTTAGGTGTACATCAATGTACATTAGACATTTGTCAGACTACATTGACTACATTGCACTACATTGACCTACATTAAAGGCAGTGGAAATGTATAGTCCGCATACTGACAATGTATGTCTAACATATGTCTAACATATGCCTAATGTAGTATAATGTACATCTAACATACATTTTGCATTACTCTACCATGTCTTGACATATGCAACATATGAGGCATAGTTCTGGCAATTGAATAATGTATATAACTTTCACCGGCATTCTGCGAACGTATCGTGAGCGTAATACAAGCGTTTTTCACCGAGAGGCACATTAGCCATATGTGGTCATACTTTGGCCATACATACATCCAGCTTTGCCCCCAGCACAAAATTGTTTGATGCATCTCGACTTAAAAAAGTGATTTTATGCTTTGGCTACGCGCTGTAATCTATGCGTTGTAATCTTTACAGGGCCCTAAGGAAAATTATGGCGATCAACCTAATATAGTTATGTCGGACAATGACAGAAACTCAAAACCATCAGACTATGCAAATTTAATCAATCTTCCCAGTGGAAAAACACTAACTACCTTTGTTAACTGGATTAAACTTTGACTTGTTTATGAGAAATATTCATTATGCACGGAAATTAGTAAATAGGCCCTACTGTTATTTAAATGAGATACAAATTAAGAGTTTGGGCGCAAAACCAGGTAAACGCCGATCTAAAAATGGAGATAAACATCAAACCTTCAACACGTCAATTTATTTATATTCTTTCTTCTGTTTTATTCATGTGATGCTATGATCATATGAAAAGTGGAATCAGTGAGAATTACAATTACTTTCAGGTACAAATCTTGTATTTAAACTACATTTTTGGATTGGCGTTTCCAAGGTTTGCGCATCAACTCTTCAAATGCATAGTGTAACAAGTTGAGCAAACAATTTCAAAACCGAATGGAATTTTATGACAATGGTTTTACATAAACTATAAGACATGGGCAGGGCGATGCAGTCTTTTAGGCAGACACATACATATATGTATATATATATATATACACCCTCTCTAAATCTCTATATATGTGTGGTCTGTGATGCAGAAGAATTATACAAATATATAAGGTTCTATCGCTATCTACATTGACACGTCAGCTCACCATTGATTGGTTACATCAGTGTCAGGATAATATGACTGAGTAGGAACATCGGGTCCTCGTGCTGGCAGCATGATATCCCAGTGGGGGAGCACTATAAAATCGCCATGAGTATGCATAGTCACAAGTTGGTCATCATCATCATCATTCTGTTGGTCGCGATGCGACAAAGACTGCTTTCATTACTTGACTGCCACTCTCCAGGTACCCGTCCTGATATCACCTTAGATGTTGCAGGACATAAAACCCCAACAAATAAACCTGCATCAAATCCCCTTAGACTAAATATACAAATATATATGTACATATACTTAAATTATTGTTATATATAGTAATATATATATATATCAATCAATCAATAGTTCCGTCCTATCGTCAAGGGTTGGATGCAATTGTTCTCCACTTGTCCCGATGGTGTGCTGTTCTGATAGACTGTGAATAATTCAAGCCTGTCCACTGTGAAATATTTGTAAACCATGATGTTCTTGGTCTCCCTCTCCCTCTGCTGCCATTCACCTTCCCTTCCAACAATGTATGGTCTATTGAACTCTGATGAATGATGTGGCCAAAATAAATAAGTTTCTTTGTCTGTATAGTGGCAACCAAGCTTTTCTTATTTTTAATTTTTCTGAGAACTTCTTTGTTGGTGAACTTCTTTGTCCATGATATTTTCATCATCCTTCGATAATTCCACATCTCAAATGCTGCTAAACGTTTGTACATTTTCTTAGGGATTGTCCATGTCTCAGCCGCATACATTAGAGTAGACCACACATAACACTGAAGAATAGCTTCCTTGTTTGTATTAATATCTTACTTGATGTTAACACTCTATACATTTTGGAGAATGTTGTTCGGTCTATTGTTATCCTTCTTTTAATTTCTTCCTCACATCTCCCATCATTTGTAATCGTTTGTCCGAGACATATTCTTCCCATCTGGACTTTATTTCATCTTCTTCAGAGAGCATTTTGCCATCTTTGATCTTGATACATTTACTGCTTCTCTGTCTGTATCCTTGACCTGTTATTTCTTTCACTTTCTTGTGCATCTCTCTTGAACGATGTTGAGACTCAAGTTGTTCCACTACTTCAGACTTCTTATTCCACCATTCATCTTTACCTTTTTGCATTCATCTTCTATTTCATTCTTCAGGTGCTTGTATTTAAGTGGATCAGTGGTTTTCACTTTCTTCCTTTCTGCCATCTTTTCTAGTATGGTTTGCGTCATCCATGATTGCTTTGTCTTTCATCTTTTATTTGGTAACACCTCCTCTGCTGACTTGACCATGCTTTCTCTGAGAGCTTCCCATTCCATTTCAATGTTGTTATACTCTCTCTGAGGAGGTTCTTCATTCATCAGTACACTGAATTTGTTATGAACAGAAACAGTATACGTAGTTCTGTATTTTGCATCTTTTCACATGTTCATATCCATTTGAATGTTGTTTTTAATTTTGTTCTGCTGTTTCAATTTCACTACCATACTGATTACTACTGGATTATGATCCAAACATATGTCAGTACCTGAATATGTCCTTGCCTGTTTGATGCAATTTCGATATCGTTGGTTGACAAGAATGTAATCGATCTGGTTCCGATATACATCACCAGGGCTCTTCCATGTATATAGTCTTCTCTTTGGATGTTCAAATAAGGTGTTAGCAATTACTAGTTTTGATGTCAAACAGAAATTTATCAAGTATTCACCACAATCATTTCTCTCACCTAAGCCAAATCTTCCTGTTACTGGATATTCATGTTGTTCTCCAACTTTCGCATTCCAATCGCCCATAACAATTGTTATCTCTCCAGACTTGGTGTATTCCATTACCTTGTTGATGCTGTCATAGAACTCGTTGACTTCTTCATCGAGTATATATTAATATATATATTAATATAAATATATATAAATATATATAAATATATATAAATATATAAAAATATATAAAAATATATAAAAATATATATAAATATATATAAATATATATAAATGTATATAAATATATATAAATATATATAAATATATATATGTCTCCCTCCAGGAGAACAGGTTATGCCACCACTCGCTCTTTTTCCTAACTACTTCCGCTCCCCTGCCTCTTCTAGTTGCCGCGAAAATATTATATATATTTATTATATATAATTTCGCTGGATGTTCTCGGGCCTGAGTGTTGGTGAAAGCCGTACCAGGCGCATGTGGAGGCCATTACTAGTATGCGCCATAGAACCTCACTTTAGCGTTTCGGCCCCCACCGTCTGCACCACGACGGGCCCTCTCAGTTATAGCTCTGAAAAATAGCTCAGGGGTAAAGGTGTGGTTGCGTGTGGGGGTGGGTGTGGGTGTGGATGGGTGTTTGGGTTGTGTGGGAGGATGTGTGGATGTGGGTGTCTGGGTGTGGGTGTGGGGGTGCTTGTGGGGGTGTGGGTGCCTGTGTGTGGGTGGGTGAGGGGGGGTGCGTGTGTGTGGGTATATGAGGGGGGGGATGTGCAGATGGTGAGGCGGGAGCTAAGTCAGCGCATGAACAACCAAGGTAATCAACACAACCAACAAAGCATATATACGCGGTTTGAAGCGTTGGTTAAAAGATGCCTAGTCAGATGGTTTTCAGTTTCTGTCATTTTTCTGAGATAAATCTATTACATTGAGTGTCATACTCTGCCTTACTTTAGTTTGAGGTAGCTTTTATTTTAAATTGCTAACTTTTGAGATATTTGAAGTGCAAACATGTCAACTAAGTTTTGGCAAGTACGTCAGAACTGTGACCCCATAGGCATTAGCCGGTTCTATTAAATTGAGTCAGGATTCCCTTCCATGTGGCAACTGCTTAATAGGTGCACCTGTATCTAAGCTAGATATGTAGAATTAATTGTAGATAATCGCTTTGGTTGTGAAAATTTATTGATTCATTGGCATATCATCATCATCATGCTGTCGGTTGCGATGCAACAAAGACTGCTTTCATTACTTGACTGCGCTCTCCATTTAGCTCTCTGCTGTGAGAGTGATGTCCATGAGTCGGTCTTAATGTCTCTCAGCTTCAGGTTTCTCTTGATGGTATCCTTGAACCTGAGATGAGGGCACCCTCTCTTTCTCTAACCAGAAGACACATGAGAATAGAGGATCTGCTTTGGTAGTCTGTCTGATGACATCCTCATGAAGTGTCCAGTCCACCGGAGATTCTTTTTGATCATAAGATCTTCCATAGAGGGCAGCCCCGTCCATTCGAGCATTTCCTTATTTATCACTTTGTCCTTCCAGGTGGTTAGCCTCATGATTGAGCGCAGATGTCGCATCATGAAGGCATGCAGCTTTTTCACCTGTCGTCTGTACACTGTCCAGGCCTCGGCTCCGTATAGTAGGGTGGATAGCACAATTGCATGGTAGATCTTGCCTTTGACCCGCATGGACACATGGTGGTTGTTCCAGAGTCTCTGGCCTAGTCGGCCGAAAGATGTGCTAGCCTTGGCCATCCTCCTCTGTGATAATTGAGCAGCATCTAACTTCTAAGTCTAACCCTCGATAACCGATGTTTATATATATGTTGTGATGTGGCCTCATTAAACAAGAAAACAAACATCAAAATAGGGTTGCTTCTTCATTAAATTAAATGTAGATTTACTTTTAATTATAAATGACTAATTAACACCTGCTGGGCAGGGAAACCGAAGCGAAAACTGACAACAACAGCAACAATAAAAGGTACACACGCCCATGTGTGTGTGATGGCCGGGGGGGGGGGGGGGCTGTGGGGGTGGTGTGGGACGGGTGCATAGAAATGCTATTGCGCGCTATTGAAATGCTATTGAAATGCAATTGAGCGCCGCAAAGATTGATGGGATTGAGGTTGAAGCTAAAGCAGCAGGTGCCGACTGAAGGTACCCTTAGATCAGACGGGATGGCCGAATGAGTTGAGCATCCCTCTCCCTTTTTGGTAGATCATGGGACGTGAACCCACAGGTTCGAACCATGGTCGAGTCAAACCAATGGCATAAATATTTATACTTGTCACTTCCTAGCCAGGTGCTCAGCATTATTAGGATAGGGCAAGGACCGGTTGGTGCGGTGTCAGGAAAATGTGAATGAGTGGGATATCAGGTCAGGGTACTGGCGGCCTGGCTCACAGTAGGGCAGCTCTCTGAAGTCACCATGAGTGTGCACTGTCACAAGTCAGTACCCGACTTGATATGAACTTAGATGTTGCCAGGACATAAAACTTCAACAACTAATATAACCAGGTAATGGTGCTGGTGGCATGATCTAACATTGGGGCAGCACTATAAAAGTCGCCATGAGTATGCACTGTCACAAGTCGGTACCCGTCTTAATATGACCTTAGATGTTGCCGGGACGTCAAACGCCAACAACCAACTAACCAACCTCTTCTTATTCTTGAAGGGACCAGACGGGATGGCCGAATGAGTTAGAGCGTCCATCTCCTGTGCTGGTATATCATGGGGTCGTGGCTTCGAACCCTGGTCGAGTCAAACCGATGACTTAAAAATTGATACTTGTCACTTCCTAGCCTGGCGCTCGGCATTATTAGGACAGGGCAAGGACTGATTTACTCAGTGTCAGAATAATGTGACTGAGTGGGATACCAGGTCATGGTGCCGATGGCCTTGTTTGCCAGTGGGACAGCACTATAAAGTCACAATGAGTGGGCACTGTCACAAGTTGGTACCCATCCTGATATGACCTTATATTTAGCTAGGACATAAAACAACAACAAACAAAAATATTCTTGATGGTACCCCCGATATTGGCGTGTGGTGTGGACCAGAGTTGGTAAGCTCGGCCCCGGACTGGCGGGCCTGCGGGCCGACGGGCTGGAGCAGGTCTGGTCGTCGTTTGGTGCACGTGTGAGTAGCCGTGGAGTAAACCACGAGGCGGGCCACCCCCTGCGGCTAAGGGACTCGGGTTAACTGCCTGGAGCAACATCCAACCCCCACCCCTACCCCCTACCCCATGTGGTGGTTAGGTAGTGCTTTGCAGGTTTACTACTCCAGGGCGGTTAAGGTCCCATCAGACCGAATGGCATTAGACTGCGCTTTTTTTTAATACTTATAGTTATAACAATTCCAGCCTTGCAAATGTAGGCAATTGTTATCTTAAAGCTGCACAGTCCGATGAAAACATCAAATTTTCAAAAGCAAAGCGATTATCTAAATTTGATTCTAAATATCAAACACACTGGGCGCGGTGGCCGAATCCGTAGAGCACAGGTCTCGCGTGCTGAAGATCGGGAGTTTGCGAGTTCAGTTCCCAGTTGAGTCAAACCAATGACTTAAAAATTGATACTTGTCGCTTCCTAGCCTGGTGCTCTGCAGTATTAGGATAGGGCAAGGACTGGTTAGCTCAGTGTCAGGATAATGTAACTGAGTGGGATATCGTGTCATGATGTCTGCGGCCTGATTTCCCAGTGGGGCAGCATCACTGTCACAAGTCGGTACCCGTCCTGATATGACCTTAGATGTTGCTAGGACGTAAAACAACAACAAGCAAACAAACATATGAAACTGATGCACTTATCAAACATTTGTCACAACATAGAAGGGAATACTGAGGCAATGTAATAATAAAAGCTGTTACTGCAGAAGCCAGAAGCAGAAGTTTTGGCATACTTTCAAAATTTATTGAGGATATTTGCACTTCAACTATCTCAAAATTAGTCATTTGAAATAAACGTTATTTCAAATTAAAGTATGGTACATTATAAGTTATAACGATCAACCTAATGTCTTTTATCTAAGAAAATGAAAGAAACTAAATACCATCGTCGGACTATGCAGCTTTAATTAACTCGCACATCCGCACCATGTAGATGCTGCAATAGGTGGAATCAGATTTTGTTCTTGAAGATTTAGTGCCGATCACGGATAAGTCTGAATAGACTTCTTTTCACCATTAGACAGTTTGTCGATAGAAAGCCTGAGTCTACACTTTTACTGACCCAAGGGATTTTTAACCTCCCACACCACATAGGCATGGTATGAGAGCAACTGGCCTTTGATGTCGCTGTAAGTTATATACAGCGGTGGAAATCCAAATTGGCAGAGGTGGGGGCATGGGGAATCGAACCACCGACCTTCAGATTAGGAGTCTGACCTAGAAAAAAGTCAGACACTCTAACCACTCCGCCACAGAGAACACTAACCGGTTAAAGCTGCATAGTCTGATGGAAGGAGCAATTTTTTTTCTGAACAAACCACTTACCCGGATGTGACCCTATGGATCCACCTTAGCCACTGGTGCAGTTATTAAAGTTGCCTCGTCCGATGAAAAAATTTAATTTTCAAAACCAAAACAGTGATCTAGATTTGATTCTACCTATCGAATTTAGATATAGGTGCACTTATCAAACACTTGTCATCTCATAGAATGAAATACGAAGCTAATTTAATAGAAGCTCATAATGCAGAAGCCTAGGGTCAAGCGTTTTTGCATGTTTGCGGACATTACTTTTGTATGTTTGCACTTCAAATATCTCAAAAGTTAGCCATTTAAAATAAAAGTCACTTCAAAGTAAAGTAAGGTATATTATATAAGAAAATGCCAGAAACTCTTAGTATCGGATTATGCAACTTTAAAGAGTTGATGTTACATAGAAAGTAATACTAAGCCACTTCACTAGAATCTATAACTGCGACCGACTATGGTGTGACAATTTTGATGTGCTGGCCAAAATTAATTTCTAATATTTTCACTTCAATTATCTCTCAAATTAGCGCACTTAATTAGCGACTGAAGTAAAGTAGATTATAAGGATTACTTTCATGTATTTATCTCAGAAAGTGGACCATCAGACTATGCACGTTTGGATTAGCCTTTTCGGTCTTAATTCCCTGCAGTGTATCTGCTTGAATTTACATTAATTTGTGTGTGAATTTCATAGCAGTTTTCTGTGTAATGAAGATATTTTCAATCAAAACAGAAACAAGTCTCTTGTGATTCATGTATATTTAATATATGTACATTTCTTAATAATGTGCTATATTACAATTTCAACTGTAATACCGTTTGAAAATACTCAAATATATGTACAAAATAGTCTTAGTGTAACAGGCGATCACCTCTGGATACAACGCTGATATCTATCATTTTGGATGGAGTGGTGACATCATAAAAAAAACTCTCTGTATTAAAATGTATTAACAACAGTTAACGGCACCATTGGGATTCTTATTACTTTGAATAAATAGAATAATATATGATAGAATTATATGCAATTATCTATACCATTTAGTACGAAGACGCGCCGGGACCGAGCTCTCAGCAATCTCCAGGACTATCACTCTATACATGTAGTTAACTGTACATGTGGTAACAATTATAACTCGTGATCGAACCTGATATAGAAGGCACAGCTGGGAGCGGAATTTGCTATAGCAACTGTGTATTGCGCATTTGTTTGTATGTGATTTTGTTTGTTTCCGTGTGTGTGTGTCTACATGCAGCATGGGTTTATCTTTCCCCTCCAAGAGTCAGTCCATTACTGAGGGTGGGAAGAGGGGAGAGAGGGGACCATGAGCTGCGTCAGCTATACACTTGGTAATGGCATCACGTTAACGACATTAACATCCACACAGGGCAGACCGACGTCGCAGCTGGTGTCGTGTCACTCGTCCTTTTTTTTCTGAAACAAAAAAATAATCTGTCTCGGTTCTTTCACTCTCAGCCCCTCGGAACTAGATTAAATGGCAACTAGTCCCCAGTAACATGACGTACGCTATGACCGCACCTGTGCGTACGCTACTAGCGCACTTCTAGCGTAGGCTACCATCACTGCAATTGCTCCCCCTCTCCCAATCCCCACCTCCTCCAGTCGCCCCTTCTCGTCAAGTGTCTAACGTGGTTGTCTCTCTTCTGCTGTGGTACATACAGGGAGCTGGGTGGTTAATGGAGGGATGTGTGAGGAGGTGTTGTTCTTAGTTTATATCTTCTATCCGGCCATTCTTTCCGCAAGTCCGGCGTTCACAATATGCAGGCCGGGCAGATTTTCGGTCGATTTTCGGGTTCTCTTGAGACCAGCTTCTGCTTGCTTGGATATCACCTAGGACACCCTCATCATATTCGCCCCCACCCCACCCCACCTTACCCATCCGCAGAGAGGCAGTCACCAGTAGAGTGTGTATTTATGTGTGACGGTGGGTGGGTGGGTTTCACAGGTGAGAGAGACAGACACAGACACCGGGGGGAGGCGGGTGGGGGGGGGCCGACTCGTTGGTGCCTCCCTCAGAATCAAGCTTTTCCCGGGGGGTGTTCATTGACACGTGCCGGCCCGCCTGGAGGGTGGGGGTGCCAGGGCGTGGCGGAGTTGTGCCGGAGTCGGGGGCGCACTACCGGTCACACACAGAACAGTGCTAGCGGGGGTAGTCCTTGCGCGCAGGTGCGACAAACCGTGCACTTCCGGTTCCGGTACTTGCTTGACTGGGCACCGTCCTACGCTGTCACCCGTCGTTATTGGGCTCCTCGCGAGGCGACGCGAGGCGACGCGACTCGTCGCGACGCGATGCCATTCGGCGCGCACGCAAACGCGACGCGATCAGCGGCAGCCACAGCCGACGACCACCATGTCCTGGTAGTTCTTGAGCACCACCTTGTCAGACTCGTCGAGGTAGAGCATCGAGATGGGGCTGAGGTCGGTCGGCACGCAGCACGGCCGCGGCACCTGGCGAGGGTTCACCGAGTGCACAAGCGTCTGCACGATGGCGTGGTTTGTAGTGTTCATGTGCTCTGGTAGGGGGAAGCCGCACTCTCCGTGGCAGTAGAAGGCATCGTAGCCGACCGGGGCAACAATCCAGTCGTCCCAGCCGACGTCGCCAAAGTCGACGTACAGGTTGTGCCGTCGGCACTCATTCTTCTGGAAGCGCTTCTGGTAGCTTCGGGAGCGCTTCTTGTGCCGCGCCCGGCGTTTACTTCGCGACTTGCCCGCTGGGCCGCCCCCACCTCCACCGCCTCCGCCGCCATCGTCTTCGGAATAGGTGACGAGTAGCGGCTGCCTCTGGGCCCATCGCTTCGGATCCGTGTCGGCTGCTGACCGCCTCAACCGGACATGCGGAACGTGACTTCCGTTTGTTCCGCTAGGCACCGGAAGTGAGTCTCCGTTATGCGCGCGCACGTGCACCTCGAGGCCGTGGTTGCGGTGCGGCGTGTCACGCCACTTTAATACTGCTGGCCGGATGTCGAATGATTCCCAACTCGTCCGCCAGGAGTCCACGACCCGAGTGTCTAAAAGAGTCGTGATGGCCTCGCGCGTGCGCGTCGCTGGCCGCACCACGTCATAAATATCTATCCGTTGCTTTGAGTATTTTCTCCCGGCCCGGCCCCGATGCGGGTTGGCGGCTTTTAACGTACTGTCACTATCAGTACTGTCACTATCAGTACTGTCACTATCACTGTTTTGTTGGGTCCCGTTCCCCCCCTGCTCCTGCTGCTGCTGCTGTTGCGGAGAGGAGCCGCCGAAGTGGCTGTCCGACGACGGGGGGTCCAGCTCGGACAGAGTTTGTCGGTACAGCCGGAATTCGGCTACTGTGAGCGC
The DNA here is from genome assembly GCA_030323885.1 of Branchipolynoe longqiensis. Classification (NCBI taxonomy): domain Eukaryota; kingdom Metazoa; phylum Annelida; class Polychaeta; order Phyllodocida; family Polynoidae; genus Branchipolynoe; species Branchipolynoe longqiensis. The sequence continues at coordinate 181,038,639 of CM059186.1, forward strand.
CTCCTCGGCAGGCAGGCCTGACACGTTGAAGTAGAAGCGCCGCCTGTGGTGTAGGTCGTCACTGAGATCGGCCTGATGCCGCCGGGCCTCCTCATCTGAAGGAAACGCAATAAATAGGCTGGTCAGACATATGTGTATATATATTTTTGTAATACTCCGGTGCGACTGACACTGGTCAACATCCGGCGGAGTTGAGGTGGCCGGAGGTAGCACCACTGGTACAGTGTTGTGTCTCACGGAGTATAACAATAATAATAATAATTAATATTCCCTTACGTATTTTTATTCTGGCATAATACGTTATACATTACATATATACATTTCTATATATACAGTAAAACCTCTCTAAATCGATCGATCATGGAACCGACGTTGAATGGTCCATTTAGGGAGGTACTCATTTTAGAGAGTTTTTATAATTGTTGCAATGGTATTGTCTTAGCGACCGTTTGGGACCCAAGTAAAGTGATTGATATAGGGGATTTGACGATTTGTGAAGGTGGTCGGTTAGAGAGGTTTTACTGTATATAGCAAGGTGAAACAGTGGCATACCCTAGAATTGTGCTATTTTGGTTTACTATATGCATATAGATAACAGAACTATACAATTATGCCCAGACTGACCTCTGACGAAACTGTCTGTAGATACACTCATGTATGGATAGTGGTACACCCTTTATCGTGTGTAATGATGGGATAATGCCTGTATTGTCCTGTCCTCCATCCACCCACCCCCCCACCCCCACAACCCCCAATCCCCACGTAGCCGAAGGGGGTACCATCATGCACCGCTCCGCCTCCTGCCCGGGGCCAATCCTCCACTCACTTGTGTGTATATGCTGCATAGGAATTATACGAGTATAATAACCCTGAATATCCCTCCTTTCCCTTATCACTCACTCAGCTCCATGGACTGGGGGAGTCCGTCAGTCATCTACTGCTCTGGCCTCCCCATCCCCAGCTCCGATGTGCATAAATAGGGAATGTTTCCCATCGATAGCAATTCGTGTTGAACAAATATTTTGAGCGTTTCCAGATTTCTATACCTATGTCCATGAGATCAAAACTCATCCAGATTGTCACTGAATGTCACGAATATCAAGAAAATCAGTGAGCAGTATATAATAAGTGAACTGGCCCCTACCCCCACCCCCTCTACCCGACAGTCTGTCGGCTAACACAACATTCCAGAGTTCATGGATATATGACGTACGTACACACACATACAGCTGTGTCTCAGAGGACCACATCATGATATGAAATAAACCTGCCTCTTTGCTAGTGACAATAATCAAAGAATGAAATACTAGACTACATCACCGTTCCAGCGGTGTGGTGCATTGTGGGATGCGTCAGAGCAAAACATACCCGCGAGAGGCACATGACACCTGCTGATACACTAGGTGCAGCTATGAAATGTGCTAGTTTCAGCTCATCTCATGTCTTGCATGAAACATACAATACCAACTAAAAAAATATATATAATGAATTAAGATATATATATTACTCTTTTATCCAGCATTGCATTTACATCAATATAATATGCACATCTTATGCCATGTGCATTTAGATGTAGACAAATCTGAACACTCAGACTATTGTTAGAGCCATAGCCAGAGTCAGTTTTACTTATGTTGTTCATGTTTTTATCTATATCCTATGGTTAATTACATATGTTGAAATATAAAATGAGTAGGCTTAAATCAGATATTGGTTATATATTTCTTTGAAACAAGTTTTTGTTGACACATTTGACAATTTAATATTTAGAACAAGAATTACTTATGGGTAATCAATGGTGATGTAAACATCAGCCTGTAAAGTGACTGAAATTGTATGTTTCTTAGCTCAAAATGCTTAATTATGGAGGGTTGTGTCTTAAACATACTCATTATATTATTATATTGCATCCTTCCGTCCCTGTTTGTGCCAAATTGTTATGTATTTTTATTAATTTTGAATAAAATCAAAGTTTTTCCCTATGCGTATCGGCAAATTCAATGGATGTACACCTTTGCTTTGCTGCCAACGCCGTTTTCAGCGCATGCGCAGTCGGAACCGTGATCCCGTCTATACGGTTGGTTGTTTGGAGTTTTACATCCTGGCAACATCGAAGGTCATAGCAGGACTGGTACCAACTTGTGACAGTGTGCACTCATGGCGACTTTATAGGGCTGCTTCACTGGGAGACCAGGCCGACAGCACCATGACCTGATATCCCACTCAGTCACATAATCATGACACTGAGCCAACCAGTCATTGCCCTATCTTAATAATGCCAAGTGCCTAACTAGGAAGCGACAAGTATCAATCTTAAGTCATTGGTTCGAGTCGACCAGGGTTTGACTCAACCAGAATCTCACGATCTACCAAAACAGGAGACGGACGCTGAACTCATTCAGCCACCCCATATAGTCCACAATAATAAGTATAGGTGAGAAAACAGCATGGTCACATTACACAATACAGTAAAACCTCTCTATACCGACCCCTCCACAAATCGACCACTGCCCTATATTCACAGCTTTATTTGGGTCCCAATAATACCATTATAAGGATATTCTAACTGTCTGACCCGACCACTTCCATAAATGGACCACTTAAAGTCGGTCCCATGGTCGGTTGATTTAGAGAGGTTTTAATGTACTTTATCTGCACGGTGAAATAAAAGGAAACCGAACAAAATACACACAAAAAACTTCTTTTCTTTTTGTTAACCCCCCTCACCCCCAGATTTCTAGGTCACATCAGATCTTCTGTATACATACACCCAGAGTATAACTGGAAGATGAAAGCCCACAACAGAGAAGCAACAGGTTGGGAAGCTGCCAGGCGTTGCTGTCTAGGGGTTCCGCTAGCTGATAAAATACCCATCCTACAAGCCTAACGCCTGCCTTCAACAAAGTCACCAACCACTATTATGTTTGCTGCAGACGGGGCCGAAATGAGAATAAGATTGTTTGTTTATTGTTGTTTTACATCCTAGCAACATCTAAGGTCATATCAGTACGGGTACCGACCTGTGACAGTGCAAACTCATGGCAACTTTATTGTGTTGCCCCACTGGAAGACCAGTCAGCCAGCACCATGACCTGATATCCCACTCAGTCACATTATCCTGACACTGCGCCAACCAGTCCTTGTCCTATCCTAATAATGCCGAGCGCCAGGCCAGGAAGCGAAAAGTATCAATTTTTAAGTCATCGGTTTGACTCGACCCGGGTTCGAACCCACGACCCCACGATTTACCAACATGGGAGACGGACGCTCTAACTTATTCGGCCATCCCGTCTGGTCAAAATCATTAGGCCATGTTGCTTGTTTGTCAGAGTTTTACGTCCTGGCGACATCTAAGGTTATATATATTAGGACGGGCACTCATGGCAACTTTATAGTTCTGTCCCACTGGGAAATCAGGTGGCCAGCACCATGACCCAACATTCGACTCAGTCACATTATCCTGATGCTAAGCTAACCAGACGGGGCTTGAAACCTTTGAGTAAATATCACACAGTGACAGTTACAGCATTGCAGAGCCGCTCTGTTTATACGTTGGGTCACACATAGGCTTATACACTTTGGTACAGTACACTCCCGTTAAACCACACTCGGTTAAACCAAACGATCGGTTAATCGAAACTTGTTTCGGCGGCCCGGCAAAATACTACCATTTATCATATAAAAAAAGTTGGTTAAACCAAAGTCGGCTAATCCAAATTAACGGTTAATCCAAACAAAATTGTCGGTCTCCAGGCCACTCCGGTAGGGTTAAACCAAACTTTCATGTGGTTATAAGGTCAACTGAGACTCTTTTATATGATAAATGGTATTATTTTGCCGGGCAGCGGAAAATAGTTTGGATTAACTGATCGTTTGATTTAACTGAGCTTGGTTTAATGGGGTAAAACTGTATATACATAAAAACCAATAATCACTCTCCACATACTTTGTATATTACATGTGAAATACACGCTTACTCAACATCAAAGTCACAGTTCGGTTAAACAAATGATCGGTTAATCCAAACACATTTATAGGGTCCCTTCAAGTTTGGTTTAACGGGTTATACTGTATATAGCACATCCCCACGGTTGCCATTTACACATGCTTTGTACACTAGGTCGTCTGCTACTTTATGTAGTATATACTATGTCGCAAAACAATGATAAATTATGACGGCTAGTGTAGCTAGTACAGATAGTGAGAAAAACACATTGCTATGAGAGTGGACAACTGGGGCTGTGTCTGTGGTATATGTATGTGTATAAGTGTGTGTGTGTGTGGGCAAGGCTCCTTGTTGGGGAAATAGAGAGAGTGTCTAAACATGAAGCGAATTTTATTACCGAACACTCTTAGCTATTGACAGTCTCACGGGCCCCTGTACTGAATGGTGAGGGTGTACACTATGCGATCCTTCAGTCCCGTTAATCGGGAATCGCTTACCAAGTTTCTTAGTGCAAACCTGATGCAAATGGGTAATTAGAGACGTGGGTCTTTGTTGTTGGGGTTTTGCATCCTGGTAACAAGCAAGGCCACATAAGAATGGGTACCGCCTTGGCCAGCGGCACTGTGACCAACCATCCTACTCAGTCACATTATCCTGACACGGTCCTAACCAGTCCTTGCCCTATCCTATAAATGCTGAGCATCAGGCTGAGAAGTGAGAAGTATCAATTTGATAAAGTCAGTGATTTTGCTCGATCTTCCACACGCGAGTGCAGCACTCTACCGATTCCCCCCCCCCCCCCCCCCGGTAGTACTGTAACTGTAAGAGAGATGATCGCGTAGTGTACGCGGGCATCAAAAGGCGACCACACACTGAATTGGGGTTAATGCTTCTTTGAAACCTGCCGACGGCTGTACAGCCGCCAAGTAGGAGCGATGGCCTCGATAGGCATGCCCGCGCACATCAGCTCACCAATGGGGTTGCGACATGCACCACGACATGGTGATCGTAGAGTCAGAACGCTGTTCCGGGTCCGCTATGCAGCTTTAAACAACACCAAGCTTTGTCAGTAATTGGCAGTGGAACCATATGATGATATGAAGTGTCATAAATATTCCAATAGAGGATTATAACCTACTTAAAGGTGCATAATCCGATGCTTTTGAGTTTTTGCTATTTCCTGAGATAAATATATTATACTAATCATTATAATCTACTTTACTTTAGTTTGAAGTAACTTTAATTTTAAATGGCTAAGTTTGGAGATATTTGACATCAAAACATGCCAACATAACTTTGGCAAGCACGCCAAAACTCTGACACCATAGACTTCAGTAGTACCAGTTTCCATTAAGTGACTTATTATGCCCTTATATGCAGCAACACATGCTTAATAAGGGCACCAGTGTCTAAGTTGAAAACTGTAGAATCAAAGTAGATTTTGGTTTTGAAAATTTAATGTTTTAATCGGACTATGCACCGTTAAACATCACCAGGCATTGAGCACGAATCCAATGTCATTACAACAACGAATTCTTCTGATGCATACGCTTTTCCCAATCTGCCCTGAATGTTGTTCTTTTTGGGGGTAAATCATATCCTGGCAATATTTTAGATGATATCATGAAGGGTACCACATTATAATAGTGTGCACTCATGTCGTATTTATAATGCAACGCAAGTGGGAGACCAGGTTGCCTACACCATGATCTGATAGCACTCACAGTCACATTACCCTGACACTGAGCTAATCAGTCTTTGCCCTATCCTAGTAATGGTCAGTGCCAGGCTAAGCAACTTGGTATCAGTGACCTGACCCAGTTACTAATTCCTTACCTCCCGCACGGGACGCCTATGCTCGGCAATCGACCCCATCACCCAACAATCACACCCGAACACTCCACTATCACACCCCAGTACTCCACTATCAACCACATCACCCCACAATCGCACCCCAGTACTCCACTATCAACCACATCACCCCACAATCACACCCAGTACTCCACTATCAACCACATCACCCCACAATCACACACCCGCACTCCACTATCAACTACATCACCCCACAATCACACCCCATCACTCCACTAGCAACCACATCACCCCAGAATCTCACCTCAGCACTCCACTATCAACCACATCACCCCACAATCACACCCCAGTAGTCCACTATCAACCACATCACCCCACAATCACACCCCAGCACTCCACTATCAACCACATCACCCCACAATCACACCCCAGCACTCCACTATCAACCACATCACCCCACAATCTCACCTCAGCACTCCACTATCAACCACATCACCCCACAATCGCACCCCAGTACTCCACTATCAACCACATCACCCCACAATCACACCCCAGCACTCCACTATCAACCACATCACCCCACAATCTCACCTCAGCACTCCACTATCAACCACATCACCCCACAATCACACCCCATCACTCCACTAGCAACCACATCACCCCAATCCACCCAGACTCCACTATCAACCACATCACCCCACAATCGCACCCCAGTACTCCACTATCAACCACATCACCCCACAATCGCACCCCATTACTCCACTATCAACCACATCACCCCTCAATCACACCCCAGCACTCCACTATCAACACCATCACCCCACAATCACACCCCATCACTCCACTAGCAACCACATCACCCCAGAATCTCACCTCAGCACTCCACTATCAACCACATCACCCCACAATCACACCCCAGCACTCCACTATCAACCACATCACCCCACAATCTCACCTCAGCACTCCACTATCAACCACATCACCCCACAATCTCACCTCAGCACTCCACTATCAACCACATCACCCCAGAATCTCACCTCAGCACTCCACTATCAACCACATCACCCCACAATCACACCCCAGCACTCCACTATCAACCACATCACCCCACAATCTCACCTCAGCACTCCACTAGCAACCACATCACCCCACAATCTCACCTCAGCACTCCACTATCAACAACATCACCCCCCAATCACACCCCATCACTCCACTATCAACCACATCACCCCACAATCGCACCCCATCACTCCACTATCAACCGCATCACCCCACAATCTCACCCCAGCACTCCACTATCAACCACATCGCCCCACAATCTCACCCCAGCACTCCACACTCAACCATATTACCCCACAATCTCACCCCAAAACTCCACTATCAACCACATCACCCCACTATCGCACCCCAGCACTCCACTATCAACCACATCACCCCACAATCTCACCCCAACACTCCACTATCAACCACATCACCCCACAATCACACCCCAGCACTCCACTATCCACGACATCACCCCACAATCACACCCCAGCACTCCACTATCAACCACATCACCCCACAATCACACCCCAGCACTCCACTATCAACCACATCACCCGACAATCACACCCCAGCACTCCACTATCAACCACATCACCCCACAATCACACCCCACCCCACATCCACTTCACATCCCACCATCGAAAGATCACATACCACCACTCCGCAATCTCGCCCCATCACCCCACAATCCCACCACTCAACATTATCACCCCATCACCCCGAAATCCCACCCCACCACTCCACAATATCACCCCACAATCCCACCACTCAACAATATTACCCCATCACGCTGAAAGACCACTCCACCACTCCACAATATCACCCGACAATCCCACCACTCAACCCCATCACCCCGAAATCCCACTACACCACTCCACAATATCACCCCACAATCCCAACACTCAACAATATCACCATCACCCCGAAATCCCACTCCACAATATCACCCCACAATCCCACCACTCAACAATATCACCATCACCCTGAAATCCCGCCCCATCCTCCACAATATCACCCCACAATCCCAACACTCCACAATATCACCACGAAATCCCACTACACCACTCCACAATATCACCCCACAATCCCACCACTCAACAATATCACCCCATCACCCTGAAATTCCACTCCACCACTCCACAATATCACCCCACAATCCCACCACTCAACAATATCACCCCATCACCCATAAATCCCACTCCACAATATCACCCCACAATCCCACCACTCAACAATATCACCCCATCACCCTGAAATCCCGCCCCATCCCTCCACAATATCACCCCACAATCCCAACACTCCACAATATCACCACGAAATCCCACTACACCACTCCACAATATCACCCCACAATCCCACCACTCAACAATATCACCATCACCCCGAAATCCCACCCCACCACTCCACACTATCACCCCACAATCCCACCACTCAACACTATCACACCATCACCCTGAAATCCCACTCCACCACTCCACAATATCACCCCACAATCCCACCACTCAACAATATCACCCCATCACCCTGAAATTCCACTCCACCACTCCACACTATCACCCCACAATCCCACCACTCAACAATATCACCCCATCACCCTGAAATCCCACTCCACCACTCCACAATATCACCCCACAATCCCACCACTCAACAATATCACCCCATCACCCTGAAATTCCACTCCACCACTCCACAATATCACCCCACAATCCCACCACTCAACACTATCACACCATCACCCTGAAATTCCACTCCACCACTCCACACTATCACCCCACAATTCCACCACTCAACAATATCACCCCATCACCCTGAAATTCCACTCCACCACTCCACACTATCACCCCACAATCCCACCACTCAACAATATCACCCCATCACCCTGAAATTCCACTCCACCACTCCACACTATCACCCCACAATCCCACCACTCAACAATATCACCCCATCACCCTGAAATTCCACTCCACCACTCCACACTATCACCCCACAATCCCACCACTCAACAATATCACCCCATCACCCTGAAATTCCACTCCACCACTCCACAATATCACCCCACAATCCCACCACTCAACAATATCACCCCATCACCCTGAAATCCCGCCCCATCCACTCCACAATATCACCCCACAATCCCACCACTCAACAATATCACCCCATCACCCTGAAATCCCACTCCACCACTCCACAATATAACCGCTCAATCCCACAACACCAATCCACAATTCTACCCACCATCCAACTACCACCCCCCCCCCGACTCCCCCTCCCCCAGACACTACATCCTTCATTCTGCATACACTAGAGACATGACCCTGTGGTTTCGGGTGGGGGGGGGGGGGGGGGGGGGAGGCACAGATCTACTCCCCTGGCGACATCCAATGCAGCAGGTGCCTTGCCAAAACGTAGGTAAAGATTGCGTGACATTCACCATGTCACCGAAAATATCATCAGTGTGATTCTCAAATATAATACTGTTGCCATCCATGATTTTCTGGGAAAACACCCTTGCTTCATCGATTCTACTAACCTACCCCAAGTGGGTAGCAGAGCAGCTATTGCCCGACTGGCTTTTTTTTTTTAAAGGATTACCCGCTTTCAACCGAAGTGTTGTGCATATCAACTATTATTGCTGGTGGTTAAATAAAAGGTTGGATCAGAATACCACCGAATTATCGCGTCTAAGAGTAAGAGAGTAGTTTCGGTTTGGTGATTTTCTGTGTTTTTACAAATAAGTGACATTTTATATACATATACATATATATATATATATTTATACATATATATATATATATATATATATATGTGCCCAGCGACCTGCCGCTGGGATTTAAATGCGCAACACGGAGGTCGGTGGACCGGGCGACAGCCCGCGTTTAACTGGGGAGACAACCCCCCATTAAGATAAGGTGGTGGGAGACGGTGACCCCGGAGGTCAACGGGGTCAGCGCAGCACCAGCCGCACCGCGGCAGGTGCAGGCAGTGTGCTAATGAGCGTGACACCACCATTAAGATAAGGCGGGGGGGCGGCCACAGCCGCGCCGCTGCCGTTTTCTGGCTTCCGCCACACCGCTGCCCGCGCGCACACAGTCACCAAATATTGAGCTGCTCAGCCATCCTACGGCCACCACATACACTGTCCCTCCCCCGGCGTTGCGCTTCCCCGCCATGGCAGAGGACCGAGTTGAATTTTGTGGACTTGGCTTCCCGAGCGGGTTTAAGCCGAAAAACTACTGGAACCATGTCCCAGCTTGCCAGCCCTACTGAGGATCGACCGATCTGACTTTACGACGTTGGATGTGTCACGCGACCAGCGTGACCTCCTCCAGGTCGCGCTCAGCATCCTGGTAAATAGTGTGTTCCAGGCTAGTGCAAGCCCCGGGTGGGAGGAGGACAGCCAGGCCACCCCCACGCAAGTCGACCATGCAGCGGCCGACCGGCAGCGCAACGCTAAGAGGGCGCAGCAGGAACGCCATGCTATACTGGTGGCGGGCGCCTTGTTTGACCAGTTCTGTTCCTCGGCAGCTGGAGCTCGACGATACCGGCACACCGGAGTGCACCCGACCTGCACCCAGCGGCGCCACAGGATACATCGCCCCGCCACCCACCCCCACGCCAGTCGGCACAGAGTCGGACTGGACCCGCGCCATAATCTGTCCATCTGCACAAAGATGAGCAAGGCGCTGCACATAATTGATTACCTGCCATGCACGGTGTGCAAGCACATTGCAAAAAAGCGCAAGGAGTACCCCTCGGGCCTGGTGCAGTTTAAGACAGACGAAGACAACTGCGAGTGCGTCTACCTCATACAGGGCGAGTGGGGGACGGCAAACTAATGTTTGTTTGCGCACCTCCTCCAGCTGGGGGACGTAGCACGGGAAGACATCAAATACTACCTGGCATACATGGTCAGCATACATGGATTCGAGTCAAAGTTTGAATGGGAGTCGATAGTGGAGTATGACACACAATACCATGAGATCCAAGCAGAGCACGGCACAGCCTGGCGAGTACCGGCCACCTATTTGGAAATGCAGCTCATCGTCCCCAGGCAGCACCCCTCCCCCATGGTGAAGGGAAGCGGCGCCCCGGGAGGTGCCCAGCACCACAATAGGGCGGGATGCGCCGAATCCGCCCTCACCACCACCGGGGACAAAGTAATATGCCGCCTGTTCGCTAACACGGGGAAGTGCCCTGACTCCCCTTGCAAATACAAACCTATCAAAAAAGAATAGGGGGACTCGGGGGGCCCACTCATACCGGAAGCTTGGGAAGGCTGCTCCCACCCGACACTCCAGCGTGTGCCGACATTATCGCCGGAGTGTGCAACGGTTTTCGAATTACCAGCTCACCCGTCTCCAGTGCCCGCTCCTTCCAACCCAACCACCCGTCGGCGATGGGCCCAGAGCTCCGGGAGGCGGTGGAGGGGCAAATACGGGCAGAAAACCGGAACGGCCGCTATGTCAAGCGCAATGGCCCGGCGCACATCACCGGTGCCTTGGGGGCCATCCCCAAAGAATCAGACGGGGTCAGGCTGATCCACGACGCGTCGCGCCCCCAGGGGTTGCCATCAATGACTATGCAGAGGGTGCAGGCTACCTCGCCCATGCGGCGGCCTGGGCCGCGGCGCTCGCCATGTTTGATGGATTGCTGCGGCAGTCTAACTTCATGCCCACTATTGCAGGCTCCTTTGATGCCTCGCGGCACCTGCGCCACACGGATGCGCGCTTCACGCTGGTGGGTGTGAGTCTGACGGTGTGCTGGTCCAAGACAAACAAATACCGCGGCCAGGCGCGCGTCCTCCCCTTACCATGCATGACCTTGCACCCACTCTGCCACACGCAGGCGATTTACAACTCTTGCTCTCTCTCCCCAGATGCCCCCCCCCCATTAGGGCCCCTCCTGTGGGCGGGGGGGGGGGGCCCTCACCACGCCCCTGTTCTGGACCGTCATCCGTGGTACCCTCCAGCGCATGGGCTACGTGCTGGTGGACTACAGCACCTACAGCTTCCGGCGGGGTGGCTCCTGCTCCCTTTTCAACCCAGGAATACCAGAAGCATGCATCCGCGAGCTCGGCGGATGGGTGTCCAATGCCTACATGGCGTACGTCCTCGCCGATACCGCGGGCATCGGGTGCACAACCAGCGCCCTAGCTGCCGCAATGCCACGCATGTGAGACGCCCACAGCACGTGCCACTACTACTACCACCAGCTGGGACTTGGGATGCATGCCGCCCACCAGGCAGCATGCCAGCATGCTAATTCTCCCAGCAGGTGCCAGGTTCGATGCCTTATTGAAATTACATGACATTACCTATTGACATTACGTGATATTACATTTTAGCCCATTTAGGCAGCGCCCGCCCACATTATTACTTAAGGTTACTTTTGAACTTACTGTTTACAGATTAATGCTTACTGTTTTCTGTTGTTCATTGTTTTCCTTTTACTCCCCCAGTGTGTTCGCCTCATTTAAGTGCCCAGGGGCCTGCCGCTGGGATTTAAACGCACAACACGGAGGTCGGCGCACCGGGCGACAGCCCGCATTTAACTGGCATGATGACCCCCCATTAAGATAAAGCGGGGGGAGGCGGTGACCCCAGGGGTCAGCGGGGTTAGCGCAGGACCAGCTGCACCATGCCGGGTGCAGGCGGCACGCTAATGAGCATGACACCGCCATTAAGATAAGGCCGGGCGAAGCCGCGACTTCGCCCCGCCACCTTTTTCCGGCCTCCACCACACCGCTGCCCGTGTGCACACAGTCACCATGTATTGAGCTGCTCAGCCATCCCATGGCCAAGACATACACCATCCCTCCCCCAGCTTTGCGCTTACCCACCAATTTCGGAAGACGGAGCTTGACCTCTCCCACCCACCCTAGGGCAAAGGAGGGTGGGGGGGGGGGGGGGGGCATGCTGGCGCGCAGGGGGAGGGTGCGCCGCCCACCAGGCTGCGGCCCGACATGCTAATTCTCCCAGCAGGTGCCAGGTTCGATGCCCTATTGACATTACATGACATTACCTATTGACATTACATGATTTTAGACCATTGAGGCACAGCCCACATTATTACTTAAGGTTACTTTTGAACTTACTGTTTACAGATTAATGCTTACTGTTTTCTGTTGTTCATTGTTTTCCTTATAGGACTTTAATAAAAAAAAGTCCTGTTACTCCCCCCGTGTGTTCGCCTCATTTAAATATATATATATGCATCTATGTACAGGTATATGGGTGTCATATGAGTATACATATATTAGGATATGTGTCACCATATATACACATATACATATAACATGCATATGTTTATATTTATATTTGTATATGTACGTCCACTGTATAGATATGTCTGCATATGTAGATATTTATATTTGTATATCTATATACAAACATATATGTATATATATATATATATATATATATATATATATATATATATGGACAGTGACTGGTATCGCGTGTAGCTCTGTAGTGTCCTGCTCCTCGCCCGGACCCCCCCCCCCCCCCCCCCCCCGTCCTTGGAGTGTTTGGGGAGGGGGTGGTCCAGGCATGCTTTACTCCCCCCCCCCCCACCTGCACCCCCTTCTCGACACCCCCCCCCCCCCTCCATATATGCGGGACTTCTCACTCCAGTCGCTCGGAAATAGCTACCCTACTCAGTCGCAGTATCCTGAGTCTAACAAATCCTTGCCCTTTCCCATTAAAGCCACACACTAGGCGTGCCAAATTGTGTTTCTCTCCGGTTTCACCTAGGCAGGGTTCGAACCCACGATATTCTAGTATATCCCTGCATGTCCGGCTTAGTGAGTTTAGAAATACTCAAGACGACCGCATTGACATAGACGAAGCTGGGATGGCCGAATGAGTTAAGTGTCTGTCTGAGTGCAGGTCATTTGTTTGAACCCCGACCAAGTCAAACCAATGACTGACAAATTTACATTTTTTGTCACACCCCAGTTAGGCAAGAGGGAAAGGCCATTCAGTGGTGAAATGAGAAGAAAAGAAATCTATGTGATTGAAAATTCCCCTGCTCACTCAACGATGATGAACAGCAGAGAGGCATGGTTTGTTTGTTTGTTGTTGTTGTTTTACGTCCTAGCAACATCTAAGGTCATATCAGGACGGGAGAGGCATGGTTGATTGGTTGGTTATCGGAATTTTACATCCTTGCAACATCTAAGGTAATATCAGGACGGGTACTGACTTTTGACAGTGCACACTCAGGGCGATTTTAGAGTCCACTGGAAAATTAGGCGGCCTGCATCATGACCCAATATCCCACTCAGTCACATTATCCTGACACTCAGATAACCCTATCCTATTAATGCCGAGCATCAAGCTAAAGTGACATCTATCAAGTTTGTAAGTCATTGGTTTGACTCGACAGCGAACCGAATTTACGATCTTCCGCACTCTATCGATTCGTCCACCGCGTCCGGTACAAAAAGCTAAAGACTCTCAACATTGCGGAACACACGATTATAAGAACTGCAGGTTCAGGTTACATTTCTCCATTCCTACAGCAGGCACCATGACGCTGATAATCATGAACCTCACTTAATGTACTGTTGCCACGTAACCTGATCGTAATTCACTCCATCTGAAATATCGCAACAAGAAAAACACAAGCTCAACTCGCATGGGTTGAGCATTGGCGGCACTGCCTACGCTCAAATAGCAGTCCTGCAAGTATGGCAATATCTGCCCCTGCACAGTCTATGTGTACAGTCAGCGAACAGTCAGGGAACAGTCAGGGAACAGTCAGGGAACAGTCAGGGAACAGTCAGGGAACAGTCAGGGAACAGTCAGGGAACAGTCAGGGAACAGTCAGGGAACAGTCAGGGTAGAGGCAGGGAACAGTCAGGGTAGAGGCAGGGTACACGCAGGGTACACGCAGGGTACAGGAATGGTACAGGCATGGTACATGCAGGGTACATACATGGTACATGCAGGGTACAAGCATGGCACAGGCAGGGCACAGGCAGGGCACAGGCAGGGCACAGGCAGGGCACATGCAGGGTACACGCAGGGCACATGCAGCGCACATGCAGCGCACAGGCATGTCACAGGCAGCGCACAGGCAGCGCACATGCAAGGCACGTGCAATTACTATATTCAATTCAATTACTTGTATTCCTATTGTTGGCACCGTCATAATGTTCTTGTCAAATAACCCAGCTTTGAGATTCGGGGGTCAATAAGCCTCACCTCCAACGTCCTGTTCTCCACCTGATCTCAATGTCCTGTCGGTCACAAAACAACATTCTGCACGTGTATCTACACCCCCCTCCTCCTGTTACCCCCACCCCAATCCACCCTCCCACCCTACACGCTCACTCCCTAGCTTCGCCCAGTGTTGGCGGCCTGGGTTCTATAAAGTATAAGCTTCATTTTCAACTCCTCCTCTTCTCCACCTGATCTCAATGTCATGTCGGTCACAAACATCCATTCTCCCACTTTTAGCGTAAATATACTCACACACACACCCCACCTAGCCACACCCCACTCCACCCTCCCACCCTCACTCCCTGGCCTAGCCCAGTGTTGGCGGCCCAGGTTCTGCTCTACTTGGGGCCGGCTTCTCGGCTCGGTCTGGCCG
Source organism: Branchipolynoe longqiensis (assembly GCA_030323885.1). Classification (NCBI taxonomy): domain Eukaryota; kingdom Metazoa; phylum Annelida; class Polychaeta; order Phyllodocida; family Polynoidae; genus Branchipolynoe; species Branchipolynoe longqiensis. Next base: position 181,054,039 of record CM059186.1, read on the forward strand.
GCCGACCCTCGCACTCCGCCCGCTAACAATGCTATCCGCCGACGTCTGGAGTGGCGCCAAAATAGTTCTCTCCCGGTGAGGAATGCTCATAAACGCGGGGCGGTTGCGGGCCGAGGGGAAGGTTTAGGAAGGGATGTGCGACACAGGGTAGTGCGGGGTGGGCGGGGTGGGCGGGGTTGGGGGGGCGGGGTCGGGGTGACCAAGCCGGCAATACCAGGGCCCGTATGCATGACGCGGGGGTAGCGCTCTACCTCTCGGGGTAGTGGGGATTTCCGGGGTAGTGGCGAAAAGTTGCTATGCATGTGTCCAGGGTAAGGCTACCCCGGGGGGGGTAAAAGTCGGGTAAGCTACCCCTACCCAGTAGCAGGTATAAGGCTGGGGGTAGGGACCGACTCGGGCCAAATCTATTGAATGCGATCATATTTAACAGAATTACATATGCAATAAGTGAAATTTGATCAATTTAACCCTAAATTCGAAGCATTATTAAGGCTACCGCCGCATTGACGTTTCGCCAAAAAAAGGACACACGTCGCCGCGCATTGGAGAGAAACGTTGTACTGTGACAGGGGTATATGGGACGCTACGTCGAGGCGGCGGCGGCGATTTGTTTACTTTACATTCGTCGATTCGACACTATTAATATCGCCGCCAATGCGGCGGTAGCCTTAATAACGCTTCGAATTTAGGGTTAAATTGATAAAATTTCACTTATTGGGTATGTAATTCTGTTAAATATGGTCGCATTTAATAGATTTGAGCCTAATATATGGCTACAAATGCAGAGGGATTTCCCAAATCTATAAATAACTGCTAGGGTAACTACCTCCTCACCGCTTTGGCTTCATGCATACCCCGTGACACATTTCTAACCCCCGGAGGTAGCTACCCCGAACTCGGTCCTTATCCTCGGAGGCGATAACTAACTCGTCATGCATACGGGCCCAGGACTGCCCCACCACGCCGGGCACAGGGGCACGGTGATACAGCTGGTATGAACAGGTCCATGCGATGACATTGAACCAAGGTACAGGCTGGGTTTGGTTTGTTTGTTTTACGTCCTAGCAACATCTAAAGTCATATCAGGATAGGGTGAAGGTGAGTATGAAATGGGTATCGACACAAATAATCAAAACGCTTTCAAATTAATCACGGTCTCTTGGTCCATTGCATTTGTTTGATTTGATTTGTTTATAAGATGTTTGTTTGTTGTTTTACATCCGAGCAACATCTAAGGTCATATCCGGACGGGTACCGACTTGTAAAAGTGCACACTTCTGGTGACTTTATAGTGCTGTCCCACTGGGAAACCAGGCCGCAGGCACCATGACCTGGTACCCCACTCAGTCACATTATCCTGACACTGAGCACACCAGTCCTTGCCCTGTCCTCATAATGTCGAGCGCCTGGCTTGGAAGCGACAAGTATACATTTTTAAGTCATTGGTTTGACTCGACCAGGGTTCGAATCCACGACCCCACGATCTACCAGCATGGGAGACGGATGCTCTAACTCATTCGGCCATCCCGTCTGGTAGGTACAGGCAGGGTAGTCATCGTACAGGCAAGGTATTTCCAGGGTACAGTCATGGTATTGTCATGGTAATGTTAGGGTACTGTCATGGTGAGCACTCGTGGATGACTGACTACCCATCCGAATGTTGACTTTTAATATGTACGCCATGACAACAACGCATTGCACAATTATTTCCCAGAAATAGGTCTACGAATGTAACCATGTGGATTAGGTTGTGGTAGGTTATCTTCATCTCCCAGTTCGATGGATAGATACTATGTCTGATGCAGACCTGGCCAACAATGATCTAATGCAACTTTACCCAACTGTCAGTAACCACACACACTTATCCCTGCTTAGTCGTACCCTTAAACATGATTACCCATCGCACACAGCTTGTCTGGCCAGAATCGGATTTCGCCAGTTCAAATCTCGCTAGTTTTCCGCATACATACTGGCGATTAGCCATGTGTCTGAATTATATAGACATACGTAATTGGCAGAAGCTCTGAGTCATTCAAACACACCAAAGGTTGGTTGGTTGGGTGGTTGTTGGAGGTTTACGTCCTAGCAATATCTAAGGTCATATCAGGACTGGTGCCACCAACTTGTGACTGGGTGAACTCATGGTGATGTTACTAGTGCTGCCCCACTGGGAGACAAGGTCGCCAGCACCATAACCTGATATCCCATTTAGTCACATTACCCTGGCACTGAGCCAACCAGGCCTTGCCCTATCCTAATAATGCTGAGTGCCTGAGTTAGGAAGTGACAAATATGAACTTTTAAGTCATTGGTTTGACTCAAACAGAATCTCACAATCTACCAAAATGGGAGACGAACGCTCAACTCATTCGGCCATCCCGTCTAGTCACAAAGGATGTTCTCCAGTGGGACCAGAACGTGGTCACACAGAAAACAGGACACTTTCATTGGGTGTCTTTTCATTGGTAGTTGAATACCCGCAGACCAATTGACGCAGGGACAGTAGTCTGTGTTTGATGTTGGTTGTGGGTCATCATCATCATCATGCTGTCGGTCGCGATGCGACAAAGACTGCTTTCATTACTTGACTGCCACTCTCCATTTAGCTCTCTGCTGTGAGAGTGATGTTGTGTGGTTGTACATTTCATGAAAGCTGCCTGCAAAAGTGTTGAAGTGCTGCTGGCTTTTGCAAGGTACCAGCGGCACTCTCTCGGGGAGCAAATAGAGGTTTCATTCACACTGGCAAGAACATGTCCAGACAGGCGCAAAACTATTTGTCCCTGCAGTGGCTGGTTGGGAGATGTTGGGAGTTCCATACATCAAACGCCCTTAATGCTGCCACAGTGACATGGTTTTCTGTTCAGGGTTTGCTCCCTTAGCCTTCGGTTCTGTCAAGAACCTGTACCACAGGTTTACAACTCTGCAGGGCAGGGGTGTCAAACTCCCTGAGGTATTGCAGCTCCCTGAGGTTTTGCAATACCTGCATACCATACATATTATATATACAGTATATATAGACCTATTTCATATGACGTCAGCATATGAACCTAGGTCAGTGTGCGCACTGCTTGGCTGCAGGACAACACGGGGTCACACTGCAAACCCAATGGCTATGAGCAATCTTCCAGAAAAAGTGAAACATCTCTAAAGCCACACCACCTAGAAACAAACATATAGAAAACATATTCAACTAACAGATTATATTAAATTTATATGGTTATGGTTCTGCATTTCTATTAATGTTGAATAAAATAGACGTTTTGCACTGCGCATACTGTCAAACTGAATGCAGCCAAGGTGCCCGCGCATACACAATGGTTATAAACATTGAAAAGGGTCTTGGTTGTGGGTAGAATGTTCAAAGAAACAGATTTCCATTTTCATCAAGTAGTTTCTGAGAGTATTCTAATGGCTTTAAGTGATACATTTGACCTGTTCGCTAATGAAGGCTAAATAATTATTTGTGTGCATTGGATCAATTAGTAGATTATCATGGTTGCTGGCAGCTTCACAAATTTGTGTGCCTTCAAATGTATGAAGATATTGCATATGGAGACATAACTTTGTATGAACAAGACCAGATGGGATGGCCGAATGAGTTAGAGCGTCTGTCTCCCGTGTTGGTAGATCGTGGGGTGGTGGGTTCGAACCCTGGTCGAGTCAAACCACTGATTTAAAAATTGATACTTGTCACTTCATACTCACCTTCACCATAAACCTTGAATATGGCCGTGAATATGGCCTTTGCTGCCGACACGGCGTAAAGCAACCACCAATCAATCAATCAATCCCTAAATCTGTAGATAATTTGATGGCTATTTATAGTGTATGAAATCTTAAAAAGGTGGAGCCTTCTTCCTTAAACCTAGTTGGTGAGATTGCATGTATATTCAATCAAATTCTGGTATTCCCAGAAGAGGAAATAAGAACAAATTCTAGAACCTAATAGCTGGAAAAGAAAAGCATATAGCATATTTTCAACCAGTGAATATACACTGTGATGTCTCACTATTGATAACACAATTTGCTAATCCATTGCCCAATTTATCTTTACCCATTGTTTCCTGATCAGAAGTTTGCATGAGGTCACACGCGTATGAAACATATAATTATTAGCAGTCATATACATTGTGATGTTTCACTGTTCATGATTCATTGTAATAATACTTTTCCCAATTTATCTAGGCACCCCATAACACTATTGACATTTTTATCCTGATTCACATGAGGACACACTGTCAGGGTACTGTCAGGATACTGTCAAGGTACATGCAAGGTACATGCAATGTACCTGAAAAGTGCATGCAAGGTACATGCAAGGTACATGCCAGGTGCATGCGATGTACATGCAACGTACATGCAACGTACATGCAACGGACATGCAACGTACCTGCAACATACATGCATTCCAAGTGGCTCATCCCAAACTAATTTTAATATGTTCTTCTACGCTACACCTACTTTAACAAAAAACACATTTAGAATTATAATTACACCATAACTTATATGCATATATCAAGTATATCATGCTTTGAACATTATGCATTTCAGATAGTCAGCACAATTAATTCCTTACACCTCCCCACCACTAGTAGTGGAGCTATGCTTTGCGGGCGCAATAATTGAACGTCCTGATGATGTCAGTAGATTCAGATGGTCCTTCTACTATTACTGAACCAGACGGGATGGCCGAATGAGTTAGCGTGTCCGTCTCCCTTGTTGGCTCAGTCTGGCTCAGTGTCAGGATAATGTGACTGAGTGGGATATCAGGTCATGGTGCTGGCAGCCTGGTCTCCCAGTGGGGCAGCACTATAATGTTGCCATGAGTGTGCACTGTCACAAGTTGGTACCCGTCCTGATATTACCTTAGATGTTGATCGGACATAAAACAACAAACAAATCTACTATTACTAAACAGGTGTGTCTCCTAGTCTTAGCATCTCTGTACATACTCTAAAAACAACACAGGTGATTATGTGGCAGTAAGGTCTTTATCCTAATTAGAGCATCTATATCGGGTTATGAGATCTAAAGGCCCTGTCACACTACGACGTAACGATGTCAGCATAGTGAGAACATGAAAAATGTCAAACTTCTCGGCGTAGTATGCAAATGTTGGCACAAGTTGAACGTGGATCCAGCGTAGTTGACGAGAGCATAACATTGGTAAAGCGTAGTGAGAGAGAGAGGACAACATAATTACACTGATGGTACGTTATTAACATTAGTCGATCACCAGAACTACGTTGCTTTATGTTACCTTACGTTACTTATGTCATGAAACGTTGGTGAAACGCTGAAAGTACGTTGGACGTACGTTCAGTGTATGTTCTCCTGACGTTCCCATTACGCCGCATGGACGTTTCCACCATCTTTAATGTGGGTCAATGTAGTGCAACATGCAATATAGCGCAATGTAGCGCAAGGTAGCGCAAGGTAGCGCAACGTAGGGCAACGTAGCGCAACGTAGCGCAACGTAGCGCAACGTAGCGCAAGGTAGTGCAACGTAGCCCAACATAGCGCACCGTAGCGCAACATAGCGCAACGTAGCGCAACGTAGCGCGTGCCGACATAACACAACGTAACGTGACGTATCTTGACGTTGGTCTAACGTCATTCTGACGTCATCATAGTGTAACCCAATATACCTCAACGTAATGACCAAAAGTGACCTACGCCAGGCTTACGTTGGCTCTTACGTCATAGTGTGACAGGGGTATTAGCCAATTCCTCGATATAACTAGTAGTAGACATGGTGGATTCGTGATATGACTAATTTGCAGACCTAGACATGGCTAATTCGGCTTGTCATTCTTTCGCACTGGGATATTAATGGTCCAGCTAAACTAGACCATCCCCTCGCTGTCAGTGATACACCATACTGATAATAATGTTTCACATGATGATGCTCCACCTAGACTATAGTTGTTTCTGTAGTGGCCATTATTTCAGCCACTCTCAGTAATAGTGGATTCACAGCGGTATAGTAATACTTGAACTACGTTATTTCCATCCTTAGCACCAATGAATCCAACATGAATTATCTCACCGAAATGGCTATAGAATGGGGCGAATGAACAGACGTTGTTTGACCATTTCTGTGGGCGGAATCCTCCCTCCATACACCCAACACCTTAGATGAGTGAGAGCGTCCGTCTCCCGTGCTGGTAGATCATGGGGTCGTGGGTTCGAACCCTGGTCGAGTCAAACCAATGATGTAATAATGTATACTTGTCACTTCCTTGCCAGGTGCTCGGCATTATTAGGACACGGCAAGGACTGGTGTGCTCAGTGTCAGGATAATGTGACTGAGTGGGATATCAGGTCATGGTGCCAGCGGCCTGGTTTCCCAGTGGGACAGCACTATAAGGTCGCCATGAGTGCACACTGCACAAGTCGGTACCCGTCCTGATATGACCTTAGATGTTGCTAGGACGTAAAAGAACAATAAACAAACAAACCCAACACCTTAGGCCGCACAGAGCTATCTTTAAACCATGCAACTCTCCCCTCTCCTCTCACTCCCCCTACCCAGGCCCCTCGCCTCTCATCCATGTAACTGGTAGGGCCAGCATGGACGATGCCAATCTACCACCAGTCGAAACAACAGGGTAACACTTAGTGAATAAGGGAAATGTATACATATATATATACCTTGGAAAGGGAGGCTAATGTGGTATGGTTTTTTTGTTCAGAGTTGTGTGGAGAAGCATACGGCTCACGCTTTGGGCCTGAAAGAGGGAAATGAGATTTGCTTTAAAAAGATTTAATCTTTTTACTATGTTCGGTAATACTGCTAGTCCCACTGACTGCCGTAGCACAGCGTGTCGAGTGGTGCAGGGCATGAGTATGGGGGTTTGAGGAAGGGTAGGGGTAGGTAATGCTCTCAAACAGTTGCCGTTGGTTGATGGGGGGTGGAGGGGAGTGAACCAGAGGAGTGACGAGGGGGGGGGGGGGGGGGCTCGATATCTGCGACGTCAGTAGGAAAGGTGGTAACAACATCCGGCTTGGAACAAGTGCGAATGTCACTCAACAGCAGACGTGATAGGCGATTCCCAAGAGTGCTAGGGATTGCCTGGAAGGGCATGAGGGAGGTATGGGAGTCTAGCGGAGGGGGGATGGACGCATGGGAACGGGGGGTGAGCGGAGGGAAAGGGATCAGAGGAGCGAGGAGGAGATAGGAGGGGAGGATAGGGGAGGGGAAGAGAGGGGAGAAGAGGGGGAATGACGCAAAGGAATGGGGGGGGGGGTGAACGGAGGGGAAGGGGTGAGAGGAGCTGTGAGGAGAGGGGATTGGAGGAGAGGGGATTGGAGGAGAGGAGAGGGGATGAGAGGGGGGAAGGAGAGGGGAGGGAAGGGAAGGAGAGGGGAGGGAGGCGAGGGAGGGAGGGGAGGATAGGGGAATGGAAGGAGATGGGGGGAAGGGAAGGAGAGGGGAGGGAAGGGAAGGAGAGGGGAGGGGAGGGGAGGAGAGGGAGGCGAGGGGGGCGAGGGGGAGAAGGTGGGAAAGGGGCGAGAGGGGCGAGAGATGGGAAGAGAGCAAGATATGGGATGTGAGGGTTTAGGAAGGCATGGTGGCGTGGGGAAATCTAGAGGGGGGAGGAGTAGGGGTGGAGGGGAATGGCAGGCGGAGTTCGAAGGAGGGAAGGGGAGGGGAGGGGAGTGGAGAAGAGGGAAAGGGATATGTATGTTGTAGCAAGAAAGTGGTGACAAGTCGGTAGTAGAGGGCTGGGTGATATCGGGGGTAGAGCTGTCAGGTTGAGGGCTGACAAATACCAGACCGGCTGCCTTAGCCCCCTGCCCGGCAGTGCCTTAGCCATGTGCCCCACTGACGACACCCAGAACACTTCACGCACCCGCACCCCTTTCAACCTCCCCACCCTACTGCTAATGAACACACCCACCCCCACCCAATTGAGACCCACACACACCATCCCTCCATACCTGCCTACTCAACACACCCAAATACACTTTCTCCCTCTACAGGAATAACTAATCTATATATGTCTTTGTTATCCCTGCATCACACACCCTTGAGTCTACGTCTGCTGGTTCTATCCGACTTGATATATGTAACGAGGAAAAAGCTAAAAAGCACAAACCACTATGAATATAAAATGGGCAGGTCCCTAAGAATCTAGTCAGAAGATGCATTAAAAAATCATCTGCGCCAAAACATAAACAACATCAGACAAAACAGAGATCATGTTGATATCTATTGGAACAATATCGTCGCAGAAATAAGAAAATCAACTGATGAAATGTGTCCCATTAAGAAAACAAAAATACGAAAAGACCAGGACCCCTGGTTAGACAATAATCTGCTAACAGTAACACTCATCATAGCCAAAAGTAGAATGGGTGATAAAGCAAAGCATACAGAAACTATATAAGACAAACTGGCCTACCATATCGCCAGAAACAACTCTCTCAAAGCGGTGAGAACAGCAAAAAAGAAATACATAATAAATCTGGACAAAGATTGGGCAAGCAATTCAAACAAATTCTGGAAAAATGTAAACCCATTATTTCCCCAATAAACAAAGAAGAACGCATAAACTTAATGAAGGGACAATGCTCACAAATAAAGATGCAGCAAACAAACTGAACATACACTTTGCCACAGTAGGGCAAATGCTGTCAGAAAAAATTCAAAAAAAGTAACTCTGCAGGAAGAAATCCCCACCTGCAAAACTGATATAATAGAAGTAAAGAAAATAATATATGACCCGAATAAACCAATTAGAATCGATGAAATCCCAACCAAAATACTGAAGGAGGCACTCCAAGCCATCCCAGCCACTATGGTAGACCTATTCGCCTTCTGCTTTGAACAGGGGTGTTTTATCTCAGCCTGAAAAATGCCAACCATCATCACCATTCGCAAACAAACAAAACATGGGAAACTACAGGCCAATATAAATGCTCCAAACCCCAGGCAAACTCTTTGAAAAGGTGTTACCGTGGCACTTAAATGAACACCTGAAAAAAAACAAAATACTAAACGAAAGACAAGGGGGCTTCCGGAAACTGCACTCCATATCAAAAACAACAGATCACATACTGGCATCAATGAACCAAAAGCAATTAGTTGGAGCAGCCTTCAGACTTCAGCAAAGCATTTGACACAGTAGACCATAATATACTACTGGAAAAACTAAAAACCATGGGCATAAAATTCAATACTATGAATTGGATAAAATGCTACCTGAGCAACAGGCAACAACAAACTAAAATAAACAATACACTATCAGACAACCAACCTGTCACAGGTGGTGTACCTCAAGGGTCAGTGTTAGGGACACTGCTCTTTATAATCTACATAAATGACCTTGAGAAATGGTTACAAACTGAATGCCTCCAACTATATGCAGATGACACAGTCATATGTGCAAAGGTCACCACAGAAGAGGAGGTAATACTAATAACTAAACTAAATAAGCTCCCTCTAAAATTGGACGAATGGTCTGAGTCCAACAAAATAACCATCAATGCAAGCAAATCAAAAACAGTACTCTTCTCGCATAAACAAATGCCAGAAAGAAATCTACCCTGTAAGCTAGGAAACCAAAAATTAGAAAATATAGCCCATTACAAATACCTAGGCCTTGAGTTGGACAGCCAACTAAACAACAACATATGTACAACAAAAATCATCCAAAAAGTAAAGCACAATCTGTGGCTATATGACAAAAGAAATGTCAATAAAAATGTTAAAGGTCATGCTGCTTTTGATGATGGGGATGTAAACTACATGGGTGCGAAAAAAGAACTTCTAAAAAACCTGCAAATACTGCAGAACAGAGCCCTAAAATTCTGCCTAAGAGTAGCCAAGCTGCACCCCACCTATGACATACACAAAAGAACTAAAGTAAAATTACTAGAAAATAGCAGAATAATTCTTTTAAAAACATTAGCATATAGCTATAGTCAAAACAATAAACTCCTAAGAAAACCACAAAGGAATACTAGAGCAAATAATGTCCCACTACTAAGGCAGACCAGAAGCCAAATAAAAGCTCATAAAAGAAACATGCTGGAAATAGCTGCCAAGGTTTGGAATGCCCAAATGGTAAAGGAATGACAAATTTGTGACCTAAAAACATACAAAAAATATACATGCAAAATAAGGCTAGGAAACCCCCACTAAGCTGTGCTGCAAGGGGGCATGTGATATGTCAGGGCCCACCAGCGGGATGGCCAATGGAAGGTAACCATTCCAAAATTACCCAGATAGCACACCACATAACAACGTACAAGCCTATGATATGTAAATAGGAGTAGGCTAGTCTAGTAGTAAGAGTAGAAAAATATATAATGTACGGCAAGAAAATTTTAAAAAACTAACATAGACTAATATACTAACCATATCAACCAACTACCTACCTGCTACTGAATACTCAGGCTTATATGCTACGGGCAGTATAAATACAGCCTCAAAAAAAAAAGAATTAACAAAAATATAAACATTTAGTTCTTGCTGGCCCTTCATATTTATATATATGCATACAAAAACACATATATAGATAAATGTACATATATATGTGGTGTATAAAAAGTATGCAGGTAAAAAGGCACATAAGGGAATGTTCCATATTATCATCCATATGTTGTTTACTACTTTATGGGAGACCCCTTCACTATTGGAGACAGGTGGCGCCACCACCGCTCAACCCTACCAGTGGCGCGAGATACTGTCACTCCCACACTGGCATTTTTTCATATACTGTCCTCTGGCCCCTTATAGATATACACACTTCCTGGTTGTCCTCCATATTTATATTATATATATATATATAGAGAGAGAGAGAGAGAGGGAGAGAGAGAGAGAGAGCGAAATAGTCTAAAGAAGTGTACATATATATATTACAAGTATTCACCACCCGAACTCTCAACCACGCTTATTCATATCGGTACAAAACATATTATTATTATCTTGGCACTTTGCCTCTTCGCTATTTCCAAAAAGCCTGTAGGTCTACCCATGATCCACCTTAAATTAACAAATACACTGCACAGCAAACAACTGCAGGTTCCTCTTGAATAGCCTCGCGGTGTGGCATTGAGCGATAATGCTGTTCAACAGATAGTGTCACTTCTTGTGAAGAATAATGCGCCTCATGGTGCCGGCGGCCTGGTCTCCCAGTGGAGCAGCACTATAATTATAAAGTCGCCATGAGTTCGCACTGTCACAAGTCGGTACACATCTTGATATAACCTTAGATGTGGTCAGGATAGAGACATCCAAGAGGAAAATGAATATAACCCATTTTCAGCAGTCATAGTGTTATTCAGTATACAGTAAAACCTCTCTTACCGACCACCTCCACAGACCGACCACTCCCGTATATCGATCGCTTTAGTTAGGTCCGAAAAATACCATTGTAACCATATTATAACTCCCTAAACCGACCACCTCCCTAAATGGACCATTTAAAGCCGGTCCCATGGTCGGTCGATTTAGAGATGTTTTACTGTACTCTCAACGAGTGAGAGTCCAATGGAATGGCAATAATAGTTTGAATGTTTTATGGGGCTGTCACACTACGACGTAGCAACATCAACGTAGGGAGAACGTGAAGAACGTTGAACTTCTCGGTGTAGTATGCAAATTTGGGCAGAAGTTGAACGTGGATGCAGCGTAGTGGACGAGAGCGTAACGTTTGTAATGCGTACCGTCAATGACCGAGACAGGACAACGTCACTACTGTCAGGGAACGTTATGAACGTTATTCCATCGCCAGAAGAACGTTATGTGACGTTAGCTACGTCATAAGACATTGAACATACATTGAATGCACATTCTCCTGACGTTCTCCTGACGTTCTCCTGATGTTCTCCTGACGTTCTCCTGACGTTCCCATTAAGCCTCGTAGGCATTTGCACTCGGTTTAATGTGGGTCAACATAGTGGAATGTAGTGGAACGTAGTTGAACCTAGTGAGCAGCGTTGAAATAACGTCCATTTAACGTCATTGACGTTCACTGAACGTGAACAGAACGTACGGTGAAGGTAAACCCTTACGTTCGACCTACGTCGAAAGTTTTGAACATGTCCAAAACCTTGACGTAACTCGATGTAACACAACATAATGTGACGTAGCTCGACGTCATTCTAACGTCATTCTGACGTCATCATGACGTAACCCAACGTAATGACGAAAAAAATGACCATGTTAGGCTCACGTTGGCTCGTTACATCGTAGTGTGACAGGGGCATTAGGTAAGTTAAGTTAGAACAAATTCTCCCTTCCTCTACCCCTATTTTAATTAGGGGAGGGTGGGGGGGGGGGGGGAGGGGACTCTGTTATTATGCGTCGTCACGAATGTGAACCATGCCGGTGCTTGTTGACGAACACGTGTAGCAAACTGACGTAAGCGATTGCACAGTGTCAAGTGTGACTGTTCCATGTACACGCAAATTGATTAGGCTTTTAATGGAATTACGATTAGGTAATTACGGACAAACTATGCGTGTGTGTGCTTCATCCACTTCAACACAGTTGTTTCATCCCTGTTGACAATAATGAACGGAAACCGCCTGATAATTGTGGGAACGCTCTGGGATCTTTTGAGTCATGGGAAAGTGCATTTTGGAAATAGCACATGGACAAGGAGAAAAAAAGAAATAGAGCAATACCAAGCTCATTTAATTGTATGAGAAAAGAAGAAAATGTCTGGTGGGCAATAGTATTGTTGACAGAATGAAGTGCTTATTTCTACTAAAGAGCGTTTATCTCGCAAATGTAAATACACATATTTTATATGATGTATAAGACTTTTACGAGTATAATAACCCAGAATATCCCTCCTTTCCCTCAGCACTCACTCAGCTCCATCGACTGATGGAGTCTGTCATAGTCATCTCCTGCTGCAGCCTCCCCAACCCCAACTCTTAATGGTGGCGCCACCACCCCTGCACACTGCAACCGCCACTCACGCTCCGGCTGAAAATTGAATATTGTATATTGTATATTATATTCTGTATTTTGTGTATATTGTGTAATATTGTGTATAATGTGCCTATTCTCCGTATTGTGCCTACTGGGTGCATTGTATGCATGCGTGTTGTGTATACTGTGTGTATTGTGTGCATTGTGTATATTTTGAATATTGTGTATATTGTGAATGATGTGTATAGTAGTACATATATCTCATATTGTTTATATTTGACATATTATGTGAATTATAATATATGTACATATATATATTATATATCTATTATAATTGATATATAAAGACCAGCCGAGTGCCCTACACTAATTAAAGTGTGGTATTCGTAGGCGAGTTACGTCCTAGCAAGATGTAAGGTCATATCAAGCCTAGTTAAACATATTTCAGCTCATTTTGTGAGGGTGATGAAGTAAATCAATTCAAAAGTCAGATTGTTGAATAAACACATCCCCCCCCATATCTGCCTAATTCCACGTGATTAATACACATTTACACGAGTTAAGAAGGTCTCTTTGTTAAGTAGGGCATCAAAGTATGGGCTTTGGGACCATGTAGCGGTTTGTTCTCATTAAACCACGTTCACGTATGCTGGAACGCCCCCTGTTTGTCAAGTGTCTACAGTGGACTTAATGATTAACAGATGGCTATTATCTAGGACTATGTGTATATATATATATATCATATATATTCATATAATATATATATCATATATATCCTGTTCCTGTATATGTATATATGTATATATCATATATATACTGTTCATATACATATATATATATATATATATATATACAGATTATATATATATAATATATATATGTACAAATATATATATATATATATATATATATATAGGAACAGTTCAGGCCCTAAACCACGTAAACGCCAATCCAAAAATGAAGACACACGGTGGAATCATACCCTCAACAACTTCACTTTTTGTATATCCATTCCTTTTTGTTTATTACTCCATACCCATGTGATCATATGAAACGTGGAATTAGTGAGAATTAAATTGATGTTTAGATAACAAATCTTGTATTTAAAAAAATTTGTGGATTGGTGTTTGCGTCCTTTTACGCATGAACTCTTCAGGACACTGCTTGATGTGTATATCTAACCTGATGATATCTTACTTTAGAGGTTAGAACGGAACTGGTGTTTTGCTTCTTGTGATTCCGGCAGCATTGAGATATCTTAGGTGGTCCCCCCCCCCCCCCCTCACATCAACAGGCTGTGTTCTACCGATAATAACCGCACAAAAAGTAACAACAACAAAAAGACCCCAAAACAAACTAGAAATAATACACTCACCCCTGCCCGGCTGTGACTGTGTACCAGCCAGTATGCACCCAGACACTGGCTGCCACTCCCAGGCACCTCTCACACACATCCAGGGTTGTAGCACAAACTTGGAATACATTAATTGTCCATGACACTTGGTACAGTTCAAGATAACTGAAGGCTAATTTTACACTGGCCTGTTTATAAATCTACGCCGAGTAATCATGTTGTAGTTTGAGGTTACCAGTGGACATGAAAATGTTCGGTTAAGCCCCAGTCACACATAGCCGGACGAGCCCCGGATTTTGAGCCTGACCACCCATGGACCTCGCAGTCACACTTTCCCGGACGAGCCCCGGACGAGCCCCGGACCACCCTGTACCACCCCCGGACTGCCCACGGAGTGGGCCGGACTGGCCCCGGACCAGACTGGACCACCCCCAGACTATCCCGGATCACCCCCAGACTATCCCGGATCACCCCCGGACTATCCCGTATCACCCCTGGTCTTACGGGGGCAGTCTGGGAGTGGTCCGTGGCTAGGCCGGGGGTAGTCCTGGATAGTCCGGGGATGGTCCGGGTCAAACCATGGCTCAAAATGACCCCGGACAGGCCCGGTCCATCCCGGACCACCCCCGAAATCCCCGGACCATCCCCGGACCACCCCCGGATCAGGCCGGATTGAGCCCGGATCACAAACTCCCCCGGACCGCCCCGGATGTTTTAAACATTTTATAACATCCGGGGCTGAGCCCGGATGGCACCGGACGAGCCACGGATCAGGCCAGATCAGGGGGTGTTGGCACGGCCGAGCCACGGACGAGCCTGGGATCACTCCGGATCGCCCCGGACCACCCCGGATGGTGGTCCGGGGCTCGTCTGGCCCCTGATCCGGGTATGTGTGACTGGGGCTTTAATAGTGAATGTAGTCACACACATTTGCTGAGCCCAGGGCCGCGTTCAGGCTCCGTCTCGGAGGCGCCTCGGAGGCGCCCGTGACGTCAGGCTAGTCTGAACAACAATAGCAGTTGGTCGCCTCGAAAATGGCCGCCCCCATAGGCGGCGGCCATTTGCAATCGAAATGCTGCGCTCTGATTGGATGAAACCACTGCATGCGGCGGCCATTTTCGAGGCGCTTTTTGTCTCCAACCTGAAAAGGGAGGCGTCTCCGAGACGTCTCCGAGACGCAGCCTGAACGGAAATAGGCCAAAAAGCTTCGCCGAGACGTCGCCGAGGCGCCTCCGAGACCGACCCTGAACGCGGCCCTGATTATCATTGTAGGAGGCGCCCGCCTATGGGTACTTTGCATTGTGTGTTATATAGGAACATAGGGCAGAACTAGTTACCTGCTACTTCTAAACAATTAGCTGGTAACTGGTCATCCTGTGCTTTATTCATATTCGCTGAATCACGTATCTAACTCTCTGCCTATATATGAAGAGTTCAGGCGCAAAAACCATGTGAACGCCAATCCAAAAATGTAGATTAAATAAAGGATTTCTACCTGAAAATAATTGTAATTCTCATTAATTCCACATTTCATATGATCACAGCGTTATGGAGCAATGAATAACTGAGAAGAAATATTTAAAGAATGAAGTTTTTTAGGGTTTAATTTCAATGTTTTGTCCATTTTGGTGTTGGCGTTTAGAGGTTTTGCGCCTGAACTCTTCATATATATATATATGATATACATTAGATAGATAGTTGTTTAACCCGGGTATTTAGAGACGCATATATACACAAATATAGATAAATACATATATGTGTCTATATGGAGGTGTTGACCCAGTAACACGATTTAAAGTTGCACAATCTGATGAAATCACTAAATATTTTCAAAAACCAAAGCATCGATCTCGCCTCCACCTTACATATCCAAATTGACAGGCGCAGTTGTCATTTTGCGAACATTTTGGACCACATAACCCACCTCCTTGCGACTTCCTTGCCAACCAAAACAATGCTTGACCCCCCCTCTGTACAAGCCTTTTTTTCGAAAGGAGGTTTTAAGTGCAGTATGCTGATATGACTTTAGATGTTGCTAGGACGTAAAACAACAAGTGCAGTATCTGCAGTGCAGTATCTGCAAGCTCGGCGGACACTTTGCGACCATTTTGCAACCACTTGCGACGATTTTGCGATCACTTCCGACCTCTTTTCGACCATCCGCTTTGTGTAGTCGTAACGTGGTCGCAAGCGGTAGTGTGACTAGGGTATATGATCTGTAGGAGCCTCGGGGTTGGTGCTGAGTTGACATTACCTGTTAAGGACATGAAGGACGCAGGGCCTGGGGTGGGGATGGAGGATGGCCAACACCTACATCACCACACATCTGGTGTATATGTTCGCCCTCTCTCTGCATTATACAACCGTGACATTTGGTTCACGGCCAGCCTACTTTGAGGTTGGCTTGGTGGTGTGATTGTTTGAGTTTGATGTCCTGGCAATATCTAAGGTATCAGGATAATGTGACTGAAGAATAAATTGGGTCATGGTGTTGGCGGCCTGGTCTCCCACTGGGGCAGCATTATAAAGTCACCATGAGTGTGCACAGTCACCATGAGTGTACACTGTCACAAGTCGGTACCCGTACTGACATGATCATAGATGGTGCTGGGATGTAAAACCCCAATAAACAAACTGGATCACATTGAATTTTCCACTGAAAGTTACTTGTACACACAGTATCCTTCGTATGTACCCACATGTAACTCACACCATTCCCTCCGCGCCCCTGCCCCCTCACTCCATCATCTTTCTCTCATTCTATTCATATCGCCTTCTCTACAGGTCACTCTCTTTCTCACCTCCCTCTCTTCTATCGTCTTTCTCCCGCCGGTTCTCGGTATCTCTCTCTCAGTCCCTCCCTGTAAATCCGTGTCGCTCCTTCTATACCATTCTCTCTAATTCCCATTCTCTCCCTCTGCTCCTTCCATTTATCTTCCTATCTCCCTCTCTGTCCGCCCCTCCCCGCCTCTCTCTCTCCCTTTCTTCCTTCCTCTTCCTCTCCATATCTGTCCCTCTCCCCCTAACTCTGTCCCTCTCCCTCCCTAACTCTGTCCCTCTCTCTCCCTATCTCTGTCCCTCGCTGTACCTCTCTCCATTCTCTTCCCCATCTCTCCCTGATCTCCATTATCTTCCCTCTTTCTCTTCTCTTTCCTTCTATTTCCTTCTTTCCCCTCTCCTTCAATACCCGCCTCTCTCTTGCTGCTCCTCTCTCTCCTCCTTCCTATCTCTCTATCTAACACCCTCTGTCTACTCTCCCCTTTTCTATCTCTCTATCTACCCCCCTCTGTCTACCCCCCCCCCCCCCCGTCTGTCTGCCCCCCCCCCCCCACTCTGTCTACCTCCCCCTCTCTACATGTTCAGAAGTCTACTCCTAGCCAAAACTCGGGAGCTTCGATGTTACACCCGGGAGGATGTTGCTAATGGAAACACGCATCAGGGATGAGTCTGGTCAAGGGTCAGCGTGCGCTATTTCTCACTAATAAAATTAATAGCCAAAACACCGCAACCAGCGGCGAGTAGCATAGACAGTGAGGACTCTGTCGCAGGGACACGCCAGAGATAGTTAAGCCATCACCTCCACCTGCTGGAACCAGCGAACTGAATTGAATCATTCTCATAGCATCGAGTTTCATGTCTACATTATCAGCCTGTTAGACTCTCTAGGCTCTATCTTAGAGGTGCCCAGTCCGATGGTTTTGAGTTTCTGTAATTTTTCTGAGATAAATATATTAAATTGCCTGTTATGATGTATGTTACTTTAGTTTGAAGTAACCTTTATTTAAAAGTGACAAACTTTTGAGATATTTGAAGTGCAAGCATATGCATTGGGAAACAAATGTTTAATAAGTGCATAATTATTTAAGTTAGATATGTAGAATCAAATTTAGATCAGTATTCTGGTTTTGGAAATATGATGCTTTCATCGGACTATATGCAAAACATTGATATATACAAAACATGTTTATCCAAACTGATTTGATTAAAATTCACTTTTACATTAATTAAGACAGCATTGTCGTCCAGTTAAATGTCATGGCCCCTTCCTGTAGTAGACATTTCTCCCATCCCAAACGAGTATATAGTGTGCCTGTATACACGTATGCGTGTATATATGCATAGATATATATATATATATATATATGTATACGAAAGTTTGTTTATTTAACGACGTCTCTGGAGCACATTGATTTTTATCATCGGCTATCGGACGTCAAACATTCTGACATATTTCTTTGGAGGAAACCCACTGCTGTCACATAGGCCACTCTTTCCGATAAGCAGCAAGGGATATTTTATATGCACTTTCCCTCGGACAGGGAAGCACATACCACAGCCTTTGATAAGCCAGTTGTGGATCACTGGTTGGACAGAAAATAGCCCAAACGGCAAATGTCTCCACTGAGCAGGAGCAATTGGATGATCCACACCTTCACATGTGTACACTCTACCGCCTGACCTATGTCCTGCTCCCCAATATATATATATATATATATATATTATAAAATATATATATATATATACGACTCCCAAAGAAGCTAAAACCAACATTGTGTACTGAGTACAGAACACTAAGCCTGATGAGTCATATGTTGAAGTTGATCCTGAAAATAATTTTACTGAGAAACAGACAGAAGATTGAAGAACAAATCAGTAACATACAAAGTGGGTTTATATCTGGAAGAGGTACATGTGAAGGGATTTTCAATATGAGAATGATTTGTGAACGTTATTGTGAAATGAACCAGGATGTTTATGCCTGCTTTATTGACTATGAGAAGGCCTTCGACCGAGTCAATCATGAAATGTTAATCAAATGTTTACAAGATATTGGTGTCAATGGCAAAGACATTAAACTAATTGTGAATTTATACTGGACACAACATGCATTTATAAAAATGGAGCAGGGCCTATCGGATGAAGTTATGATTAAATGAGGAGTTTGACAGGGGTGTGTATTGTCACCATGTCTATTTAACCTGTACACAGAGATGATTTTCAGACACATTGAAGATTGCAAGGGAGTGACAATAGGTGGCATGAATGTCAACAATTTTAGATATGCCGATGACAGTGTAATACTAGCAGACAGTGAGAAAATCCTACAAGATATAGTGAATAGAATCAATAAAGCTGGAATACTATTCAACATGAAGATGAATGCCAGGAAGACCAAAACAATGGTTATAAGTAAAAAGACAGATAAACCAAATATCAATATAACCATAGATGGCACAACCATAGAACAAGTATCCAAATTCATATATTTCGGACAAAAGATTACAAATGATGGGAGATGTGAGGAAGAAATTAAAAGAAGGATAACAATAGCCCGAACAACATTCTCCAAAATGTATAGAGTGTTAACATCAAGTAAAATATTAATACAAACAAGGAAGCATATTCTTCAGTGTTATGTGTGGTCTACTCTAATGTATGGACAATCTCTAAGAAAATGTACAAACGTTTAGCAGCATTTGAGAGTGGACTTATCGAAGGATGATGAAAATATCATGGACAAAGAAGATCACCAACAAAGAAGTTCTCAGAAAAATTTAAAATAAGAAAAGCTTGTTTGCCACTATACAGACAAAGAAACTTATTTATTTTGGCCACATCATTCGTCAGAGTTCAAAATACCATACATTGTTTGAAGGGAAGGTGAATGGCAGCAGGGGGAGAGGGAGACCAAGAACATCATGGTTTACAAATATTTCACAGTGGACAGGCTTGAATTATTCACAGTCTATCAGAACAGCACACCATCGGGACAAGTGGAGAACCATTGCATCCAACTCTCGACTAGAGGACGGAACTATTGATTGATTGATATATATATATATATATAGCTCACATAGTGTTCCAATTATACACAAAACGGTGCAATGAGAAGCGGTGAGTATATCTCAGTGTTCGACTCGTTTTCTACACAGCTGCTACAAATGTATCAGCTACGTACCAAAACAGTACACAATGACGCATGGATATCTAGCGAATGATATGTCCATTAGATCAAATATCACAGACCCAATGTGTTCAATGGATCAAATATCACAGAGCTAACCCCAGTTGTACGTAAACATTAGGTCGCACTTGCGACATAATGCTCGGTATTCAAGGATAAATGTTTCATTTGTATAGAACAATCTGAAGATACTATGTGTGCAGCTATAGGGTTACGTGATAGCACGAATGGAGCCATTAAAATAATGCAGCAACGTTATATCTAACCTTCGTCACGATCCGCATAAAATAGGACGAATTAGTAACTGAACGAATTAGTAACCTTTGGAAATAGCAATTGGCATATTTATTGCCCCCAATTTATATGACAACCAGTGGGACACAACTGGTTCATAAAAGGTTGTGGTATGTGCTGTCCTGTGTGTGGGAAAGTGCATATAAAATGCCCCTTGTGCTTATCGGAAAGAGTAGCCTATATGGTGGGCAGCAGGTTTCCTCCAAATATATATGTCAGAATGACGATATGTTTGATGTCCAATAGCCAAGTGCTGGTAGATCGTGGGGGTCGAACCCTGGTCGAGTCAAACCAATGACTTAAAAATTTATACTTGTCGCTTCCTAGCCAGGCGCTCAGCATTATTATGACAGGGCAAGGACTGGTGTGCTCAGTCTCAGGATAATGTGACTGAGTGGGATACCAAGTCATGGTGCCAGCGGCCTGGTTTCCCAGTGGGACAGCACCACAAAGTCGCCATGAGTGCGCACTGTCACAAATCGGTACCCGTCCTGATATGACCTTAGCTGTTGCTAGGACGTAAAACGACAACAAAACAAACAAACCAATAGCCAATGATAAAAAATCAATGCGGTCCAGAGGCATCGTTATATTAATAGGCTTATTAAAATGAGTCTTACTGTTCGCCAACCAGATCACAATCAGCAAATAAAGCTTCTACACAACGCAAATGATGCTACGTGTGTTTTCTGGGCTACCTTACCGACTCGGGGGGAAATAAATACTGGGTAGCGAGCAACACTCTCAACTACCATTGTTGTCGCATGCTCCTAGTGCCATTTGTGACATGCACTGAATGTTTAGATACAATTTAATTCCAACATTAAAGTTGCATAGTCCGATGGTTTTGAGTTCCTGAAATAATTTTCTGAGATAAATACATTAGGTTGATCATTATTATGTACCTTACTTTAGCCTGGAGTAACTTTTATTTTAAGTGGCTAACTTTTGAGATATTTGAAGTGGAAGCATGCAAAATTAATTTTGGCAAGCTTGTCAAAACGCTGACCCCATAGGCTTATGCAGTAACAGGTTCTATTCAATTGCCTCAGTATTCCCTTCTGTGTGGTGACAAATGTTTAATAAGTGCACCAGTATCTAAGTTAGATATGTAGAATCAAATTTAGATAATTGTTTTGGTTTTGAAAATTTGATATTTTCATCGGACTATGCCGCTTTAAGCTTCTCTCATTTGTTTATGTAATCATTTATTCACTGCCTTGTTGTGTGTGCGGAGCGGGGGGGGGGGGTTCCGGGAAAGTTGTGGTATGTGAACTGAACTGCTATTCACTGTACTGACAAGTCTGCAATTTAAGCTACTTGTGAATGTTGCTGATTAGGTGGCGTCTTCAAAGCCAGTGTGTGGCTGTTGATGGGTGTGTGGTTGTGGGAGTGGGTGTATGGGTGTATGGATATGTGTGCGTGTGTGGGTGAGTGGGTGAAGGTGTATGGGAATGGGTGTGAGGGTGGTGAATGGGTGTGGGTGTGGGTGGGTGTGGGTGTGGGTGGGTGTAGCTGGGTGCCGTGGGTGGGTGGGTGTGTGGCTGGGGGAGATGACAGCAACTTGTGTGGATGTGTGTGGGTGTGTGGGTGGGAGTGGGTGTGTGGCTGGGTGTGGGTGCATGTGGGTGTGGGTGCCATAGGTGGGTGCGTGGGTAGGGGAGATTACAGCAACTTGTGTGGATGTGTGTGGGTGGGAGCGGGTGTGTGGCTGGGTGTGGGTGCATGTGGGTGGGTGTGAGTCTGTGCGTGGGTGTGGATGGGAGTGGGTGGGTGGGAGTGGGTGGGTGGGGGGGTGCGTCCATAGATGTATGGGTAGGTGGGGGAGATGCCAGCAACTTGTGCGTCATCTAGAAGTGTGGATACAGAATCTAGATCCCATGCGGCATCAGAACAGCAGCCCCGGGACTGGAATGCCGGGAGGTGTGTCCTTCATTAGAAGGTTTTATCCCAGAATTTGATAACTATGTGTAGAAAAATATAGACTGACTCATATAAATGAGTTACAGTGCCAAGCTGCTTCTTGAGAATCTTGTGATTTCGTTATCCAGAGAAAATGCTGAGAATGTGCCAATAAAGCCTGTCTCATAATATTACATGACAAGCTGGCGCGAATGCAGAATTTGAATGCATGTGTCAGTGGACCATGGCACGTAATATCAGCATTAGCGGAATTCCAGGAGGACTGTGCTAATTCAGGAGTTTTAGAAAAATTGAGAAAACTAAAATATTGATATATCCTCCGATGCGAATGACATTTGTCAACATCTGGTGGAGGTGAGGAGGGATGCAGGTAGAACCACCGGTACAGAGTTGAGTCTTATGGAGTCAATACTCATCATAATTCCCTATCTTTATACTTGCATAATGCGATATACATCATATATAATATAAATATATATATATATACATATATATATATATATATATATATATATATATATATAAGAAATCTAACGTTGTTATATATATATATATATAACAAATCTAAAGTGTAGTTGTGAATATAACCAACGACAACAACAGCAACAACAAACAACAACAGAAAAGGCTCACCCTCGGAGTGTAGATAGCTGCGTATAGTGTTGGCGGAGTAGGTACTAGTGCCCTGTACAGAGTAACTATCCCGGCTGCTGGCGGCGGCGACACCCGCCCGGCTGTGGTATAGATCCAGCATGTACTGTGGCACGTGCACCTTACGGCTCGGCCTGGGCCGCGAGCTGAGCCCGAACATCTTCAGCAGGCTCTTCTCGAAGGCGTCGATGACGTGCTGCGGCGGGCGGTGTGTGGGCAGTGCGCCGGTGGGGGCGTCGGCGGCGGCGGTAGCGGTGTTTGGGGCGGCGGCGGCGGCGGGGCTGGTGGCGGTGGCGGAGGGCGGTGCGGCGGCGGCGGGGTCCTCGCCCAGGGCGGGGTGACTCGGGACCTGGGCGCGGCTGGCCGTCAGCTGACCGAGGAGGATGACGACGCAGAGGGTGAGCACCAGAAGCGTCTTTCCACCACAGCTCATGGTGCACCCGCCTCGCCTGTAGTGGGGGAGGGGTGTGTGTGTATGAGAGAGAGTTGGAGGGGATTGAGAGGGCGAGGTGGGGGAGGTGGGGGGAGGCAGGGAGGAAGGGTGGGTGAAGGGTGAACAACAAGAAGAAAACAAAAAAGCATTAGGATATTTGCTCCAATGTACAACATTCTTCCAAGAAGGACATAAATACAATAGCATAGTACATTGATTTAGAGTTTATGTATATTTTGTGTGTATATTGTGTATACTCTGTACATCCTCTACATACAGGATATGTTGTATATATGATGTAGGTATGTTGTATTATGGTGTATGTATGCTGTATGAATGATGTATAATGTGTGCATGTTGTATGTATGCTGTATCCATGTATGATGTATGTATGTAGGATGGGTGTACGATGTATGTATGATGTATGTAATATGGGTGTATGATGTGTGTATGATGTAGATATGATGTATCTATGGTGTATGTATGATGTATATGAATAGTGCATATATATGCCGTATATATGTTGTATATATGCTTATATGTGCTGCATATATGTTGTATATATGGTGTATGTATGATGTGTATGTATACTGTGTATGTATGCTTTGTATGTATGGTGTGTATGTATGATATGTATGTATGGTGTGTATGTATGCTGTGTATGTATGGTGTGTATGTATGTTGTGTATAAATGTTGTGTATATATGTTGTATATATGTTGTATATATGTTTTATATATGATGGATATATGTTGTGCATATGATGTATACTATGCTGTATATTAAGCTGTATATATGATGTATATATGTTGTCGATATGCTGGATATATGCTAGATATATGCTGTACATATGGTGTATACTATGCTGTATATTAGTATAATCTACCTTACTTTAACTTGAAGTCCCTTTTATTTTAAATGGCTAAATTTGAAACAACTTGAAGTGCACACATGTAAAATTAATTTCAGCAATCACGTCAACATGTGGCTAGCATATGCTTGAGCAGAAACAGCTTCTCTTTAAGTGCTTCGGTAGAACTGTTTTATGCAGCAACAAATATTTAATAAGTATCAGTATCTAAGTGAGCTCTGTAGAATCAAATCTAGGTACCTCTTCTGGTCTCGAGAGATTGCTGCTTTCATCGGATTATGTAGCTTTAACGTTGCTGCACTCCAATAGATAGCAATAGCATAAAAGAAACAGCTATGTCAAATTTCCAAATATGCAACAAAATGAGGCTTCTCTCTTTACGCAAGCATTGCATACGTCATAAGTATGGAAGTGGCCCAATAAGAAATTTACTCTAATCCAATAGACGAGATCACCGTTCCAACTGCGCATGCACTGAAAACGGCGCTGGCAGCAAAGCAAAGGTGTACAACCATTGAGTTTGCCGATACACGTAGAGCAAAACTTCCATTTAATTCAAAATTAATAGAATTACATAAAGATTTGGCATAAACATGTATGCGCACATGCAATATAATGATCTGATGAATATAGCTAAGACAAAATTAGCCATAGTTAAACATTTTGAGCTAAGAAACATACAGTTCAACACAAAACAATCAGTCACTTTAAGGCTGATATCCACATCACCATTATTAATTCTTGTTCTAAATATTAAAATGTCAAATGTGTCAACATACACTTGTTTCAGAGAAATATATAACCAATATATGATTAACCCTACTAATTTTCTAGTTCTACATATGTCATTAACCATAGGATACAAATAAAAACATGAATACAATAAGTCAAACTGACTCTGGCTATGCCGCTAACACTAGTCTGAGTGCCCAGATTTGTCTAAATCTAAATGCACATGGCATGAGATGTGCTGATTATATTAATGTAAATGCAATTCTGCATAAAAGAGTAATATCTTAATTTATTATATATGATTTCTTTAGTTGGTATTCTATGTACCAAACAAGAGATGATATGAGCTGAAACTAGCACATTTCATAGCTGCACCCAGCCCCAGCGTATTAGATTGTGCCATGTGCTTCTCGCTGGTTTGTTTTTCTTCCACGCATCCCACAATGCACTGTGCCACGGGAATAGTGATGTAGTCTATTGGAAACGATTTTATACACGAAACGCAGTTTTTCTAATCCAGGGCGAAACGTTTTTATGCAAGATCCACTTACGTAACCCTCGTACAGCAAAATTGAGAATGATTGTCTACAAGACGACAATATTGCTTTATCTAGCCCACTTGAGATGGACATGATTCGAGGAACAAATAAGTAACTAGGTTATGCTCTAATTGGAACCGATATTATATATGAAACGGGATAACCAGATGGGATGGCCGAATGAGTTTCCTGTGTTGGGAGATTGTGGGATCATGGGTTCAATCCCTGGTTGAGTAAAAACCAATGACTTAAATATTGATATTTGTCGCTTCCTAGACAGGCACTCGTCATTATTAGTATAGGGCTAGGAGCAGTGGAATGAGGAAGACGAATTGTCCGCGATTGAAATGTCTCCTGCTTAAATGACTAATAAACTACACAAAAAAGGAGTAACAAGTAAAATTACGGTCATCCAGTTGTGGTATGTCTTTTACATGTCTTTTTACGTGTCTTTTTACTGTCTTTCACATGTCTTTCTACATGTCGTTTTACTGTCTTCCATATGTCTTTTCACATGTCTTTTTATGTGTCTTTTTAGTGTATTTTTAGTGTATTTTTAGTGTATTTCACATGTCTTTACATGCATTTTTACATGTCTATGTTGCATGTCTTTTTACATGCATCTTTGCTTTGTACATGTGGAGAATCAAAGTGAGTATTTGGAGTTATTGCTTTGACCCTATTTGGAATTGCTAATAATAGCTTGTATCATATAGGTGTGTGCATTTACAATATTATGGTAGCGGGCGAGGTGGCCGAATCGGTAGAGTCCAACCAACGACTGGTGGTTCACTCATGTGCATTAACGTAAGGTAATGATTTTGGGATGGTATTATTGGCTGGTATAAACATTCTCATTTTTAGTTTCTCATTTTAAACCAGATGGGATGGCCAAATGACTTAGAGCATCCGTCTCCAGTCTGGTCGATCGTGGGGTCGAATCCTGGTCGAGTCCAACCAATGATTTAAAAATTGATACTTGTCGCTTCCTAGCCAGGGCCTCGGCATTATTAGGATGGGGCAAGGAGCAGTGGAATGTGGAAGACCAATCAGCTGTGAGTGAAATGTCCCCTGCTTAAACAACTAATGTACCAATAAAAATAAAAATACTAGGTTGGTTGGTTGTTGGAGTTTTACATCCTGGCAACATCTAATGTCATATCACGACAGGTACTGCACAATCATGGTGAATTTATAGTGGTGCCCCCACTGAGAAATCAGGTCACCAGCGGTATACACCAATATCCTGACACTGAGCTAACCAGTCCTTGCCCTACCCTATTTATGCTGAATGCCAAGCTAGGAAGCAACAAGTATAAAATGTGTAAGTCATTGGTTTGCCTTGACCGGGAATTGAACTCCCAATCTCCAGCACGGGAGGCCTGCGCTCCACCGATTCGGCCACCACGCCCACTGAATCTGTTAGATGTAGCCAGGATGTAAAGCACCAACCAACAAACAAACAACTCTACATGTTTTTTACAATGAACCAGGAACGCCTTTGAAGAATGAGTTGAGCGACTGGTAGGTCGTGGAATTAGAACTCCCGGGTTCGAAGCCTGGCCGAGTCAAACCAATGACCTAACAGTTTATACTTGTCGCTACCTAGCCTGGCACTCGGGATTACTAGAATAGGGCAAGGAGTAGTGGATTGAGGAAGACCAATTATCCGCGATTGAAATGTCCCTTGTTTATTTACCTCGTTCCGGTTCACTGACCTCGTATCTGTCGCAGCCTCAGTCGGTCTTCATAATGGTCTCAAAATGTCTCGTGTCAAGAGTGTGGAGTCGGCGCGCATGCGCCCAACCAACATAGTGGAATAGCTCATTCGCAGATGAGGGGTGGTAGGTGACCACGTACACAGGTTATCTCTCCTCTTATCGGTGATAATGGCGAGTATCACTGTGCATAGGCCGTCATGATATGACCTTAGATGTTGCCAGAACGTGAAACCCCAACAATCGTAAATATATGACGTAGTAAGCAATAGCTCGGTGTTGCTGCATGGGCGACCAGTTCCAGAATCATGGCATGTCCCCGGCTATCTCATTATATGTCATGATGACTGATCAGAGACAGACCAAGCTGGTTCCCGAGTGCGAGAAACACCGGTAGGTGGGCGCGCCGCTCGACATGGCAGTCACCATAGTGTTGCAGCATCGCGTCGACACCGGAGGGCACCACTGCCGTGTCAAATGGCAGGCGTAAGTTGGCTATATGGCCATTCTTATGATATAATCATATTTTTCTCAATAATATTGAGGGTTTTTTGCGAGGTTTTTCTTAAAGGCATCTCTATTCCGCTAACTTCAGTTAGCTCCAACCGGACGCGGTGACCTTATCGCTAGAGCGCAGGCCTCCCGTGCGGAAGGTCGGGAGTTTGAATGCCAGCCGAGTCCAATCAATGATTTAAACAATCTATACTTGTCGCTACCTACCCTGATGCTCAGCATTAATAGGATAGGACAAGGACTGGTTTGCACAGTATCAGGATAATGTGACTATGTTGGATATCTCTCAGTGGGGCAGCACTATAAACTCACCATGAGTGTGCACTGTCACAAGTCGGTACCCGCCCTGATATGACCTTAGATGTTGCTAGCACATAAAACAACAATCATCTAGCTCCATTTGGCACAATTCCATTATGGTAGTCGCAAAACCCTTGCATATCTAACATCGGAATATGTGATGGGAAAACCAATGGTGAAAACCAATGGCTTGGCAAAACAATTCATTCTGAATAAAAGTACTATGTAGTGGGACATTGCAAATGCTACTCTGTGACAACATGGAAGTTTTTATTATAACATATCACACAAGACGAGCTCACAAATTCGCTGTGCCGCCTTATTTCAACTGCACTTTCTAATACCCCTGTCACACTACAACGTAATGAGCGAACGTGAGCCTAACGTGGTGATCTTTCGTCATTACGTTGATGTACGTTGGATTACGTTATTATGACGTCATAATGACGTTAGACTGAAGTCGAGATACGTCACATTACGTCGTGTTATGTCGAGGTTTTGGACATGTTCAAAACTTTTGACGTAGTTGGAACGTAAGGGTTTACGTTCGCCGTACGTTCTGTACACGTTCGGTGAACGTCAATGATGTTAAACCAACGTTATTAAAACGTTATTAAAACGTTAGTCACTACGTTCAACTACGTTGCACTACATTGACCCACATTAAACCCGGTGGAAACGACCACTCGGCGTAATGGGAACGTCAGGATAAGGTCAGGATAACATCAGGATAACGTCAGGAGAACGTCAGTAGAACGTACGTTCAACGTAGTTCAACATTTTGCCATCAGGTAACGTAGTTCTGGCGATGGAATAACGTTCATACGTTCCGTGAACGTAATGAAGTTGACCTCTCTCGTTGAATGACGGTATCACTACGCTTTACCGACGTTACGCTCTCGTCCACTATGCTGCATCCACGGTCAACTTGTGCCCAGATTTGCATACTACGCCGAGAAGTTCAACGTTCTTCACGTTCTCCCTACGTTGACGTCGTTACATCGTAGTGTGACAGGGCCATTACTGCGGTCAGACGATAAGGACTGGCGGAATACTATTTTGTGCTGCTACTTGAAATGATACAGTAAAACCTGTTTAATCGACCGACCATGGGACCTACTTTAAATCGTCCTTTTCGGGAGGTTTTCGGTTTTAGGGTGTTTTTCATTTGTTACAATGGAATTGTACGGGCGATTGTTTGAGATCCAAATACAACGATCAATATAGGGGAGTGGTCGACCTGTGGTTGTGGTCGGTTAGAGAGGTTTTACTGTAATGTTGGGGAGTGTGGTGAGTATATCTGTGTGTTCGCGTGTGTCTGTGTGCGTGTGTCTGCATGTGTCTGTGTGTGCGCGTGCGTATATATGTGAATACCTGGTGCGGTGGTGTGGTGGTGTGGTGGTGTGGTGGTGTGGTGGTGTGGTGGTGTGGTGGTGTGGGTGTTGGGTTACATAATCTAGTCTGTCATTTCTAAAAAAAAACACAAGCGTATTCAAGATGCGTTGGGAATAGAGCATGCCGGGACATTACCCGTGAATCGCGGACTTCCGGTGGAAATGAACCCAAGGATGCATTGGACCAGGGCTGTCACGAGTGGGCGCTTACAGCCGTGTCAGCTGCTGGCTTCTTCACCAGACGCTCACCGAGGTAACTGGAAAAGCTGCCCACCCTCCAGATATACCAGCTACCGGATTGGACTACACGCCGTGTTGTCGGGAAAGTTTCAAATTGTTTATCGGTGGCTCAGATGAGTGTTTTCCCAATCACATATATGCTTTGTGAGGAAGTTATGCAACCAAAACTATAGGTTTTTTTTTCATTATTGAATACCGCCGTATTGCTTGTTATAAGACTCTAAGAGGGAGCATCAATTAGATATAGATGACCGTCTAAGATATATGTATATACAGTAAGACCTCTCTACCGATTTTAATTGGTCCGTTTAGGAAGGTGGTCGGTTTAGAGAGTTAGAATATCCTTACAATGGCATTGTTGGGTCCCAAGTAAAGCGATCGATATAGGGGAGTGGTCGATCTGTGGAGGGTCGCTATAGGTAGTTTTTACTGTACCTATGTATCTCACTCTATATATGTATATATATGGATGTATATATATATATATATATATATATATATATAGATGAGCATGTATATACATACAAGAAGAGTTCATTCGCAAATCCCCATAAACGCCAATCCAAAAATGTAGTTTAAATAACTTAATTTTAATTCCACCCACTTTTCTCGTGACTCTGTTAAAT
This sequence comes from Branchipolynoe longqiensis, assembly GCA_030323885.1. Lineage (NCBI taxonomy): Eukaryota > Metazoa > Annelida > Polychaeta > Phyllodocida > Polynoidae > Branchipolynoe > Branchipolynoe longqiensis. Next base: position 181,084,483 of record CM059186.1, read on the forward strand.
CCTCGACCTTCTATCTCAGAGGTATGATGTGCTTGCCAAAATTAATTTGGCTTGTTTTCGTTTAAAATATTTCCAAATCGAGCCAGTGGAATTAAAATACATCCAAATGGTAAGTAGAAAATATAATGATCAACATAATGTAGTTACAATTAATTTGGCATGTTTTAGCTCCAACTATCTCCAAAGGTAGCAATTTAAAATAAAAGATCCTTCAACCGAAAATAGAATACAACGCTCAACGAATAAGATGAGTGGTCTTCCATAGTGAATCCTCCTCCTCTTCTTCCTCAAGCACTAGCTTCCCCCCCCCCCTCCACATGTATCATCAACATCAATAACATCATCAATATCATCAATAACATCAACACTAACACCAACAGTGACAGCAACAGCCTCATCAACTTCTACTTCAACATCATCAACATCAACAACATCTACATCAACAACAACATCATCGACATCTACAACAGCATCATTATCAACATCTTCATCCCCATCTTCAACAAATTTCAGCAATTCAGAATCATCGGACTATTCAAGTTTATCCAGTGACAATAAAAGTTACTTCAAATTAAAAGTAAGTTCGGCCATGAGGACCAACCTAATATATTTGTCTAATGACAAATCTGGCACAAACTCAAAACTATCGGACTATGCAACTTTGACGGGAAGCTTCTCATATAGTGCCAATGATAACGGACGGGCTCACCGACTTGGAACTAAACCTAGACCTAGACCTAGATCGAGACCTATATCGAGATCTAGACTGAGACGAACAGATGGAATGGCCGAATGAGTTGAGTGTCCGTCTCCCATGTTGGTAGATCGTGGCATTCGAACCCACGGATTGAAACCCTGATCGAGTCAAACCAATGACTTAAATATTTATATTTGTCGCTTCCTAGCTCGGCGCTCTGCCTTATTAAGATAGGGTAAGGACTGGTTGGCTCAGTGTTATGATAATGTGATTGAGTGGGATAGCAGGTCATGGTGCTGGTGGCCTGTTCTCCCAGTGGGTCAGCGGTATAAACTTGCGATGAGTGTGCACTGTCACAAGTCGGTACGCACCCTGATATGACCTTAGATATTGCGAGGATATAAAACTCCAACAAACAAGCAACCAACCTTTGAAAATACTATAAAAGAAATGTAAATTAGAAAAACAGTTGATGTTTAAATGGACTAGCATAAAGTATAGTAAAAACTGGATTTTGGATTGTTTGCAATCTGCAAACAGTTACAAGCCATAAATAAACAAGAAGCAAGAACACCTAAATTATGACGAAAACACAATTTGACAGATTTAAATAAAATTTGATTGGTGCTGACCATCGGTGAAAAGAAGTGTTAACACACGTATCCGTTCTGAGGAAGCTAAATAAATTCATCACTAAAAACACACAAAAAACCTAGACCAGCATCCACAGCAGTGACTGGCGTTATGTAGCAGTCACACTACGACGACAAGGTAGGGACGACAGCCCGGCGGCTGGGATTTTGTGAAATGCCGACGACCTATGCAAATTCGGGCTAAGTTGGACGACAATCGGACGACATCCGGACGACATCGGGACAACAGACGGGACGACAGCGGGACGACAGTGTCTGTGTGTCTGTGTCTGAGTGTGTGTGACTCTGTGTCTCTGTGTGTGTCTCTATGTGTGTGTCTGTGTCTCTGTGTGTCTGTGTATATGTGTGTGTCTGTGTATATGTGTGTCTATGTGTGTTCATGTGTGTATGTGTGTGTATGTGTGTCTGTGTATGTGTTTGTGTGTGTATGTGTATGTGTGTCTATGTATATGTGTGTATGTGTCTATGTGTGTCTATGTGTGTATGTGTCTCTGTATGTGTCTGTGTCTGTGTGTGTCTGTGTGTGTGTCTGTGTCTGTGTGTGTATGTGTATGGGTGTGTGTCTGCGTGTGTGTATGTGTATGTGTATGTGGCTGTGTCTCTGTGTGTGTGTGTCTGTGTCTCTGTGTGTGCCTCACTCTCACTCTCAGTCTGACTCTGACTCTGACTCTCAGTCTGACTCTCACTCTCACTCTCAGTCTGACTCTCACTCTCAGTCTGACTCTCACTCTCACTCTCAGTCTGACTCTCACTCTCACTCTCAGTCTGACTCTCACTCTCACTCTCAGTCTGACTCTCACTCTCACTCTGAGAGTCAGACTGAGAGTCAGAGTCAGACTGAGAGTCAGAGTCAGACTGAGAGTGAGAGACAGACTGAGAGTCAGAGTCAGACTGAGAGTCAGAGTCAGACTGAGAGTCAGAGTCAGACTGAGAGTCAGAGACAGACTGAGAGTGAGAGTCAGAGTCAGACTGAGAGTGAGAGTCAGACTGAGAGTCAGAGTCAGAGTCAGACTGAGAGTCAGAGTCAGAGTCAGAGTCAGACTGAGAGTGAGAGTGAGGCACACACAGATACACAGACACACACACATACACAGACACACACAGAGACACAGACACACACACAGACACACACATATACACACATATATACACAGACACACAGACACACACATAGACACAGACACACACATATACACAGAGACACAGACACACACATACACACACAGACACAGACACACACACAGACACACACATAGACACATATGTGTGTGTAATACACACACATAGACACATACACACACATAGACACATATACACAGACACACACACATACACACACATACACACACATACACACAGACACACATATACACACATACACACACATATACACATGCACACACATAGACACAGAGACACAGACACACACATACACACAGACACAGACACACACACATACACACACATAGACACACATATACACACATACACACACAGATACACATACACACATAGACACATACACACATACACACATACACACATACACATACACCCACATAGACACACATATACACACATACACACACATAGACACATACACACACATAGACACATAGACACACATATACACACACACAGAGACACACAGAGACACATACATGGAGAGAGAAGCAACTACAGCTTAACGACAAGACGACAGTGCCGCGACAGTGCGAAAGTGCCGCAACAGTGCCGCGACAGTGCCGCGACAGTGCCGCGACAGTGCCGCAACCTCGGCTGTCGTCGGCTGTCGTAGAAGTTTTTCAACATGTCCAAAATCCCCACGACAACCCGGCGACAGTCGAGAAAGAGTGGAGAAACTGGAGGTGTCGCGGAGGTGTCGCGGCGGCACCTGCGCGGCACCTGCGCGACACCTGCGCGACAATCTGCGACAACCGGGAGTGGGTGTCGCAGGGCTGTCGCCGCTGCTTGTCGTCGTAGTGTGACTGCTACATTACATAACTGTTTCAGGTGTGTAATTGCATTCTCGTTATGAAATGATGTATCCATTGGTAACCTTAGCTTGTCTGCGCAAGTACACACCCGAGGTCCACAGTCTTGAAAATAGGTTTTGTTTTGTTTGTTTGTTGTTGTTTTACCTCCTACCAACATCTAAGGTCATATCAGGACGGGTGCCGACTTGTGACAGTGCGCACTCATGGTGAGTTTATAGTGTTGCCCCACTGGGGAATCAGGCCACCCCCACCATGACGCGATATCCCAAGTATCAATTTTAAAGTCATTGGTTTGACTCTACCAACTCAGCCACCGTGCCTGGTTCAATGCCATATTTCAGCCGGAAAACTTCACACTGAATTGCACTGCTATCTAGATGTTATATGCTATTTTATAGCTAAGTGTTTTGGTTTTGAACATTTAATGTCTTCATCATGCAGACCACCTCTCCATATACACTGATGGTTCAAAAGACGAAAGACGGGTAGCTGCTGCGGCAGTCTGCTGACGGGAAAAATTTGGTGTACGTTTGCCTGATCGGAGCTCGATTTTCACTGCAGAAGCCCGAGCACTCCTTCTCGCATTGGAGTGTATCGAGGTATCCAACCATACTAACTATGTTATATACAGTGATTCATTCTCTTGCCTCCTGGCTGTTGCTGGACTGAAAACGAATCACCCTATTCTAGCAATGGTCATTTATAAGGGAGGCGGCGGGACAGATGGGTATGACATCCACCTGTGATGGGTGCCTGGCCATGCCGGCATACAAGGAAACGAACAAGCTGATCAGGCTGCGAAGAAGGCCCTGAACTGTGTCTGATCCCTCACTCTGATCTGAAACCACTAATAGCCACCCACATAAAATCCAAATGGCAACATGAGTGGGATGAAAACATTAATAACCTTAAAGAAATTGAACCATCTGTGGGAAAGCCACCAAAGACTCATGCGGGAGGTGGGTGGGACCAAGTGGTCCTTAGCCGCTGCCGTATTGGCCGCTCGTGGCTTACACATGTTTTTCTGCTCAAGGGGGACCGTCCCCTTGAATGTATTTGGTGTCAGTCCCCGCTGACACTCAAACACATTTAACTAAGTTGCGTTGATTTTTTGGCCCTTTGCCAACAGTTCTACACTGCCGACAGTACGCATGACCTTTTTACTAAAGTAAAAGAGGAAAACATGTTAGCCTTTTTGAGTGTACCACCTCATATAGTTTATGAAATAGATTCTATCAATTATTAATAACACTTTTCTTTTTCTATGGGAATTTGTTTCCCTTGACCATAAATATATGATTGTGAGCTTTCTAATCTAATGAGTGTCTATTGGCACATAACTGATTGTCTGCTTTTACATGTAAAAGTGATGGTTTGAACAAAAAACAAACATTTCTCACCGTGAATATGGCCTATGCTGCCGATGCGGCATAAAGCAACCACCAATCAATCAATCAATCAATCAGATTTCTGTTAGGAAATATTGGAGATGAAACATGGAAATTGACTTTTGAGAATTCAAATGTAGCGTGCACATACAAAAAAAACCTGGGCTTCAGCAGTAAATGGGTCTGTTAAATTAATTTACTATTCCCATTCTTTCTGTCTTTCTTTCGTTCTTTCTTTAAATACCCCCCCCCCCCCCAGCACAAAAAAAGTAGACATCAGCTATTGGCGGGGGGGGGGGACACTATTCCCTTTGATGCAGACACAGATGCTTAATAAGTGCAACAAGTTGAATTTGTAGGAGCAAAAATAGGTACATGTTTTGGTTTCCAAATTTGGAGGTATTCATCGGAATATGTAGCCTCAAGTCGTAACATGTAAGGCAATATTAAAATGTCAATCAAGGTCAATGTTTATCTCACATTATGGCAAGCTAAGCTTCACAAGGATAATCGTGGTGTTCTCTGTGGCGGAGTGGTTAGAGTGTCTGACTTTTTTCTAGGTCAGACTCCTAATGTGAAGGTCGGTGGTTTGATTCCCCATGCCCCCACCTCTGCCAATTTAGATTTCCACCGCTGTGGATAACTTACAGCGTCAGCAAAGGCCAGTTGCTCTCATACCATGTCTATGTGGTGTGGGAGGTTAAAAATCCCTTGGGTCCGTATAAGTGTAGGCTCGTGCTTTCTATCGACAAACTGTCTAATGGTGAAAACAAGTCTATTCAGACTTATCCACGATAGGCAGTATAAATCTTCAAGAAAAAAATGTCATCAAATGTAGTGATGAAGTTATCAAAATTCTAGCGGTGCTCAAACAACTAATTTAGCGTTCACTACACTAATTCTTTGACTGACTTTTCATATAATTGCCATTTTCATAATCATCTCAATTCTCCAGAACATATAGAGGTATCTCAGTCAAGAGAATAGAGTGGAATCCATTAAAATTGAGCTTCGTACACAGTGAACATGAAGATATACATAACTTCCCGACCAGACGGGATGGCCTAATAAGTTGAGCGTCCGGCTCCCGTTTTGGTAGCTCGTGGGATTCGATCACACGGGTTCGAACCCTGGTCGGGTCAAACCGATGCCTTAACAATTGATAGGTGTCGCTTCCTAGCTAGGCGCTCGACACTCTTAGGATATGGCAAGGACTGGTTGACTCAGTGTCATGATATTGCGACTGAGTGGGATATCAGGTCATAGTGTTTGTGGCCTGGTATCCCAGAGTGGAAGCACTATGAAGTCGCCATGAGTGCGCGCTGTCACAAGTCAATATCCACCCTGGTTTTTATGACCTTATAATTAGATGTTGCTAGGACGTAAAACCCCAATCTCCAACCGACCAACTTAATACCCAATTGTATCTGACGGGTCACGCACGTCTGTTATCAGTGAGTGGTGAGACGAGGGTCGAGCCATTAACAGAGACTAAGCATTCCCAGTGATGCAGAATGTATGCATTTCATCTTGATATCCTCAAATGTTGTACTACAAACCTAGTTATGTTAGAGAGAGAATATGACGAAAGTTGATACAAGTGGCTTCATTGTGGTAACTAGTTAGACGTACTTGTTGACAATTTAGCCTGGATGTATACTCCTGATTCCGATGTTCCATGATGCGCCAGATATGGCGCGTCAAATAAGGTTGGTTCTTAATTGCTAAATACACATTCTCAATTATTCACCCAATTATATAAATGCTTTCCTCCGCTAATTTCTAGATGCAGAATAAATTATGCTACACATATATGAAATTAATATGTATATATATATATATATATATATATATATATATATATAATTTCTCGGACACGTGTATATATATATTAGATATATTATATATACATATAAATACATGCTTATTACACGCGATAAATGGTATATCACTACCCATATATGAATATAAATGCGTATATGAATATATATATATATATATATACATAATTATATGTATATTGTATATATCATAATGGATATATGAGTTTGTATATAATCATATAATTATATCTATTATTATATATATAATTATATATATCATGATATGTATCTAATCATAGAATTATATGTACAATATATATATAATCAATGTATGTATAGATAGACATGTCAATACGATGTGCTTTATATATGAAATATTCATATATAGAGGCCTCCATACACATTTGTTTTATATATATATTTATATACAAATATATTTATATATGAATGAAGATATGTATATGTTAATGCAAGCATAGAAGGGTGTGTGCATAGACCGGGGTTCCCCCCACCCCCACCCCCACCCCACCCTTGAGACAATATTTTCTGTGAGGTTAAAGCTCGATCAACAACGGAAATCCGCCTGGTTCCCCAAGTTACGGACCCCAGTGTGTGCGCGCGCACTTAGTCCACACAGGTGACACTGTGTACCAAGTGCATCGACCGAGTGTAAGCAGCCCGGGGATGAGCGGGGATGAGCTGCACCGGCGACCACACAGGTGTCTCCCGTCAGGTACTCATGGGCACACAGCACTGCACCCCCTCCTCCCAGAAGGTTTGCCCCGACCCTCCCCACCTCAACCATTCCGCCCCCCCCCCCCACACACACGCGCACACACCGCCCTGACAACCCGGCCATTGTCTGCCGAGGCGGCAGACCGCCTGCACCTGCACAACGCTGCGGGCCCTCGAGATAGCAGATGCCGTCCCCGCCTCTCTCCGCATCCCTCCATACCCCATCCCTCAGCCCCATCCTCTCCTGGACTCACCCGAACTCCCCCGGACTCACCCGGACTCACCCGGACTCCTCCGGACTCACCCGGCCCCTATTCCTCTCAGTCGACTGCCGCAAGGGTAGTCCATGTCGAGGATAGTAAGGGTTGGTTGGAAGGGGGCGGGAAGACGCGGGGCGGGACGGGGCGGTGAGGGGAGGGGAGGGGAGAGGCGGATCTAATGCGGGGGTAAGTGGGTCTAGGTGGGGGTGGGGGAGGTTGGGCGGGCCTAGGCGGAGCAAGGTAGGGCCAGTCGGGGCTAGGCGAGGCTAGGCGGGACAGATCGGGTTGTGGCGGAGCGGGACGGGGCTAGGTGGGGCTATGCGGGCCTAGGCGGGCCCATGTTGGCCTAGGCAGGGCTATGTTGGGATAAGCAGATCGGCCTGAGGCGGGAGGAGGCGGGACGGGGCAGGGACGGTTTATGTCAGCCTGAAGCGGGAGGCAGCGGGAGGCGGCGGGAGGCGGCGGCGCGAGGCGGCGGGATGCGGCGGGAGGCGGCGGGACGCAGCCGGGCGGGGAAGGGGGCGCGGGGGCGGGGAGCAGCGCGGCGCGGGACGTGGCCGGGTGGGGCGGGACTGAGCAGGACGATGCGGGACGCGGATCGGCGGGCGTGCGGGACGGGACCGGATGGAGCAGGACTAGGCGCGGCGCGACACGGCGGGGTGGAACGGGGCGGGTGTTGGGGGATGGTGATGTAAGGTCGGCCCGGGTCAGGCGTAAAACCAATAACAACAAAGACTGGCTTATTTCTCAAGCCGTGGGCGGTCAGGCACCAGCAAACATGTCAACACAGAGCCCCCACAGCCGCACGTCGAGCTCAGGGAGTCTCTCTCTTTTTTGTACATATTATTTCCACTCGCACCCCACAACACACACCCATTCCTGACCCTTGACCCCACGCCTCCACCCCACAAACACACCACATCGCATTGCCAACAGCCGACTCCTGGCACAAAGCCCTCTTTACTGAAACCACATACAATACAGTGGATGATTTTATTGTCAATGTCTACTCTACGAATCACTGATCTAATTCTTATTCAATCTCAGAATTGCCAATTAACAAGTTCTGTAAAATCATCACACAATCTAAGAAGAGACACTATTAGTATTACCTGCCTTGTGAAAAACTAACATAGGCTTTTTCAGTTGATTTTTTAATTTATAAAAATTGTCCATAGCATATAAGCCCGGGTACCCAGGCTTGTTTTCAATGCTGGCCAGTTGTAGTGTTGGTGTTATCTTACCACACAGTAGCTGCTGATAAGTAATTTGATTGCCTGCATTTCAGTAGCAGATAGATAGTTGGTTGGTATGGTTAGTAGCCTATGTTAGTTTTTTTGGATTTTCTTGGCATATATGTATTTTATTTAGTTCTACTCTTATTACTAGACTAGCCTACTCCTATTTACATATCGTAGGCTTGTACGTAGCTGTGTGGTGTGTTATCTGGCTACTTTTGACATGGTTACCTTCCATTGGGCATCCCGCTGGTGGGCCATGACATATCACATGCCCCTTTACAGTACAGCTTAGTGGAGGTTTCCTAGCCTTATTTTGCACAGATATTTTTTGTAAGTTTTTAGGTCAGGAATTTGTCGTTCCTTTACCATTTGGGCATTCCTCACCTTGGCAGCCATTTCCAGCGTGCTTCTCTCATGAGCTTTTATTTGACTTCTGGTCTGCTTTAGTCGTGGTGCATTATTTGGTGCTATGACTTTTTTGTTGTTGTTTCAACATCGTGTCTAGAGGAGGATTCAAACCCACGTTTCTTCAATTCGGTGTGAGCCTCCTAAATATTGGTCTACCTAGGTTCCTTGATGCAATCACCCATCTGCAGATCTGGCCTTTCAGCTGTGTAGATAACGGGCACGGTGGCCGAATCGGCAGAGCGCAGGTCTCCCGTGTGGAAGGTTGGGAGTTCAACTCCCGGCCGAATCAAACCAATGATACTTGTCACTTCCTAACCAGGCGCGTTGCATTATCAGGATAGGGCAAGGACTGGTTGGTTCAGTGTGAGGGTAAGGTGACTGGGTTGGATATCAGGTCATGGTCCTAACAGCTTGGTCACCCAGTGTGGCAGCACTAAATAGTCGCTCTGAGTGCATATTGTCACAAGTCGGTACCCTTCCTGATATTACCTTAGATGTTGCCAGCATGTACACGGTTGTTTGTTTGTTGTCTTACGTCCTAGCAACATCTAAGGTCATTTCCGGATTTGTACCGACGTGTGTCAGTGCTCATTCATGGTGAAGTTATAGTGCTGCCCCACTGGAAAATGAGGCAGCCAGCACCATGACCCGATATCCCACTCAAATTATCATGACACTGAGCTAACCAGTCCTTTTCCTATCCTATTAATGCTGAGAGCAACAAGTATCAATTTTAAAGTCATTGGTTTGACTCGACCGGGAACCCAACTCCCGACCTTCCTCACGCGAGCCCCGCGCTCTCTCGATTAGGCCACCGCACCCGGTGTGTACACAGTTGTGGTCATGTCAACAGTACCATGCGACCTATTGCAACCAAATGGGGGCGGGCAGGGGGGGGGGGGCCGGGCGGGGGGGGGGGAGTTTGCCATATGAATCAAGTTCTTCTCGTGCAATGGACAACCTCTTGTAGCACACTGGGGTTTCTTTTTCACTGTTACAACTTCTAAATCTCCTGTGTACTGACATCTGATACTCGGTGTATGCATGGTGTGTGTCATCCCGTTTCCGGTCCTGTCCACACTGCCAGATGGGCATGGCGGTCGCATGGTAACTGGATACAAACACTGGTCTTCATCACAGCTGTCTAAATACCTTCTTTTTTTCTTTTTTTTAAATGTTGACCAAGACACTGTAACCCGTTCAATGTAATCCTACTGTCATCTCATGATTCAATGGTGTGGTGTTGCTGCTATACTTGCTACCAACTCCGGGCACTTTTGGAGAAATGCCACGATGAGACAGGTTAATGCGTGTTAATATTGTTAGGTTGATGATAGTTACATATCATTATTGTTTGGTTAATATATCACAACTATATATATATCTCATTAATGTGTGATTAATGTATCATTGATGTACATCATTAAAGTGTGGTTAATGCATCAACCATGGCTCATGATTATCCAAGATCTAAGTCAACTACAATTTCTTTATTGTCATTAGGCTTACTAATTGTAATACAGATGGTTAAGTGATTCGAGATGTGCCATAATCGTGCAATATTAACCTGCATAAAGTTGCATTTAAGTTACACTTTATCCCCTCCCCCCGAGAACACTACATTAGAGCGGGCTAATGGGGAGTGTGTGTGTGTGGGGGGGGGGGTGACACGTTCTGTTCAGCTACTATACACAAGCCTAATATGCTTATTACCAGATTGAACAACAGTACTGTACTGTCTTCAGTGACACATGTGTTTGGTCGAATCTATGATATAGTATATGCTAACCATTTTCCAATCTACGAAGAGCCTTTTGTACAATGTGACAATCCATCCCTATAAGACACCTGCCATCTCTGGGTGACATTGTTCTGCATGCAAAAATGCCCTTCTAGTAGTTAGTTTACTGCAGAGAATACATGTATATTCATCGACTGTAAGTTGTAAGGCAAATTGGGATTTGTGCGCATGGTTATTGACAGGTCATGGTCACTATGTGGATACTTGTAATACTATATCAGTACAATATACATTTGGGTAGTTAACAATCTCAGAATGTGGTTCCGAGGGCAAAGCCTTCCAGCTGTTTAGTGCAGCCAGGTGCATGCCTAAATAAATTTGAACTGTTTTAAGTTCAAATATCTTTTGCCTGTTTTAACTTCAAAGTAGGCAAAATAGAATAAGACCTACTTCTAAGTAAATTAAGGTGTTAAGCCCCAGTCAGACCTCACCGGATTGAGGAACCGGATAGAAAACGGACACTGTCCGGTGAAATATGCAATGTATGGCCTATATGCGGTTGGCATCCGGTGTGTCCGTTATCTGTCCGGTGATGTCCGGCGGTGTCCGGTACAAGTTTTGAACATGCACAAAACTTGTACAGGACACCGCCGGACTGAGGTGTAAGTTCGGTGTCCGTTGTAAGTCTGTTTAGTCCGTGTTGTCTGTTTCATGTCCGTTAATCATCCGTTGGGTGTCCGGTTGGTATCCTGAAGAGTCCTGACCACTCATGCAAAATAGCAGTTTAAAACAAAACTGGTTATTCAGTTAGTATCTACCACGTATCCAATATATCAGTTTAAAACAATGTTGAGTACTTAGTTAATCCTGACCATATATCCAATATATCATTCTAATAAAACACTGGTTATGCAGTTAGTCCTGTCACGTATCCAATATATCAGTTTATAACAACACTGGTTAGTCAGTTGGTCGCTCCCACTTATTCAACATTGACTATATAGTTAGTCCTGACCCCTTATCAAATATATCAGTTCAAAATAAAACTCTTTATTCACGTAGTTCCGACCTCTTATCCAATATATCAGTTTAAAACAACATTGGGTATTTAGTTAGTCCTACCATATAGCAAATATATCAGTTTCAAACCACACTGGTTATTCAGTTAGTTCTGATCCAATATATAAATATAAGTCTGAAACAACATAGTCCGATGGTTTTGAGTTTCAGAAATTTTCTGAGATAAATACATTAGGTTGATCGTTATAATGTGCCATACTTTAGCTTGAAGTAACTTTTATTTTAAGTGGCTAACTTTTGAGATATTTGAAGTGCAACCATGCCAAATTAATTTTGGCAAGCTTGTCAAAACTCTTACACCATAGCATTCTGCAGTAACATTGTCTATTCACTTGCCTCACTATTCCCTTCTGTGTGGTGACAAATGCTTAATAAGTGCATAAGTATCTAAGCTAGATATGTAGAATCAAATTTAGATCATTATTTTGGTTTTGAAAATTTGACGATTTCATCGGACTATGCAGTTTAATTTAGTTCATACCGATTCTGCAATATATCAGTTTAACACAACATTGACTACATAGATAATCATGCCCACTTATCCAATATAACAGTGTAAAACCACACTGGTTATTCAGTTAGTTCTGATCCAATATATAAATATAAGTCTTAAACAACATTAAGTAGACCTACTTAGTTAGTACTCACATACCTATCCAACATATCATTCTAAAAAAAGCACAGGCTACTCTCTTAGTCCCTGCCACTTGGCCATTTATCACAGTATGCTCCAATCCCATCACACCCTTTCGAAAGCTGTGTGTACTCTGGCTCAAACCGGGCCTCCCAAAGTCAATCAGCTCGGCATTGGTATACTATATTGGTTGGGTGAGATGGTCCAGATTCCTCCACCCGGGCTGTAGCTGGTAATATTAGTTTGCCAATTATGCACACCATTATCTATACATTGAAGCCCTATAATTCATGTGCATAGTACAGTACTACAGTGATAATATGCACTTAATTGGATTTTAATTGGATTTATTTGATTTAACTGCGTAATGTAAATACAGTAAAACCTCCCTATCCGACCACCTCCACAAATCGACCATTCTCCAACATCGATTTACTTGGGTCCCACCGTACCATTTTACCATTATTATAACTCTCTAAGCCGACCACCTCCTTAAATGGACCACTTAAAGTCGGTCCCATGCTCGGTCGATTTAGAGAGGTTTTACTGTATTTACATAACGTAGTTAAATCAAATAAATCCAATTAAAATCCAATTAAGTGCATATTATCCATACCCCTCTGAACTGTTGTAACCGGGCACCAGCTAATGTTACCTATGTGCTTCCGGTGGTGGCCGCAATAACTTAGATACCAGTGTGAACTACGATCAATATTCTCGCCACATATTGACCTATGACTGCCGGTATTCTATCTTTGTTGATACTTGTCGGTTCAGCGTTTCGCCACCGTGTCATGACGTATGTAACGTCACGTAACGTAAAGGAACGTAATTCTGGCAATAGAATAACGTTCATAACGTTCCGTGAGCATAATTACGTTGTCCTCTCTCGTTGAATGACGATAGCACTACGCTATTTTGGTCACATCATTCGTCAGAGTTCAATATACCGTACATTGTTGGAAGGGAAGGTGAATGGCAGCAGAGGGAGAGGGAGAGCAAGAACATCATGGTTTACAAATATTTCACAGTGGACAGGCTTGAATTATTCACAGTCTATCAGAACAGCACACCATCGGGACAAGTGGAGAACCATTGCATCCAACCCTGGACTAGAGGACGGAACTATTGATTGATTGATTGATTGATTGATTGATGATGGTCACCAACAGCTGGTATGCGGTGACCGAATCGGTAGAGTGGAGGCTTCCTATGCGGAAGGTAGGTAGTTTGAATCCCTGCCCAGTAATAACCAATGACTTACAAAATTCATACTTGTTGCCCTTAGCCTGGCATTCGGCATTATTAAATAGGATAAGGACTGGCTTAGCTCAGCATCACGATACTGTGACTGAGTGGGATATCGGGTCAACGTGCCGGCGGTCTGATCTGCCAGTTGGGCAGCACTATAAAATCGCCATGAGGGCGCACTGTGTCACAAGTCAGTACCCGTCCTGATATGACCATATATGTTGCTAAGGCGTAAAACCGCTACAAATAAACAAATCCACAGCTGGCATTGGCAGGCCATAATACATGCCTGTGAAGTGATGTCAATATTATCATTTCGCATGTATGCCTAGTGGAGCCAGCATTTAAGTTGTTATTATATATATATATATATATATATACATACACATGTATATACATACACATGTATATATAGAGCATATATACTCATTGGCAATCACATTGGCATTGACACGCCTTACTTAGTATATTCTTGCAATAGGCATACTGACTGAGTGAGTTGAGTCTACAAGTAAGACAAGGAATACATAGTTACCTTATAGTCAAAGATCCCCACGCAGCTGAGCATTGCATCGTCTATCCGTATCATGAACCAGGCTAGGATGCAGTGATCAACTCACCATCTCACATTATGGCATGCGGCATGATCGACTCCTTGACTGAGAGAACGCGTTGGTCCGTTATAGGTTGGTGGGCGGAGCAACATGAGTGAAAGGGTCCAACTGTCAGGTGTCCCATTGTCAAGTGGGCCAAATGTCCTGGGCGGGCAAGTGAGTGATAAATGGCAATAAATGATTGCAATGTGATCCCGGCCAGGGCATGTGTATGCAGTCCTCTCCCCGGGCGGGAAAAGAGTTGCATTTTAATATCCAAATGGAAAGTGCAGTTATATGCTGGTGGACACATATATATATGCTTGTGTGTATCTGTTCAAAATGGTGTGTTATATTGACGAAGGCCCGCGATATTATGCCGATATGAGAAGTCACATATCTCAAGCAGGTCTGTTTAATCTTATGCTGATTAGGAGTGGACGTATAAGCGGGCCATGAGGAGGGGAGGAGGGAGTAAGGTTATCATTGAGCTTATCAATGCGTAGTACGCATCAACACACTATCAGTTCAATGAGGTGTGAAAGCACACACAATTATGGTGGTTGAACAATGCAGGTGTCGTGACTTGAAACATGTCGATGCGCATTGTCAGTGTCAAGTGATAGAACAGTGGGTCGCGCGTCTCAAAGTGGTACCTCGCCCATTCCTCCCACCCTCCTCCAGGTTGCAGACGACACTTAGATGTATATATATATATATATATATATATATATATATATATATATATGCATTCTTGATAGCCGAAAGGCCTTTCCCTTACAAAAAAAAAACAATTTATAGGCCCATCCATGACATCACCATATATACTGCCACTGACTTCTACCCACGTTTCACCTGGACTTTAAGTTTAACTGCTTAGGGGATGGGTGGAAGGAGGGGGGGGGGGGGGGGGGGGGGTGCTGGTGGTGTGGTTAGTGGAGGTAGGAAGGTGGAAGATGTATCTATGTGTGTATGAGGGTGGGTGGGGGCTGTGTGACTCTGCCTTTTCCTGCCGGGAAGGACCCCCCCCCCCCATGGGTGCCCGTTGACACTGTCCTGCCGTGTGGCTAATGTCAATGTGTGCGTCATGCCCTTTTACTTTTAGTAGTAGTATACTAGTAATGCTAGCAGGGCACCGCCTAGTTGTGGACGGTTCAGATCGCTTAAGCATTACTAATCGTAATACTCCTATCTATATGAAATGGACCAGACGGGATTGTCGAATAAGTTGAGAGTCCGTCTCCCACTTTGGTAGATGGCGGGGATTGAACCCTGGTCGAGTCAAACCAGTGACTTAAATATTGATACGTATCGCTTCCTAGCCAGGCGCTCGGGATTATTAGGATAGGTCAATGGCACTACTATAGAATCATACGATGATTGACAGTTCTGATAGGTAGAAAACTACTAGAAATATATACTTGTAATGCCACTTATATTTTATAACGGACCATGCAGTGATTGACAGTTCTGACAGCTACAACATTAGTTCTATTGTTTACTTTTATTGCCACTTGAATAAGATCCTACCCTGATTGACAGTTCTGATAGCTACAATACTGCTACCATCTATTTGTATTGCCACTTTTATGGGATCATACAGTGATTGATAGTTCTGATTGCTAGACAATTATGAATAATGTCTACTCTTTATGCCACAACTACGGGACCATACAGTGATTGACATTTCTGATACTGCTAGGAAAACAAATACTTCTACTCTCTCCTTTTACTGCCAGTTCTATCGCATCATAAGGGACTGTCACATTACGACTCATCGCGCCAATGTATGCTGATGAATGTGATTTTTGGCCGCTACGTCGAGATATGTCGCTATGCATTACATGTGCATTAGGCGCTCGTTGGTATACGTAAATATATGTCAACATTCATTGAGATACGGCGTCGCGCATCAGGGGGTCGGCAAAATTGTGTGCATGCACACAACTTTCGACGTACGACAGAGTTTCACAACGTGTGGATTTTACATTGGCCGTACGTTAGACATATGTTGATGTACGTTAGATGTACTTGAGACAAACGTTGTTCAATACATTGCACTACGTTGACCTATGTTAAAGGCAGTGGAAACGTACAGTCCACATACTGAGAACGTATGGATAACATCCATGTAACGTACATCTAACATAGGTCTAACATACATTTAGCATTTCTCCAGCATGTCTTGATGTCTGTAATGTATGAGGCGTAGTTCGGCCGATCGAATAACGTATATGACCTTCACCGGGATTCTGTGAAAGTACAGTGAGCGTAATTTGAGAATTTTTCACCTGGAAGCATGTTAGCCATACGTTGGCGATACACTCTGTATATGTTATGTATCCGTCCAACTTTGCCCCCCCCCCCCCCCACACCGAAAAGTGTGATGCTTCTCTATGTAAAAAAAGTGATTTTCCATGTTGGACGAGATGTGTCGTAATGTGACAGACAGGGCCTAACCGATGATTGCCATTCCTGATTGCTAAGACATTACTAATACTATTGTCTAGTAATACAGAATAATGCACTGATTGGCAGTTATGGAAGGTACACAATTACTGCTAATGTTTACTGCCGGCCATTTACATTTGATCTGCTTACTCAACGAATGTCTCCAAGGAATGTTTCGCTGAAGAGGCTATGTAATGTATACGAGTTCACTCACATATATATATATATATATATATATATATATATTATGTATGGGCGATTATGTATATATATATATATATAAATATTATATATATATATAAATATATATATATATATATATATATATATATATATATATATATAAACAGTTGGCCCCAGATAAACAGAACAACGATAAGACTGATGTGGTTGAGAAAAAGATATATATTCTCTGGCGGAGATATATTAATTTGACTCTCCCGACAGGTCGATTGGTGATAACGGCTAGATGCAGCTGACATACAGTGCTTAGAGCCCCTCAGAGGTGGCACCAGTGTGGCCAATACTGTACTACACAGGGTCAGTAAGATAGGATATAGTGAATATACTATTATATAGGGAACTGAAGATAGATAGAGTCCTTGCTTATATTCCCATAATAGGTTATATTGCCCATATTATATATATATATATATATATATATATATATATATATATATATGTACATAAGCGACGCTCATTAATTTATACATATATAGTGCATGCGGGTTCAGATATATATGTATACGTATGCGGGTTCTGATAAAATAACATTACTTGCTAATATGCATCTTTACTGCCACTATGCCAGTCCTTTCCGTAGACTTGTGGAGGGAACTTTAATATTCATGGATTCAGTGATGGATGTCGTTCATAGCTATATAATTAATATGCAATTCATCGTAATGAAAAGTTACAATTAAGAATATACTGCCCGACCTTGAACCCAATAGATCGGTATTGAACTGCCCAACACCATTGTTGTGAGGTCTAATGTGGCGTTCTCTGTGGCGGAGTGGTTAGAGTGTCTGACTTTTGTCTAGGTCAGACTCCTAATCTGAGGGTCGGCAGTTCGATTCCCCGTGCCCCCAGCTCTGCCAATTTGGATTTCCACCGCTGTGTATAACTTACGGTGTCATCAAAGGCCGGTTGCTCTCATACCATGTCTATGTGATGTGGGAGGTTAAAAATCGGGCTCGGGCTTTCTATCGACCAGCAGTGGAATGAGGAAGACAAGTTGTCTATGACTGAAATTTCCCCTGCTTAAACAACTAATGGACCAAATTTTTTTTTTAAATGGGTGTGTCCTAGGTCTGCGATGTCGTACAGGGAAGGGAATGTGTTCTTTTATCAAGTACTACTACTAGCGCTAATAATGTAATATTGATCAGTATGATTTCTCCCTAGATTTCTCCGGTGAGGAATACCATTTGTCCGCCATTTAACCTTAATCTGCTTCCTCAATGAATGTAATACCCCCATCACACCAAACTACAGTAAAGCCTCTCTAAAATGAGCGATAATGGGACCGACTTTAAGTGGTCCATTTAGGGAGGTGGTCGGCTTAGAGAGGTAGAATACCCTTGCAATGGTATTGTTGGGGCCCAAATAAAGCGCTCGATATAGAGGAGTGGTCAATCTCTAGAGGGGTCGGTATAGAGAGGTTTTAATGTAGTTCTCCCTACTTACTTGAAAATGTTGCTGAAGGGACTCAAACTGTGTCTGAACAGAAAGGATGCAACTTTTTACGGTCTTTTTACGAAAGGAATTGACGGCTAGAATAGAATGGTGCTCCAGGACTTTGAGCATGCCCAAAATTGTCATGCAGCCATGTTCTACCCCGACCACAACCCATTTTAGAATGTGGTCGGACGTTTTGAGAACTAGTTTGGTGTGATGGGGGTGTAAACAAGGAAGGTTTCACTGAGGAGGTTATGTAATGTATCTGGGTTCAGTCACATCGTTATACATATAAATTTAAAATCTGACCGTCAGAGCAGGTCTGGAGGCGGTAGTGACCAGACGCAGCCGGTACCAGGGTGGCCAGGAGCCATTCACAGGTGGCGCCATATTGGCAGAAGCAGGAACTAACTCCTATGACAGTAGGATAATAGGTAATAACTAATAGATAGAAGAGAACTGATAAGTGGTAGTGGCCTTGTTTATATTGCCATAATAGATTATATAGCCTATTGTCATAGGGTTGATGAAAATGGGAAATATTGCGCGTAGAGCGTGAACCAAACCCAAATCTCTTGCATCCCGGGCCAGTGTGCCAACCAGGACACTACCCAGGCTCCCGATCTCACCAGCCTACCCACGCTCACCATTCTCAACACAACAAGTGGGAAGGTAGAATTGATCGTGCCTCGTTGTGGAATACTCGCAAGTGTAAGCCTCCTCTTGGTTGAGAGCGACTAGTAGTGATGGTATGGGTGGAGGTGGGGTAGCGGCGGGGGTTGAAGGGGGGCTAGGGGTGGGGATCGGATCCGTCACATGTCAACCTGTGATAATAGTTCGAGAAGTATTTAGGAAGGATGACAGGGTTGGAGGATGTAGGCATATATTGCATGTGGCCACATTTGCAGGATTGGGTTGTGAGAGTTCAAGTTCGGGGGAGGGAGCGGGGAGTTGAGACTAAGCGTGAGTGCACTGCATGAGTGAGGTGAGTGTGTGTCTGTGGCGAGGGTGGGGGAGTGAGGGTGGGGTGTGGGAGTGAGGGTGGGTTGGTGGGGTGCATTTTGTGGGCGGGGGGAGGGGGGGGGGGGGTGTTGAGAGTGAGTGCAATGCATGTGTGCAGTGAGTGTGTGACTGTGTGTTGGCGAGGGTGGGTGGGTGAGGCGAGTGAGGTAGGAGTGGGTGAGGCGAGTGAGGGCAAGGTTGGTGGGATGCATGTTGTGGGCTGGGGTGAGTTGATAGTGAGTGCAATGCATGTGTGCGGTGAGTGTGTTGGGCGGGGTGGGAGAGTGAGGGTGGATTGGTGGGGTGCCTGTTGTTGGGGGGGGGGGGGGGGGGGGGAGTTGAGAGTGAGTGCAATGCATGTGTGCGGTGAGTGTGTGTATGTCACTATGTGTGTTGGCCGGGAGGGAGCGAGGGAGGGAGTGAGTGTGGGTGGGGTGCATGTTGTGTGTGTGTGTGGGTCCGGGTGGGGTTGAGAGTGTGTGCAATGTGCGGTGGTAGTGTGGATGTGTGTTGGGGGGGGGGGGGGGGGGGGGGGCTGTGATGGTGAGGGGTGTGTGTGTGTGAGGGGGGGGGTTGCACATTGGGGGCTGGTCCGGTGGTGGCCTGGTTACTGGAGCGGTACGTTGACGACCAGCCACAACAGGACAAGGAGGACAACCCCCATTCCTGCAGGAAAGTTACCTTACCTCCCGCCGCCCCCTCCATACCTGCTCCTTCCCCAAACACGCCTTATTCACCTCATTTCTCATCTACCTCACTTCTCATCCACCTCATTTTTCATCCACCTCACTTCTCCACTACCTCACTTTTCCACCTCACTTCCCCACCTCATTTTTCATCCACCTCACTTCTCCACTACCTCACTTTTCCACCTCACTTCCCCACCTCATTTTTCATCCACCTCACTTCTCCACTACCTCACTTTTCCACCTCACTTCCCCACCTCATTTCTCATCCACCTCACTTCTCCATTACCTAAATTTCTCCGCTACCCCACTTCTCTGCTAGCTTATTTCTCTGCTAACTCAGTTATCCACCTCACTTCTCTTCCACCTCACTTCTCGTCTCCACCACACTTCTATGAAATCTGACTTCCGGCATTTTCCCGCGATTCCTTGACTGCTAATTCTATGGGGGAATATCCTCAGTGCCGCCAACCTCAGTTCTCGTCCATCTCTTTGTTCTCCTGATTCCTTCACCTTACTTCCGGTGTACCTCATTTCTCTTACACTACATTTCATATCTGCGTCATTTGCATACATTCATACGCGTGCATATTATAAGCAACCAGGGCCATATAATAATATATGCTACACACCAAGTAGGAGCTAACTAGTAAGAAAATACAACGAATACTCTCACTTCTTGAAAACACAATATTAGGTAGCTGATCAGCCCCACAGTAAACACAGTGTCAATTTCAGTAAGGTGTTAAACTACTGTCATATTTGGGACTCTGAGTTAATCCTCATTAAAGCTGCATAGGCCGATGAAGCAGCAAGTTTTCAAAACCAAAACAACTATCTAAAATTGATTCTAGATATCTAACTTAGATAATGATGGTAGAGTAAAATCATGAGATGATATCTGTACAAGTGGCTAAGAATAGTTGGACGATAGAGAAATATTCCATTTACTATAAAAAAAAAGTTGGAGACGCTGAATATACGCCCAATAATGCGACCGCAGAAATAACTACGTATCCGCAACTTCCCCTCAAGCAGTTACCATTCATTTCTCTACCTAGCCCTTTCTCACCTTCACAATAATTTCGATTTTTGCATATGCATATATATATATACACACACATATATACATATATATACATACATATATCCACGAAAAAGCATCACACAATGCATTAAAGTTCCATGTTATTGTCTAACAACCCGTCCTTAACTGCTCCATCAATGTTCACACTGTGCACATGGTTGTGTCACTTAACTTGAACTTGTCCCAGAGTCAACAATCATGCGTACTTCAGAACACCCCGCTCCTACCCAGAACCCCCCCCCCCCCCCACACACACACATGTCCACCCACCCACTCATTCAGTACCCCCCAAAGCTTGCCACAACCCTCCTCCTCCCCCCCCCCCTCCAACCGTAGGGCTCAACCATCCAACCATCGCATAAATCCCAACCCCAAGATAGACCATACTGCCTTTGTTCCCATCCTAACATGGCCGCCCCATAAATAGCATTACATCAACCCTCAAGAACCCCACCATAACCCCCACCCACACCCCACACTTACACACAACTACATACACACACACAGGCCTCATCATCCCCCCCCCCCCTCCGCAAATAACCAACAGCCATGTCCCCTTATTTTACCCTAACGACATTTTACCCTCACCTATAATAGAGAATACATACTTACCCCCTCCCCACTCACACCCCCCCCCACTTCCTGCTCCTCGCATCACTCCTTCCCACACCACCATCGCAAATAAGCAACAACCATGTCCCCTATTTTACCTTAACCACATTTTACCCTCATCTATAATAGAGAATACATACTTAACCCGGCCCCACTCACACACACACTCCACCCGCACCATCCAACCCCCCACCTGCTGCTCCACGCATCACTCACTCACACACCACCACCACAAATAATCAACAACCATGTCCCCTATTTTACCCTAACCACATATTACTCATTCCGCCACCCTCACCTATAATAGAGAATACATGTGCCCCCCAACTCCCACACACACTCCACCCGCACCATGGACAGTCCCTCCACGTATCACTCACTCACACACCACCACCACAAATAACCAACAACCATGTCCCCTATTTTACCCTAACCACATATTACTCATTCCGCCCCCTCCCTTATAATAGTAAAGAATACATATGCCGCCCCCACACACTCCTCCAGCACCATCCACTACCCCCCCCCCATCCGCCACCCCCTGCCTCACTCACTCACACACACACACACACCACCACCTCAGCACCACACACACATACCCTCAACCTTTCTGGCCATCACTCACCTGCCTGAGTTCTTCTCGCGGGGGTCAGTTAGTCACCGACACTTTAAGTTTAACTGCTTAGGGAATGGGTGGAAGAGGGGGGGGGGGGGGTGTGCTGGTGGTGTGGTTGGTGGAGGTAGGAAGGTGGATGATGTATCTATGTGGGTACGTGGGTGGGTGGGGGCTGTGTGGCTATGCCTTTTACTGCCGGGAAAGCACCCCCCTGGGTGCGCGTTGACACTGTCCCGCCGGGCGGCTAATGTCAATGTGTGCGTCATGCCCTTTTATGGACACACGACACTGTATTAAAGGCTAAGAAGTCGCTCACTAAGGACTGTCTACTTACCTCTTCCCCCCCTCCCCCCGTCCCCCCCCCCCCCGGCGGCTCCGCCCTGCCCCCTGTCCCGCTGCTTCGTCCCCCCCCCCCGCTCCGATGTTCCCTCCACCACCCCGCCGCCACACACACACACGTACACATACGACCCGACCTGCCCTACCCCTAACATAGGCACACCGTGGCTCGCTAACGTTAAAGCTGAGTCACATCAAATGGGGCGTGAGTGTGGGTGGGTGGGCGGATGGGGGGTGGGGGGGGATAGACACCGAAGAGCGTCATACTAGCGTGGGAACAATGACAAATATACATACTCATACTTTTATATATGGAGGCGTAATTATGTTTATTATGTATCCATATATATGCGCATATATGTTCATGCGTATATATGAATATGTGTGTATGTCCACATATGTATACATATATATATGTATGTATGTACATATTTGTGTATATGTGTGCATGTGTGTGCATCTGTATACATGTTTGTATACATGTATATATATATATATATATATATATATGTATGTGTGTGCAGTCAATGATATATATGGGTATATATGCGTATATATCGGTGTACATGGGCATATTATATCAGTATATATGTGTATATTCATGTGGATATGTGTATATCGACATATGTATGTATGCATGTGTATAGGTGTATATATACATATACACACATATTCGCGCGTTCATCCATTCACGTATGCTCATATTCACAGTCACAAACAATAGAAAAGTGTGCACATATACAGATGTATGCCCATATACACATACATGCCTATACACATGCATCGATACATATGTGTACATGTATAAATATGTGTACATGTATAAATATGTGTACGATAAATATGTGTACATGTATATATAATGTGTACATGTATATATATATATATATATATCACGGTACCTACTGCATATATATCACCCGCCCTGATATGAACGTAGATGTTACTAGGACATACAACAACAACAAACAAGCACACCATATATATGACGGCACCTTGGGGTGGAAGGGTGTGGAAATTACCGTAAACGCCGGTAATGGCGTTGCGTGAACACCCGTTGGTGACCTTGTGATAAACACACCTGCGCCAAACGCCCTATCAATCGTGTTCATGTAGCTGCAGGCGGCACTCCATGCGGAACATGCCGTTGCTCCGGGCCCCGGTAGCCACCCATGGACTTTTTTTGTCTGTCAGGTGTTCGATACGCATCGATACATCAAATCCGGCCGGGCGCCTGTAACAAATCGCCGACCCCCTTTTTTCCTTGTTTTTTAACCGTCGGTGTCAATTTAAAAAAAAAAAAGTTTATTGTTTTTAGACATTTAAACTTAAAGCCCTTTGGTTGGTTGGTTGGTTGGTTGTTGGAGCTTCGTTGGTTGCGATCCAGACACAAGCTCACAAGCCTTTAACAAAAAAATAGTTGGTTGGTTGGTTTGTTGGTTGGTTAAAGCCAATTGGTTGGTTGGTTGCTGGAGTTTTACATCCTGGCAACATATAATATCATATCAGGATGGGTAATGATCTGTGAAAGTGTGCGCTCATGGTGACTTTATTATAGTGCTGCCCCAGAGGAGGGAAGAGGAGGATATGGGGGTGAAGAATGGGGGGGGGGGGGAGTAGGAGGGAAGAGGATGACAGGTAGGGGGAGCGGAGCTGTGGCAAAAGGAGAAGGAAGGAGGGGCGAGAAGAGGGAAGAGTGAGATATGGGGGTGAAGAATGGGGGGGGGGGTAGGAGGGAAGAGGATGACAGGTAGGGGGAGCGGAGCTGTGGCAAAAGGAGAAGGGAGGAGGGGCGAGAAGAGGGAAGAGGGAGATGAGGGGTTGACGAATTTGGGAGGAGGGGTTTAGAGGGAAGTGGATGACAGGTAGGGCGAAGCTGAGCTGTCGGGAAAGGAGGAGTAGGGGAGAGGGAAGAGGGAGATGTCGAGGTGAACAATGGGGGGGGGGGGGGGTAGAGGGAAGAGCGAGATGTCGGGGTGAAAAGTGGGTGGGCGCTTAGAGGGAAGAGGATGACAAGTAGAGGGATGGAGGTGAGGAATGGGCAAAGGACTGAGGAGGGGCGACGGATGGCAAAGGAAATAGGACACACGGTGTTGATTTTATACCATGCGTTTCCAAACTTTATTCATTGATGGGTGTGTTTATGTTGTCATTTGTGCGCTCGGTAAATTGTTGGTTGCGCTGCACCTCTCCGTCCCCCGTGCGTCGGTGAACCTGCTAGTTGTCCCCGTTCCCTTGACGGTGGGTGAATGGTGGACACTGACTGACAAGCAGTCGGAGTACAGAGAGCGGTGGGGTGATGGGCGAGTCGTCACTCCATAAGCTGGGGACTAGCTTGTTTGTTTATATAGCAGTAGTCGTTAAAATTCCACCCACCCATCCACCCGCCCCAATACCATCACAATTCCCACTCAGAATCTCCCGAGCCAATATGCCAGGGTACAATGGAGATGGGGTTATCAATCCTCTTGAATAGTGGTGTTTGTGTGTGGGTGTGGGGTGTGTGTGTGTGGAGGGGGGAGTGGTGATAGATATGGCGTGAGGGGGGTGGGTACATATATGTTGGTGGGGAGGCAGGAATGGCGAACTAGAAGGGTTGCGATGTTTAGGTATAATATTCTACATTAAAGATATGGTCACGTAAATTTAACTTCGGTTTTTTTTTACACAAATATTTATTATTAAAAAAATATTGAAATTCTACAATATTAAACGCACGTGGAACTAATAAGACTGACTCAAAGAGTTGAGAAAGGTCATCAGGACTGAATGACCCTAAAGGTCAGAGCTTGGCTATACGGTTAGACTGCTTTAATTTGACCCTAAATAACTCATAGAGAAACCATGTCCATGGTTCACGATTTAGCAACTATGAAATCTGGTATTCGATTAGAATAATTTTGAATAAGTACGGTTACATCGGTCATGTTACTGCCCCTTTAAGATATGAGGGAAAAGGCACATATTTAAACACAGCACAAAACCGGAAGTCGCGCATCCAGCCGATACAACCTGTGTGCACAGGTACCAGAAATACCTACTGATAATGCAGACCTCAGTTGTTTAAAGAAGAACAAAAAGCAAGACCAAAAAAGCAGGATCTATTATTACTCATACAATTCACGTGTTCATCAGGGCGTGTTGGTATGCTCTGCGTGTGTGGATACTGCGTGGCTGGGTGGTATTTCCGGTCAGACTTGCGCATGCGCGTCATTTAACCGCTTGTTTGTTTGTTTGTTGTTGTTTTGTGTCCTAGCAACATCTAAGGGCATATCAAGATGGGTACCGACTTGTGACAGTGTGCACTCATGGCGACTTTATAGTGCTGCCCCACTGGAAGACCAGGCCGCCAGCACCATGACCTGATATCCCACTCAGTCACATTATCCTGACACTGAGCCAACCAGTCCTTGTCCTATCCTAATAATGCCGAGCGCCAGGCTAGGAAGCGACAAGTATCAATTTTTAAGTCATTGGTTTGACTCGACCAGGGTTCGAACCCACGATCTACCAACACGGGAGAAGGACGCTCTAACTCATTCGGCCATCCCGTCTGGAACCGCCGGCTGAGTTAAAGCTGCATAGCCCGATTAAAGCACCACATATTCAAAACCAAAGCAATTATCTATATTTCATTCTACATATCTAACATAGATACTGATGCACATTTCAAGCATTTGTTGCCATATAGAAGAATGTTGTAAGTCAATTTAATAGAACTTGTAACGCTGAATGAAGCCTACGGTAGACCTTTGGCATGCTTGCCAAAGCTAATTTTAAAGGTTTGCACAATATTGGATAACGGTAGCCATTTAAAATAAAAGTAACTTCAAACTTAAGTAGCGTAGATTACAACAATCAATCTAATGCATTTATCTCTCAAACCTAAATAAATAAAAACAACAAAGACAGACGCGGTGGCCGAGTCAGTAGAGCGCAGGCTTTCCGTGCAGAAAGTCGGGAATTCAATTCCTGGTCGAGTCAAACCATTGACTTACAAAATTGGCAATTGTCACTTCCTAGCCCGGCAGTTGGCATTAATAGGATAGGAGAACAACTGATTAGGATCAGTGACAGGATAATATGACTCAGTGGGATATCAGATCATGGTGGCAGCGACCTGATTTCCCAATGGGGTAGCACTATAAAGTTGCCATGAGTGTGCCCTGTCACAAGTCGGTACCCATCGTGATATGACCCTAGATCTTTCCAGGATGTAAAACTCCCAACAACCCACCAACTGTAAAAAAAAAAATGGCCGAAACTCGAAACTATCGAACTATGTAAGTTTAGTATCATTTAACAAGCCCAAACAGAAGTGTGTTCCTGGTTCCGGGACCAGACGGGTTGGCCGAATGAGTATAGCGTCCATCTCCTGTTTTGGGAGATCGGGAGATCCAAACCCATGAGTTTGTGGGTTCGAATCCTGGTTGATTCAAACCAGTGACTTAAAACTTGATACTTGTCGCTTCCTAGCCAGGCGCTCAGTATTATTAGGATAGGGCAAGGACTGGTTGGCTCAGTGTCAGGCTAATGTGACTGAGTGGGACATCAGGTCATGGTGCTGGTGACCTAGTTTCCCAGAGGGGCAGCACTATAAATTTGCCATGAGTGCGCACTGTCACAAGTCAGTACCGATCCTGATATGACCTTAGATGTTGCTAGGACGTAAAACAACAACAAACAAACACATTCTGGTTCCGGAGAGCCCATAAAGTGAGTGTCAAGGGCGCATTCCATATACGCGTAATGTGTAATGCGTAATGCGAATGCGAATGCGACAAAAAATCGAAATGCCTTGAAACCTATGAGGTACATTCCGTACACGCGGAATGCGTAATGGGAATGCGAATGTGTCAGAAATTCATTATCCCGATCGCTCCATGTAGCGATCGGTGCGTAATGCGTAATGCGTAAAGGCCGTGCGAATAGAAAAGCATCAGTCGCATTTGTCCATTGATATAAGGTTGGAGGAAGCGACTGATAATTACGGACAGCCAGGACAAGGTGGAGCGCGGACCTGTTAGGAAGCAGTCTTCAAGGGTGGTGGGGGTTCGGGTTGGTAAAAATGCTACCAGAGCCACAAAAATATGAATACTTATCTATAATTTGGCTATAATAAAGGTAGGAACCGCCATGTGACGTACACAAAGTTACATATATATAAATGCAATATTTGGTCATATACAGAGCAGTATGGAGAAGGGGACGGTGCAAACATGTAGGTTTATGCAGCGGACCTGTTAGGAAGCAGTCTTCATATTTGGGACGGTCCTAACATCCCTCAATGCAAGCTAAACTGAGCCATGTTTGGACCGTCCCATTCTGTGTGTGTGTCTCTGTGTGTGTCTGTGTGCCGCTACCGGGCCACGTCGCGGAGGGGTGCGCGCTAAATGCCAGATGCACAGCGTGCGGTGGCGACCACACCTCCCGAGACCCCCGCTGCCCAGAGAAACGCAAACTCTGGAGCAGGCTCAACCCACCCCCTAAACCAACTCCCAAACCAACCAACCCACCCCCACCCTTTCCCTTCCACACACCCGCCAACCCCCAACCCACACCTCCCCTCATCAACTTCCCCCCACTACAGCCAAGACGCGCCCTCCTCCCAACCCCGCGTGGCCCTCCCCTCCTCCCACACCCACCCCACCCCAGCAAAACCACCACCACCACACACCGCCCACACACACGGTCCATCGCCACTCAAACCCCCAGGCAGACCAGCACCGCCACACCCAAGTGTGACGCCGTCACCCAAACCCCACGCACACCCACACCTAAACCCACACCACCACCCAGACCCACGCGCCCACCCACGCGCCCACCCACACCAACACCCACACCCGCTATCACACCCACCACCACACCCGCTACCACTCCCACACCCCCCCCCACAACCGCACCCGCACCCACCCCCATCCCAACACCCGCACCCACACACCCCCATGACATACTCCAAACAATCGAAAACAACCTCCCCCAAGGAACAGCCAGCGACCCGCTGGGGTCCATAATCAAACTCTTTATCGCCTTCCTCCGCACTTCAACCCTCACTCCTCAACCCACAACCTCCACACCACCAATCAACTCCAACACCCTGAGCCACCATCATGGATAATCAGCTTAATAACCACAACACCGCCCACAACACACACCCCACCCCACCTCAAACCAACTCCTCCAACCTCACAGTCCTCTCCTGGAACTGTGCAGGCCTACAGACAAAGCTCACAACCCTCATCAAAAAACTAAGAACTGAATGCATAGATGTGGCTATGCTCCAGGAAACATGGAAAATTGAGCCACCATGCATCAAAGGCTACACCACCTACCACATCCCCGCAGTGGAGTCACTGGTAGGAGGCAGACCAAAGGGAGGCACCACCACCTTAGTCAACAACCACATCCATGCCACCAAAATACCAACGTCCAGAGCCAACCCCACGGCCGACACGCTACGTGTACGCCTCAAGCTGGCCACTACCACAATAGACACATACAACATATACAACCCCTGCAACACTCAATACTCCCTGGAGCGCATCCTCCAGGCACACGCCAACACAACAACTCACCAAATAATCATGGGAGACTTCAACACCCACCACTCCATCTGGGGACGCAACAACAGAGACACCGCCAGAGGATGCACCCTACTCGCAGAGGTCCTTGACTCGGCGAGCCACACACTAATGAACGATGGTTCGCCCACTCATCGCAGTGGCTCGTCCATTGACCTCTGCATCCTTAACACTCAACTCGCAGCCACAGCCTCGTGGGAGCTGACTGACCTGTACTCAGACCACCACGCAGCGCTCCTGCGCACAGACGCTACCAAGGTCACCCCCTCACAAACCCCGCCCAGATTCAACCTGGACGGAGCCGATTGGGAAGCCTTCAACCAACACCTACAACACCTCACACACACCAACCCTCCCAATACTTGCGACGATCTCACCACGCTTGTCCGCCACACCATGGAAGCCACCATCCAACAGACAACAAACCGCCGCCCCCCGGGCACCACTAACTCTCCCGCCATCAGGAGAGCCAAACACCACAAAAACAAACTCCTCCGCAAACTCCGTTCCAATCCCAACCCAGGCACTGAAAAACTAGTAAACATTGCCACCCAATGGTTGAACGAGCTCATCACAAAGGAAAACGACAGAAAGTGGAAACTGTGGTGCGCCAACATCTCATGTCACACCACACTCACACGCCTCTGGCAAAAACTACGAAACCTACAGGGAACCACCCCACGGGCACCCCACGAGCCAAATCCACTACAAACAGCCACAAACCAACTCACCACCTTCATTAACAGGACAGACCCACAACTCTGCCTGCCAAACACACACCTACAAACCCTCGCCAGAGACACCATCCAGCGAGAGGAAGCCATCAACAATGCCATAGACCTCCCTTCCGCCCATGACCTTGACCGCCCCCTCACAAAGGCCGAGCTCGGGAGGGCACTCCAACCCCCTCGGAAGAAAACGAGCCCCGGAGCAGACGGTGTACCTACCACGGTGTGGACCCGCCTGTCCACCCACAACAGGGAAACTCTCCTCCCCCTCCTAAACTCGGTCTACACACGAGCGAACATACCTCAATCGTGGAAGGACGCGGTCATCGTACCCATCCCAAAGAAAGGCCCAGGCGAGTTCAGGCCGATCTCACTGCTGCAATCCCTCGGGAAAGTGGCAGAGAGAATCGTACTGGGCCGGCTCGACACCTTCTCCAGTGACCCGGCCAATGGCTTCCCCGAAGAACTGGTCGGGTTCCGAGCTGGGCGTGGCACGCAGCACGCCGTCCTCACCCTCACCGAGGAGATAGTACGAGCCAAGGAAGCTCGCTCTTGCGCGGCTGTTATCTTCCTCGACCTGGAGAAGGCCTTCGAGCTGGTCGACCACAACGTGGTCCTCGCCTCCTTGGTTGAGCTGGGAGTCACCGGGAAGCCCCTGGCATTCGTCAAGAATTACCTAAGCAACAGGCGAGCCAGTGTCCGCTTCCAGGGCAGCACCTCCCCCCTCCAACACCTAATAAACGGCGTCCCACAGGGGGCTGTTCTCAGCCCCTTCCTCTTTAATGCCGTAGTCGCTGCCCTCATAAGCCGACTAAAAACAGGCATTGCTGCACGGCCGCCTCAAACACGTCAAGATTCTGTGCTACGCAGACGACATCGCTGTCGTCTGCTCACGCACAAGGGACGTGGCCCTCCTCGCGGCGGATGTCCTGCTCCTACTCAGCAGCTCCTGCTGTGAGCTGGGGCTTAAAATATCCGCGGACAAAACAAAAGCCATGATGATGTTTGCTGATCAGCCTCCCCACCCACTCCGTGCCGGGGACTTGGACGTCGAGTGGGTAGAAGCCTTCGACTACCTCGGAGTCAGGCTCGACCACAAACTCTCCATGAGCCCACTGGTAAAGCACCTCACCTCCAGAATGAGCAAGAGACTTCTTCTAATGACTAGAATCTCTGGGTTCAACTGGGGAGCACCAGCTGAGGTGCTCAGCCTTTTTTACAGACAGGCCGTGCGGGCCCTCTACGACTATGCAGCCAACACCATCACCTGGATTGGCCACTGCAGAGAGAGCCGCAAGACCCGCCTGCCTGCCAGTAGCACCCTGACCAAAGACCTCCTCACCCTGGAAAGAGTCCAATACCAGGCAGCGCGACTCATCACCCGAGCTCGCAGGACAACCAGGGTTGAGATCCTCCTCCTTGAGGCCAACCTCCCACCACTCCACCTGCGCGGACAACAGCTGCTGGCAAACCACCTCTGCCAAGCCCTGTCCGCAGGCCACTCCACCTTCTACCGCAGCGCAGCCTCCTGCCTACTAAACGGCCCAGGACGGCGCCTCGGCCTCTCCTGGGGTGCGAAGACGGCCATCCGCACCCTGAAGGAAACACACGGGCTGGCAATCGCTGACGTCCCTGACCTCCGGGCGAGACCCCCCTGGTACTCCGTACCCGTCGAGGTCAGACTCACCAGCCTCTGCTCAGCACGAACCAACTACCCGACCATAGTCCTAAAAACCCTGGCACAGGAAGCCATTGCCCGGGCCAAAGAGGACTTCCCCCTAGCCACTATGGTTTACACCGACGGCTCACTCAACCCTGACACAGGCCGAGCCGGGGCTGGCTACTTCCTACCAGAGGGGCAGGCTAGACGCCTTATCAGGGTCACGGACTATTCCTCCTCCCTCGATACAGAGCTCGCCGCCATCCACCAGGCACTGACCCACCTACGACACTGCAGCTGCATAGTGGTCACTGACTCACTCAATGCAGTCCGCAAGATCAAGGACCACCGAGCTAACCACTCCCTGGCCGCCTTGATCCAGAACACCATCGTCGCCAGGCACGAAGCTCAACTCGACACAGTGCTGACCTGGGTGCCCTCCCACATAGGACTTCCCGGCAATGACCAGGCTGACTCAGCTGCTCTGGATGGCTCCCGCCGTCCGGAGGTCGACCTCGTCATAGACCACTCCCTGTCCAAACTCAAAGCTACCTATGCTAGAGCCACTAAAGCCCTGTGGGAGGCTTCCCTCCACAGCACCGCCGTCAGGAACCCATACTCCATCAGTTGGGCCTGGCACAAAAATGTCAGAGCGCGCCTACCACCCCCAAAAAACCTCCCTGCATCCGTGCAAGAGGCGGTCACACGGTTCAGGACTGGATACAGGCGGTTCATTGATACCCCTGCATTGCAGCGATGTCCTTGCGGTGACAAAGTCTTTAACGTCGCCCACGTCTTGGCGTCATGCGTGGCCTTCGACAGGACCGCCATCCGAGACTTCCTCGGCCCACCACACAGCCTGACCGACACCCGAGCTGCGCTCGCCATCCTCGAGAGACTCTCCGAGTCCTCATGGGAGCCACTCGGTAGATTTTACTTGCAGAACTACCACACCTACGAGATCGTCGGCGGCCCCGAGCCCATCGCCGGCAACTCTGAAACCGACAGTAGCGACAGTGACTAACAGCCACTGTCAGGGAGCCCTGTGAGGTCCCAACCAGGGAGCCCCGTGAGGTCCCCCAGCAGGGAGCCCTGTGAGGTCCCGCCGGGAGCCCCGTGAGGTCCCACCCGGGAGCCCCGTGAGGTCCCAGCAGGTGCAGCCCCCACACCGGGAGCCCCGTGAGGTCCCGCCCGGGAGCCCCGTGAGGTCCCACCAGATGCAGCCCCAACACCGGGAGCCCCGTGAGGTCCCGCCGGAAGCCCCGTGAGGTTCCACCAGATCCAGCCCCTACACCAGGAGCCCCGTGCGGTCCTGGACATCTACAGCTACACACCGACACGGAGAGATTCGCTGCCACCAACGCCCCGCCTTCACCACGTCGTGAGAGATGCCCCCAGCTCTCACAACACCCCCTCTACGAAGACAAGTCTTCAACCACGGATTGGGCCGATTTATCGGAGCCTCTCTATAATGTTGCAGTTCTGCAACCTGTAACCGTCGTAAGGTTACGAACACCCCCATAATAAATAATGTCTGTGTGCACTCGACACAGTGCTGACCTGGGTCCCCTCCCACATAGGACTTCCCGGCAATGACCAGGCTGACTCAGCTGCTCTGGATGGCTCCCGCCGTCCGGGGGTCGACCTCGTCATAGACCACTCCCTGTCCAAACTCAAAGCTACCTATGCTAGAGCCACTAAAGCCCTGTGGGAGGCTTCCCTCCACAGCACCGCCGTCAGGAACCCATACTCCATCAGTTGGTCCTGGCACAAAAATGTCAGAGCGCGCCTACCACCCCCAAAAAACCTCCCTGCATCCGTGCAAGAGGCGGTCACGCGGTTCAGGACTGGATACAGGCGGTTCATTGATACCCCTGCATTGCAGCGATGTCCTTGCGGTGACAAAGTCTTTAACGTCGCCCACGTCTTGGCGTCATGCGTGGCCTTCGACAGGACCGCCATCCGAGACTTCCTCGGCCCACCACACAGCCTGACCGACACCCGAGCTGCGCTCGCCATCCTCGAGAGACTCTCCGAGTCCTCATGGGAGCCACTCGGTAGATTTTACTTGCAGAACTACCACACCTTCGAGATCGTCGGCGGCCCCGAGCCCATCGCCGGCAACTCTGAAACCGACAGCAGCGACAGTGACTAACAGCCACTGTCAGGGAGCCCTGTGAGGTCCCAACCAGGGAGCCCCGTGAGGTCCCCCAGCAGGGAGCCCTGTGAGGTCCCGCCGGGAGCCCCGTGAGGTCCCACCCGGGAGCCCCGTGAGGTCCCAGCAGATGCAGCCCCCACACCGGGAGCCCCGTGAGGTCCCGCCGGGAGCCCCGTGAGGTCCCACCAGATGCAGCCCCAACACCGGGAGCCCCGTGAGGTCCCGCCGGAAGCCCCGTGAGGTTCCACCAGATCCAGCCCCTACACCAGGAGCCCCGTGCGGTCCTGGACATCTACAGCTACACACCGACACGGAGAGATTCGCTGCCACCAACGCCCCGCCTTCACCACGTCGTGAGAGATGCCCCCAGCTCTCACAACACCCCCTCTACGAAGACAAGTCTTCAACCACAGATTGGGCCGATTTATCGGAGCCTCTCTATAATGTTGCAGTTCTGCAACCTGTAACCGTCGTAAGGTTACGAACACCCCCATAATAATAATAATGTCTGTGTGTGTGTGTCTCTGTGTTGTGTCTGTGTGTGTCTCTGTGTGTGTATCTGTGTGTGTGTGTGTCTCTGTGAGTATGTGTGTGTGTGTCTCTGTGTTGTGTCTCTGTGTTTCTGTGTGTGTCTGTGTGTGTGTGTCTCTGTGTGTGTCTCTGTGTTGTGTCTCTGTGTCTGTGTGTGTGTCTATGTGTGTGTATTTGTGTCTCTGTGTGTGTCTCTGTGTGTGTATATGTGTGTCTCTGTGTGTGTGTCTCTGTGTGTGTCTCTGTGTTGTGTCTCTGTGTGTGTCTCTGTGTGTGTATCTATGTCTGTGTGTGTCTCTGTGTCTGTCTATGTGTGTGTCTCTGTGTGTATGTGTGTCTGTGTGTGTCTCTTTGTCAGAGACACAGAGACACAGACACACACAGAGACACAGTCACACACACACAGACAGAGACAGAGACACACACAGAGACACGGAGACACAGACACACACATAGAGACACACACAGAGACACAGAGTCACACACACTCTTTATATACTTTTTATATACTTCACTGCATAACGCATAACGCAATATGCATTACGCGTATATGGAATGCTGGCATTCGCATAACGCATAACGCGTAAAGGGCGCATTCCATATACGCGTAATGCGTAATGCGAATGCGAATGCGACAAAAAATCGAAACGCCTTGAAACCTATGAGCTACATTCCATATACGCGTAATGCGTAATGCGAATCCGAATGCGAATAAAATCCATTATCCCGATCGCTCCATGTAGCGATCGGTGCGTAATGCGTAATGCGTAAAGGTCCTGCGAATAGAAAAGCATCAGTCGCATTTGTCCATTGAT
Organism: Branchipolynoe longqiensis; assembly: GCA_030323885.1. Classification (NCBI taxonomy): domain Eukaryota; kingdom Metazoa; phylum Annelida; class Polychaeta; order Phyllodocida; family Polynoidae; genus Branchipolynoe; species Branchipolynoe longqiensis. The sequence continues at coordinate 181,119,930 of CM059186.1, forward strand.
ATAAGGCTGGAGGAGGCGACTGATAATTACGGTCTTCATGAGAAATATGAAGAATGGGACGGTGCAAACATGCAGGTTTATGCGGCGGACGTGTTAGGGAGCACTCTTCAAGGTGGTGCGAATAGAAAATCATCAGTCGCATTTGTCCATTGATATAAGGCTGGAGGAGGCGACTGATAACTACAGACAGCCGGGACAAGGTGGTGCGAACAGAAAAGCATCAGTCGCATTTGTCCATTGATATAAGGCTGGAGGAAGCGACTGATAATTACGGTCTTCATGAGAAATATGAAGAATGGGACGGTGCAAACATGTAGGTTTATGCGGCGGACCTGTTAGGAAGCACTCTTCAAGGTGGTGCGAATAGAAAATCATCAGTCGCATTTGTCCATTGATATAAGGCTGGAGGAGGCGACTGATAATTACAGACAGCCGGGACAAGGTGGTGCGAACAGAAAAGCATCAGTCGCATTTGTCCATTGATATAAGGCTGGAGGAGGCGACTGATAATTACGGTCTTCATGAGAAATATGAAGAATGGGACGGTGCAAACATGTAGGTTTATGCGGCGGACCTGTTAGGAAGCAGTCTTCATATTTGGGACGGTCCTAACATCCCTCCAAGCAAGCTAAACTGAGCCATGTTTGGACCGTCCCATTCTGTGTGTGTGTGTGTCTCTGTGTGTGTCTCTGTGTCTGTGTGTGTGTATGTGTGTGTGTGTGTCTCTGTGTGTGTCTGTGTTGTGTCTCTGTGTCTCTGTGTGTGTCTATGTGTGTGTATCTGTGTCTGTGTGTGTCTCTGTGTGTCTGTGTGTGTCTCTGTGTGTGTCTGTGTGTGTGTCTCTGTGTGTGTGTCTCTGTGTTGTGTCTCTGTGTGTGTCTGTGTCTTTGTGTCTCTGTTGCTGTGTGTGTGTCTGTGTGTGTATCTCTGTGTCTCTGTGTGTGTCTCTGTGTTGCTGTGTGTGTCTGTGTGTGTGTCTCTGTGTCTGTGTGTGTCTGTGTGTGTCTCTGTGGGTGTCTCTGTGTGTGTGTGTGTGTGTCTCTGTGTCTGGGTGTATGTCTCTGTGTGTGTCTGTGTGTGTGTCTGTGTGTGTCTGTGTGTGTGTGTCTCTGTGTTGTGTCTCTGTGTCTATGTGTGTGTGTCTGTGTGTATATGTGTCTGTGTGTGTCTCTTTGTCAGAGACACAGAGACACAGACACACACATAGAGACACACACAGAGACACAGAGTCACACACACACACAGACACAGACAGAGACACACAGACAGAGACACGGAGACACAGACACACACATAGAGACACACACAGAGACACAGAGTCACACACACTTTGTATATACTTTTTATATACTTCACTGCATAACGCATAACGCATAACACAATACGCATTACGCGTATATGGAATGCTGGCATTCGCATAACGCATAACGCGTAACGCATAACGCATTACGCATTACGCGTATATGGAATGCAGCCTTTACGCATAAAACATTACGCATTACGCGTATATGGAATGCGCCCTTCAGGAGGTTAGCTAGCTCCCAGGAAGGCTGGACGTGTTGGCGTTATCGGCCGTTGGGTATAAGTGGTGGGCGGCAACACCAGGGGGCAGCACCGGACGAGAGAGATTAGATAACAGCCTAGGACGTCCCGGGCTGCGGGAAGATGTGCGCCAACCACTTGTGGATATGGGTGTGAGTGTGGGTGTGGGTGTGGGTGTGTGGGGGGCACGGGAGGGGATATGCCCTGCGTTTGTTGTGATTGCCTAAGGACGACATCTCCAGATCAATAACTCACATGGGTTAGGCGTTATGATGAGTTGTTGTTCTGTGTTTCTATGTCCTTTATTTTTTATTATTATCGTTGATTATTATCTTTGTTTATTTGTGTGTATGTGTGGCCTTGCATGGATATATCTTTATAATATGACCCTGCCGGTTTGCATTAAAGGAACTGGCATTTTCTGACACAATAGGTTTAGGATGTATGCTCAGTCATATCATTATGGAAGTGCTCCCCGAATCGTTAGAGTTCAGGCCTCTCGTGTCGGAGATCGGGACTTCGATTCCTGGTCGAGTAAAACACAAAATTGAAACTTGTCCCTTCCTAGCTTTGCACTCGGCGTTAATAGGATAGGGCAAGGACTGGTTAGATAAGTGTCAGCATAATGTGACTGAGTGGAATATTGGGCCATTGTGTTGTCGGCCTGATTTCCCAGGGGGACAGCACTATAAAATCACCATGAGTGTGTACTGTCGCAAGTTGGTACCTGTCCCGATATGGCCTAAGATGTTGTTAGGATGTAAAATCCCAACCAACCTACCAATCAACCATCATAATATTATAGTATTTATATTGTAAATTGGGGTTTTCTATCTAGCACGTGACGTGGCTAACACTACAATTAGTAACAGTCACTGTTTATGGGCTGTCAGAGGAGTGCAATGAGGTCAGTGATATAGGAGATACATATGTGGTTTTAGTATTAGTTTTATATGTACCAGTCTAGCGTAATGATTCATAGCCCCAATCGGATACACATAAAATGGAAATCACATGTGCCCGTATAACATAGGAATCCTCATAGAATCTCAACAAGCTAATAATAACACCTGACCATTAACTGTTATCAGCTGATTGCGTCAAAGCAAGCAGATATCCGAGAGTATTAAATAAAGTTGCATTCTATTCTCGATTGATCAATGGAAATTATAATATGTGATGTATACCGAATTATGCGAGTATAGAGATACACAGGGGAATTGCTATCATTATTGTTATACTCCGTAAGAGCCAACTCTGTACTGGTGGCGCCTCGCCTCCACTGGATGTAGACCAGTGTCACTCGCACCGGAGGGTTTTTTCTTCTTCTTTTTATTAGAATAAGGAACATCCACCAAAAAGTGCGAGGGGGGAGGGACAAATCATGTAATTGTATAAACAATATATATTCATGTAAGGATATGCAGGAAGGATGGCAACCAATATGACACGATTGAAAATCTCTGAATAAATGAATATAAAATAAAGTACCTCTCGTCAAGGACCTCTGTGAGGGACGGGACTCTTCCCATATTCCAACAATTTTCAAATGTTCAACTTGAATTTTAGTCATTTGATTGTCCCGCTGATAACAGGACATTGGCTCTTTCATGACAACATTGTTCTGGGGGCAGAATTGTCCATTGAAAACAAGTATCACAATAGAGTAGATAACATGCCTGCATATTGGAGGATGACTGACACATTGATACCTGTCACTTCCTAGCCAGGTGCTTGGCATTATTAGGATAGAGCAAGAACTGGTTGGCTAATGTGACTGAGTGGGATATCAGGTCATGGTGATGGTGACTTGGTATATCAGTGGAGCAGAACTATAAAGTTGCACATGCCCGTGCACTATCATAAGTCGGTACCCATCATGAGATGAGGCTGGCAGGACTTGAAACTCCAACAACCAACCAACAACAGGACACCGGCTCTATCACTACCAGCACACCATTGTTCTGGATGCAGAGTTGTCCGTTGAAGACAAGTGCCACTACACAGTAGATGTAGTGTGTGCATACTGGCGGTGTTGCTGATTTACACGTTGGAATGTAAGGGTTTACGCCCGAATGGTACGTGTACAGAGGCTTGTGTGGAGAGTGTGCTAGGAGTAACGTGAATTATTTATGGTGTGTATACAGTGTTGGGTTCTGTTATTATATGACGCCATGTGTACAGGTTCAACAGCAGCGACTACTGCACACCACCAGTCGGCAAAATACCCGTCTGATATGAGTATGACCTCACATGGTGTTGGGATGTAAAACTCCAATCTAATGCAAACTAACAGTTTAGAACGAAACCGTCTCATACTGAGTCATAGGGCCTCATATGTTGTTAGGATGTAAAACCCCAATATACTGCACACGATCAGCGAGCAAGAAACCTGCCCAGCTATGACCTGATGTGTTGTTAGGATGCAAAACCACAAACTAATGCACCGGATCAGTAGAGAAACAAAACTGTGGATATGACCACGTTTGTTGTCAGGATGTAAAACTCCAACTCACCATCAAGAGGCGAAATAAACCGGCCAATCCTTATAGTGATAAGACCTCATTTTTATCATCGGCTATTGGACGTCAAGTCAAACATATGGTCATTCTGACATATTTCTTTGGAGGAAACCCACTGCCGCCACATAGGCTACTCTTTCCGATATTCAGCAAGGGGTCTTTTATAATTATATGCACTTTTCAACAAACAGGACAGCACATTCCAGTGCCTTTGATGAACCTGTTGTGTAGTGGTGATGAGTGTGGCAATATTTGCAAGTGGGCAAAAGCTGGAAAGTGTGGCCGCGGTGCTTGCTGTTCGGGGCGGGCCGGAGGGCTGGAGGGCTGCAGGGCTGCAGGGCCGGAGAAGGCAGTAGAAGTGTGTCATGTATGCGAGAAGGCAAACGTGGGTGGACTGACGGCGGGAAGCGGCGGCGTCTGTGTGGGTGCGTGAGTGTGCGTGTGTGGCTTGTGTTGTTCTGGGTGAGTGATTGGGTGGGTGGGTGCATGAGGTTATTAGTATCGGTGACCCTTCTCACTCCAGACGGCACTTGCTGTTGTTACCCCTGTAGCTGATGCTGGCTCCTCCTGTTAGGAGTGGGGTGGTTGAGGACGGCAGGAGTTGAGAGCTGAGACTAGAGGGCTGCTGGAGAGTGCTACCGCTACCACTACCACTTCCACTTCCTTCCTATCGGCTTTCTGGGGTGAAGGGGTGGAGGGATGGAGGAGTGGAGGGGTGGAGGTGTGGCGGTGTGGAGGGGTGGAGAGGTGTTGGAGAGGGGTCGGAGAAGGGTCGGAGAGGGGTCGGAGAGGGGTCGGAGAGGGGTGGAGAGTGTTATGTATATGTTGGGTCAAAGGTCATGCACGGGTCATGACTGATACATGCTGGAATAACGTTCCTAATATAGTAATAAAGTCAGTTACATTACATAGCTCACAGTGTTCACACTTCTATTAGTATTACATGGTGTTATATGTAACAGACGAACCATACATTATGGGGCTTTCGGGATTGAAACCTCCGGGTGGGTTGAATTAAGGCGAAAAGATGGCCATTAATTGGAGGTCATGGCTCCATTATTTTGAAATATATGCAACAGCAGCGGGGGAGTATCGGCGAATTCGGAAAAAGTTCAGTGTTGTGTTTTTTTGCATGTGGCTGGAAGCGAAGCAGAGAAAATACACAGGACACTTGAGTTTGAAGCTTCAGACAAAGAAAAGATTGGACCGTTAATTGCTGCCTTCACTAGATATTTTGAGGGCAAGACAAACATCACGGGTGTGAGATATGAATTTCATTCTTATAATCAGATGAGTGAAAACATCAAGATATACATCCGTGAGTTAAAACATCATGTACAGCACTGTTGCTATGACACTTTGGAAGGTTTGTTAGTTTGTGACAGGATTTTGTGTGGCCCGAAAGATGATGAACTGAGGAATCGATTGCTACAGTCTCATAATGAGCAATGCATTCAGATGTGCCGGTTAAGTGAGAACACAGCAACATAAATAACTAGGAACAATGACAAACACAAGTATCGAATGGATGCCGCCAACGTCAGAAGAGGAACTCACACAACATGCGCATCACAATGGCGACAACTGTCAACGATGCAAGATCAACAACGATTTCCATCAGCATCCTCAAGATGTGATCGTTGTGGATACAATCATGGTAGAGGAAACTGCCCAGCCAGAGGGAAGGAGTGAACAGGATGCCACAAAAGCTTAGGGGCAGTCTTAACACGTGCCAGCGAAGTAAACCTAAAATTAAACCCTCGTAAAACAAAGATATGACACACAAGTGTAAACTATGTAGGCCATTTAATAACATCGAAAGGGCTAAAACCAAATGCCAAGTCACCCAGATAAAGCAGCAGTGCAACGTTTCTTAGGCATGATTGGATATGTAAGTAAGTTCATACCAAACATGGCCTAAATTACCAAACCATTGAGAACTATCATTCAAAAAAAGATAGCATGGCACTGGGAAGAGGCTCAAATCAAAGCATTTCAGGAATTAAAAGAACTTTTGAGTAATGCTCCAATTCTCAAATATTTCGATGGAAATGAACAAATTACCATCAGATGGATGCATCTAAATATGGCTTGGTAGCCACCTTATTCCAATGTAATCTACCAGTAGCCATGGCACCCACATCATTAGACAAAACACAAATAAGTTATACAGTTATAGAAAAAGAACTTCTGGCTATATGTTTCGGCTGCAAGAAATTCCATCATTATATTTATGGAAATGAAATAACAATACAAAGAGATCATGAACCTCTCGTAGCTATTATGCTTAAACCTGTACACCAGTTGTCAGCTAGAATGCAGAGAATGCAAATGAGACTCTAAAACTACAACATAAAAGTAACATACTTAAAGGGTCAAACCTCTTGTTTGCAGATACTCTGTCCAGGGCACACACATAAAAAATAGAACTGAAAGACCTCTACGATAATGATATCTCGGTAGCTTCAATGATATTACTACTGATATTGTACAGCGCATCAGAGCAGCCACTGACATGGATAAGACACTCCAAGAAGTCAAGCGCTTAACAATAAATGGCTGGCCTACAATCAATAAGCATATTGCTCCTGAAGTAAAACTGTTTTTACACATAAACACGATATAACCACATATGACAGAATCCTATACAAAGGGAACCAAATAATAATCCCTAGGTCATTCCAACCTAAGAAACTACATGAATCACACTTAGTGATAGTGAAATGTAAACAACTAGGATAATGTTTTTTGTCCCGGCATGAGCAGCCAATTAGAAGACAAAATCTCGAAATGCCAAATATCACAGGAGTTCAGAAATACACAATCCAAAGAACCCTTAATCAACGATTCTTTCTTAGACATACCATTTCATAAGGTAGGAGTAGACTTATTTCATGCCAATAATACAAATTACATATTGACTATTGATTGTTACACTAAATTCCCTGAAATAGTGGAGTTGAAGCAAACTTCTAGTCAATCAATTATTACTCCACTCAAACAGACGTTTGCGAGACAAGGAATACCCAAATATGTGGTATCCGATAATAGCCCACAATTTGCAAGTGAAAAGTATCGAAGGTTTTGCTCGATATACGATCTCAAACTAGTATATACAAGTCCTATGCACGCTCAAAGCAATGGACAAGTCAAATGATATGTGCAGACATTCAAAAAGATGATAAAAATATGTATTAAAGATAATCGAGATGTACATATACCACTGTTAAATTATAGAAACACTACAGTAGATGGCATTGGTGCATCCCCAGCGCAATTATTGATGTCACGCAAATTACAAACTCGGATACCAACCCTAGACTATGACCTTAAACCTAAAATACAAGAGTCAAAATTAGATCAAATAAAACATAAACAAACAACACAAAAAATGTACTTCGACAAACATGCAGGTAAAACACACACCTAATTAGAAACAGGGGACATAATAAGATACAGAAATCACGAACATGAATGGAAACAAGGTAGCATTGTACATACTAGCACAAGCAAGCTGAGAGAATATAAAATCATTAATGACAAACAAAACATCTTATGCCGAAACAGAAAATATATTTTCAAATGCCGAAACGAACAGAAACCACAGAAACTATGGTCAAACAAAACCAAAGAATATAACAAAACACCCCAGTTACTTAATAAAACACCACAATACACTACACAATATGGCAGAATAAGTAAGCCTACATCCCATTTTGGGTAGTAGTATGAAATAAATGCATCAAGTGAAAGGTGAATAGAATTTAAGAGCCAATATATAAGAATACTTTTGCACAGGTATTGACTTAATAATAATATTGTAAAAGTATTATGTTATTGCAATAATTATATACTGCATTACAGTAAGATAAGAAATCTTGTGAGCAACATAAGCAAGCATGCATGTTACAGCTGCAGTCATATGCCAGTAATAATAAAAGGTTTGGTCATAAGAAACATAAAACATGGATATCAGTTTCATTTGCATTGAGAGAAATGGTAAGTACTTAGGAATTTCTCATACCAATTCTAAACGTTGCCATAAAAGCGCAAAATAGCACAAGTATCGAGGGAGAAATTCAATTTCTTGTCTTTAAATTGTCACTAAATCTCACTCAAGTGAAACACTTCGCATAATATAATATTGCACGTACTACTACTAGCCTAAGTTCAAATTTATTTATTTTTTAAATATATATATATAAACAAAAATATTCACCAAATAAAAGAAAGAAAGGAAGTTGCCAAGGTAGTCAGAAAATGTTCAAAAGCATATTCATAGAAATTTACATGTTAGAATGCATATTGCAGTTAAGTTAATTAAGGATATTGAAACTGAGATGCTATTTATAAATTGTCTCAAAGGTCATGCACGGGTCATGACCGATGCATGCTGGGATAACGTTCCTACATTACATAGCTCACAGTGTTCCCACGTCTATTACAGAGATGGGTGGATCGGGGTGTGGATGGGGTAGAGGTGGAGGGCTGGGGCAGGGGGAGCCTACAAATTTGTACAGCTAGGGTAGGAAGGATCCAAAGATGAAGACACACGGGAGGACACTCAAACTAACTTTTCTATTTTAAATGAAGCTTCTGCGTCATAGGACACATATATATATATTCCCAACAATGTTAGCATTATCACTAAGTAGACAACAAAACAGACAGCTGAGCGCTAATGTAAACACTTTGAGTAATGTCATGAAATAGGAGTGTAGACATTGAAACTGGTGTCCATTGATGACACATATAGACTTGTTGACAACGGTGGGAAATCATCTTTCTCTCAGATTGATTGATTGGTGTTTTTTTTTATGCCGTGTCGGCAGCATAGGCCATATTCATGGCGAGAATTTTTTGTTTTTTTATTCAGCCATCACCTTTACATATAATGTACTAAAAGCATAAAATCAATTATGTCTCAATAGACACTCAGACTTTCTGTCCAAATGGCATCTATGTTGCATCACTCTATGGCATATAACATGGACATTGCACTTTTGCAGGCCACCGATTGCATTTCATTGAACAGAAATAACTCTTCTGACCGACTGTATCGGATACAGATGGGATGTGCTTTGATGTTGTTTTTTTTTCAGGGACAACTGACAGGACTCTGCCGACGCATTTATGGACTGTATTGATAGTGATAAGATTAAACACATCCAGGGCATTTTACTGACCTCCCCTCCCCCACCCGCTCTACCGCACATGCACACCACCTCTCCTGGGTGGGCCCGTCCTGATATGACCTTAGATGCTGCGAGGACGGAAAACTCCAAGAATCTCCCGATCAGTGTGTGAAAATGCGGGCGGCCAGTTTTATACCCTGATCTGGCGTGAGATCATGAGCATTAAATTAAACGTGGTATCAACATAATTATATATTGAGTAAGGTTCTTTTGTCAGCATTAATGTATTGCAATTCCGGTCATATAAAAATGTGGATATTTAGATATATTAAAGTTGCATAGTTTGATGAAAACATCAAATTTTCAAAACCAACAACAAATTTGATTATACATGTAACTTAGATACTGTTGCACTTATTAAGCATTTGTCACCACACATAAGCGAATACTGGGGCACTTGAATAAAACCGGTTACTGCACAAGGCTATGGAGGTTTGGCATGCCTGCCAAAATTAATTTTGCATGGTTGCACTTCAAATATCTCAAAAGTTAGCATTTAAAATAAAACTTACTTCCAGCCAAAAGTAAGGTAGATCATACCGATCAACCTAATGTATTTATCTCAGAAAATGTCAGAAGCTCAAAAGCATCGAACTATGCAGCTTTAAACATGTTAGTTAAATGAAATCTAAACGTCAGTAGTTGTTAGCCATATTCTATAGGGTTATTGGTCTACTAAGAATCACACAGGATCTCTTCCTGCTAAAACAAATGAAATGTATCAATAGTTGCTTCATTTATTTCAATAAGAATCTAAATGATACATTGTAGAGTAAATACATTATGGTGGGGACCGGTGATGGGTGGGAAATTATCCCAAATACCAACCCTCCAGTCCCAGCACTGCTGTATTTGGTGTTTGTTGGTTGTTGTTTTACCTCCTAGCAACATCTAAGGTCATATCAGGACTTGTGACATTGTGCACTCATGACAACTTTATTGTGCTGCCCACTGGGTCACCAGCACCATGACTCAATCACATTATCCTGACAATGAGCCAACCAGTCCTTGCCCTGTCCTAATAATGCCGAGCACCTGGCTAGGAAGCGACAAGTATACATTTTTAAGTCGTAGGTTTTTGACTCGACCAGGATTCAAATCACGATCTCCCAAAACAGGACACGGACGCTCTACTGATTCGGCCACACCGTCTGGTTGCAGTGCGGTGTGCCAGCCTTCCTTCAGTCCCAGGCCGAACTGGTTGCCTGCCTGCCTGGTGTCTTCCTGCCTTCCTGCCTGCCTTCCTGGCTTCAAGCCTTCCTGTCTGCCTGCCTTCCTGTATTCCTGCCTTCCTCCCTGCCTGCCTGCCTGCCCGCCCGCCCTGAGTATCCAGACTGCCCTCCCCTGACCTCGAACCCACCCGGAAACAAACGAAAGCGTAAATAAAAACACCGGTCCCCGACGCCGGCCTCCCCTGGATCGGGTGACGGGGTGTCACCGGCCGTGGACGGCGGCTAGCTCAGCCCGCCCCAGGGACGGAGAGTTCACCGTCTTGTGTTCAGTACATACACACCTATACACACACATAACAGTTATATCTATTCCTAATATGTAGGCCTAATCCCTACAGAGTACCCTTCTGTATGAGGTATATACTCCGTGTAGATAAGTAGTACTACTCCTATGAAATGATCCCTTGGAATCTTTGTATATAATGGTTATATATAACCGTTATACATAGTTGTTGTGCATACTCGCCACGCATAATAAATTATACATTCTATAATCATTATATATAATCGATATATATATATATATAGTACGGTTATATATATTATATATATACATATATATATTATATATATTATATATATACTATATATATATTATATATATTATATATATTATATATATTATATATATTATATATATTATATATACAGTAAAACCTCTCTAAATCGGCCGCCCATGGGACCGACATTAAGTGGTCCATTTAGGGAGGTGGTCAGATTAGGGGGTTAGAATAAGGTTACAATGCTATTGTTGGGGCCCATATGAAGCGATCGATATAGGGGAGTGGTCGATCTGTGGAGGGTTGGTATAGAGAGGTTTTACTGTATATGATTCGGCATTTGCTTTGAGGGACAACCGTGAGTGGCTACCCATTTTCGCGCCGTGTTGTTGTGCATATATGTGTATGTATTTATATACATGTATATGTGTGTATGTAACTATATGTAGGTGTGCATGTATAAGTGTATATATATGTATGTGTATACGTGTGAATATGTCTATATAGATATGTATGACCATACGGAATGGCCGCCTGAGTTGAGCATCCGGTTTTGGGAGATCGGGGAATCCGGACCCATGGGTTTGTGGGTTCGAACCCTGGTCGAGTCAAATCAATGACTTAAAAATGTATACTTGTCACTTCCTAGCCAGCCACTCTGAATTATTAGGACAGGGCAAGCACTGGTTGTCTCAGTGTCAAGATAATGTGACTGAGTGGGATATAAGATCACGGTGTTGCCAGCCTGGTCTCCCAGTGCAGCAGCACTATAAATTCGCCATGAGTGCACACTGTCACACGTCGTACCTGTCCTGATATGACCTTAGATGTTGCTAAGACGTAAAACAACAACAAACAAACATACATAAACGCGTGTGCATGAACGTGTAGGTATACTCGGCGACATGGCTCTCACCCAGAGAGAGTGAGAGAGCGAGAGGGTGTGCTTGTGCGTATACGCACCTAATCACGTGTACATGTACATTGTGTGCGTGTGCGTGTACGTGTGCGCGCATACGCACGTGTACGTGTACATGTCCGTATTCGTGTACATGTAGGCGTACGTATACGTACTACTAGGTACTATGGCGACTTCGACTCCCCACCCAGAGAGAAAGAGAGAGAGAGCTGTTGTGCGTGTGCGCCTGGGTGCACGAGTATAAGCACTTGTATGTGTACGTGTACGTGTACTTATCCCTATCCGTGTACATGTACCTGTGCGTATACGTGTACTAGTACTACGGAGACTTGACTCCCCACTCAGAGAGAGAGAGAGAGCCGTTGTGCGTGTGCGCCTGGGTGTACGCGTATAAGCACGTGTACGTGTACGTGTATGTTTACGTGTATGTGTACGTATCCCTATCCGTGTACATGTACCTGTGCGTATACGTGTACTAGTACTACGGAGACTTGACTCCCCACCCACCGAGAGAGAGAGCCCCCTGAATGTCGGTGTGCGTGTGCGCCTGCGTGTGTGCCCCGTCGGGGCGCCATCTGTTGGCAGTAAGCAGCATGTGCCCTCACCACGAGGCCGTGATGACAGGCACGCCGTGATTTACCCCTGCTCGCCTTATCTGCCGTCCAGGGGGTTAAAATAACGGGGTCGGCTCGAGAGGCTTTATAGTTGCCACCGTAGCACGCCGGCACCCCGGGCGGCCCCGGGCTGAGTCAGTAACGATACCCGCCGTGACAACCTCTCCCCCCCCCCCCCACCCCACCCCCCCTCCATCCTCCACATCCGCCCATCTCCAATAGATTTTCTTCCCAGCCGAACAGGACCAGACGGGATGGCCGAATGAGTTGAGCGTCCATCTCCCATTTTGTTGTAGATCGTAGGATTAGAAGCAACCAGTTTGTCGAACATTGGTCGAGTGAAAGCACTGACTTAGAAAAATTGTTACTTGTCGTTTTCTAGCCAGGCGCTCAGCATTATTATGATAGGGCGAGGACTGGTTGGGTCAGTGTCAGGATAAGGTGACTGAATGGGATATCAGGTCATGGTGCCAGTGGCCTGGTTTCCAAGTGGGACAGCACTATAATGTTGCCATGAGTGCGCACTGTCACAAGTCAGTACCCATCCTGATATGACCTTAGATGTTGCTAGGATGTAAAACAACAACAAAACAAACAGTATCAGGATAATGTGACTGAGTGGGATATCGGGTCAACTCCAATAACCAACCAACCAACCTTCCCAGACACAGCTGCTCTCTTCACACGGCTAAAACAATAGCCTGCCTGTCTTGAGCATTTCTCATTCCACAGTGAATAAGATTTTTTGTTTAAATTTACATTTAAATGTATAAAATTGTTGCTGCAAATGAGCTAGCATCGCAGCGAAATGGAGAAGAAAATAAGGCGGCACACAAAGCTGGGAAGAAATCATTAAGAAATGGACAGGCCTGGAGTTCAGCAAGTCCCAGAAGGCAGTGGAAACCGGAGAAAATGCAGAAAACTGGCTGCAAAATCACGTGTGGTGCTCCACCGACCCCCCACGCTTAAAGTTCTTGTCACACCTCACCGGACTGAGCACCAGCGACCACCGGACAAAGAATGTTCTAGTCCGTTGTTGTCCAGTGAAGAAATCTATCGAAATCTATCAAAATGGAATGGAAAACTGGGTTAATTGCCGCCGGACGAACGGATAAGTACCGTACATGTACCGTACATGTACCGTACATGTACCGGATGAGAACCGCACATGCAACGGATGGCTACCTGACATGTACAGGACAAAACAGACAAACTGGACACCAACGGATGGGTACCGGACATGTACGGATGGATATCGGACAAACCGGACACCAACTGGACACCTCAGTCCGGCGGTGTCTGGTAGAAGTTTTGTGCATGTTCAAAACTTGTACCGGACACCGCCGGACAGTTACCGGACGGTACCCAAACATTGCCATACACAACCGGACAGTGTCCAGTTCTCGTCCGGTTCCCCAGTCTGGCAAGGTCTGACAGGGCCCTCAGGGATTGATGATGGTTATGATGTCTATGTGTTGGGGTGGGTTAGGGTGTTTTAAATAGCTGTCTATATATGGGTGGCTGTGGAGAGGTGGGTGGCGAGAGAAGTATTATAATGCTTGTATACATGTGCGGTATTTTCTTCATTTAGTAATAACAAACACTTAAAGGAATACACAACGCATCGTCCCAACCATCATGTCTCATCTCCAGTCTACACCCGGGAAGCTGCGTTTAAAACATAATTTTGACAACATTGTCAAAATGTCTGCAGGTTGCTACTAAATTCGGCCAGGCCACAATTCCGACAGAGATCTTTAAAACGACCGAGGAAATGATATTGTCGGGCTTTTAGATCCTGGCAATAACCCAAGATCATATCAGGATCGGTACCGACTTTTGACAATACACACTCAACTTTATACGGCTGCCCCATTGGGATACCAGACCACCAGAACCATGACTCTAGTTCCCACTCAGTCACATTATCCTGACATTGCACTAACCAATCCTTGCCCTATCCTAGTAATACTGAGCCTCAGGTTAGGTAGCGACGAGTTTGTTGGTGCATTGTCAATCATTGCTTTGACTCGGCCGGGTTTCGAACTCCCGAGCTTCCGATTCAGCCACCGCGGAAGCAGGCGTATCATCTGACTTGGCTGCATCCTCACACACCAGTCTGCTTCTATTCACCCCCCCCCCCCCACCCCCTCTCAACCCCCCTCTCCTCACCTTCCTTTGGAACTCTTCTACGACGGGGACGAAAACGACCGGGCTATATAGATAGCATGGTCGATGCCGATTCCGAGGAGTAAACTAGAGTCTAGACCCAACTCCACACCCCCTGCCCTGCGCTGCCCCGTTCAGCCCTGCCCTCCTGCACCCCACCCCCCACACACATACACACACACATACACACATGGTTCCCTTCCTTAACATGGCTCTCCGGCTAACAGTAACACACTAACAGCCGCACCGCGCCGAGGGCCGAGTCACGTTTTGGGTGCGTTTCTCTCGGTTTGATATTTCTAACTTAGACAGCGCTACTAAAGTGTGAATTAAGTAGTCATTGTGTGTGGCGCCATCTTGTGTGGCAGTGCCAGCGGTGACGGCGCTGGTGGTGGTGGTGGTGGTGGTGGAGGGATGGGTTCAGTGTGTGTGTTGGAGGGGTGGGGGGTGGGGGCAGGGGGGAAGGGCAGGTTGGCCTCTCAGCGGCAAATTGTGAATGTAGCGACAAAGAGCATAGCCATAATGCTTCTTACTGGCACTCCAACACAACCACTCTTCCTCATATGCACTTGGAAAGATTGTGAAGGTGAAGGTGAAGGTGAGGTGTGAGGTATGAGGTGTGACGTGTTCCGTGTGTATCCCATACCCCTACCTTTATGGGTGAACAACCAACCTGAGAGAGCACAACATAGCACTTGTTGTAAGGATCGATGTAGTTGGTTGGTGAACCATCCACTTGTGTGGGTGTTCACGCATGGCGGATTTATAGTGCTGTTCCATGGGGAGACCAGGCCACTTGCACCATGAGCTGATATCCCACTCAGTCAAATTATCCTGCACCTGGTTAGGAAGCGACAAGTATCATTTGTTATGTTGTTGGTTTGACCCGACCAGGGTTCAAACAAGTGGGTTAGATTCTCACGATCTACCAAAACGGGAGACGGACACTCAACTCATCCGTCTGGTCGATGGACTATGTGATGGGGTGGGTGATGGGGTGGGTGAGTGATGGGATGTGATGGGATGAGTGATGGGGGTGGGTGATGGGGTGGGTGATGGGGTGAGTGATGAGGTGGGTGATAGGGTGCGGCTAGGGGAATGGGGGTCTTATCTAATCGCACAAAAATCAGAACCCCGACCGCCACCTTCTCCCATGTCGTCAAGAGAATAATAGGTGTTGACATTGTCCACCTAGGTAAATGGACAGCACATCCATTGTGCATAATGAGGGTGCCTTAACAAGCATTGCCACATTTTACTTTGTATGGTTTATATACAACGTTTGCTCTATTTATACCCCCTGGGCTTAACCTCTTAGCCGTTAATTATTGGGAAGTTAGAAATGCACGTCAGATATTTTGGGAGGGCGGAATTCTGTTATTTCGGGAGGATATCGAGTACTGCAAATGTGTGCGACACAGTTGTGTTGTTTGTGATTATTTACAGCACCCGCGCGTGTGTACGTTAGTTAGAGAGGGAGAGAGGGAGAGCGGGAGAGAGGAAGATATGGAGAGGGGAGAGAGGGACAGAGGGAGAGAGCAAGAGAGGGAGAGAGGGTGGGAGAGAGGGTGGGAGAGAGGGTGTGAAAGAGGGTCTGAGAGAGAGTGGGTGGCGTGTGAGCAGTAAAGGTGTGTTTGGGGGTACGTATTGGGTGAGGTGCGGGGGGAGGGGGGGGGGGGCACTGTGCATGATGGTGTGCTCTGGTTTGCATTATGGGTTTGTCAGCACGGCCCCCGTCTTGCCATCTCCCGGGACGGGTGTAACCCAAACCCCGGCCGATATTGAATTATGCGGTGGGCCGGACGGAGGGTCACCCCGCCGGGCTGTTTGTATACGGCGAGGGGTTGGGTTTCCGCCCGTCCCCACCGAACCGGCTTCCGCCTACCCCTGCTTCTTCCTGCATCTCACCCTGGAGTTTTACCATTCCCTCTGACCATACACATACCAGGTTCCTGTCCCATCCCCTCCCACCACACACATACACACGCCATGTTTCTGCCCCCTCCCCTCCCACCACACACATACACATGCCACATTCCTGTCGCATCCCCTCCCACCACACAAATACACCCGCCGTGTTTCTGTCCCATCCCCTCCCACCACACATCCACACGCCATATTTCCGCCTCATCCCCTCCTACCACACAGATACACATGCCACATTCCTGTGCCATCCCCTCCCACCACAGAAACACATGCCATGTTCCTGTCCCTACCGCTCACACCACACATACACACACAATGTTCCTGTCCAATCCCCTCCCACCACCACCCACACACCATGTTCCTGTCCCATCCCTCCCCCCCCCCCACACACACATACATATGCCATGGTCCTGTCCACTCCCCTCCCACCACACACACACACAATCGCCGTGGTCCCATCCCATCCCCTCCCACCACACACATGCACACGCCATGTTCCTGTCCCATCCCCTCTCACCACACACACACCGTATTCGTGCCCCAACCCATCCCCTCCGTCCCCTCAAACACATACCATACACCATGTTCCTGCCCCACCACACACACCATGCTCCTGTCACATCCCATCCCACACACACACACACACCATACACCATGCTCCCGCCCCACCACACACATACACACTATGCTCTCGTACAACCCCCTCCCACCAAACAAAGCACATACACACCATCCACCATACTCCCACCACCTAACCACACACATACATACACACCACACACCATGCTTCCGCCCCACCACACACATACACACACCATGTCCTCTCCCTATCCCTCCCACCAAACATGCTCTCCCTTCACTTCCTCCAACAATCACAACCCACTTACACACAGACACCATCAACCACCCCATTGTTTACCCTGTCAGAGTCAGTATAATACTAGTAATACTTATAATAAAGCAGGTAGCCTCATATGAAGAGTTAATGCACAAAACCACGTAAACACCAATCTAAAAGTGGAGATAAACATTGTAATCAAACCTACAAAAAGTTAATTTTGTTATATTCCTATTTTGTTGTGAATTGATCCATACCCGTGTGATCATATGATAGTGGAATTGGCGAGAATAACAATTATTTTCATGCAAAGATCTGTTATTTCAACCTGATTATTTGATTGGCATTTACATGGTCTTGCGCCTGAACTCTTCATATGCTAAAGCCGCTGCCCGGGCTGGCACTTAGTTTGACTTACCAGTAATGTAGTCGCATGGAGAGCCGCGGGTCAGACCATCACGGGGACGAGTAGTTCCATACGGACGGTAGTGGCCCGCTCACAGCGCCATGCATCATGGAGGCTGGAGGAGGGGCGTGAGTAGGGCCGGGCGGGGAGGGAGGGAGGGGGGCCGGACAGGCCAGCGGGAGGGGAGGGGAATGTGGGAGACGAGAGGGAATGGGAGGGGAGGCGGAGCGAGACGGCCAGGGGACGGGAGGGGGGAGGAGTTGTATGGTCACAGCGGGACTGAGCGCGCGTGTAAGGTGTTTGTCCAGGGGGGAGGGGCGGGCGGGGGGGGGGGGTAGGGGGGGCTGGGCTGGGCGGGGCGGGGGACGGGACGGGACGGGATAAGCGCTTGTGGTGGGAGTGGGAGAGCGTGGCGCGTGGGTTCAGCGGTGAAACGGGACCGGGCGCGGCAGGGCGCGGCCGGCACCGACGTTGACGGCGGCGGCTGCGGCGGCGACGGGAAGGATGACCCCCAGCCCCGCGCGGTGTCGGGGTGCAACGACTGCCGGGCCTGTACCCACCTCCAGGGTGCCTAGCCTCCGAATAGTAGTGGGCAGTGGTCAGCAACCAGCTAAAACACTCACCCCTCACGCACTGCGTTAGGCTAGTAGTAGTACAAGTAGTACAAGGCCGAGACGCCGACCCTCCGTGGTAATCCCATACAGGCTGGTTGTGTCTCTTATTTTACCATATACACGGGCGGGTGGCGGTGAGCGGCGGGCGGCCGGCAACGCACGCCCCGGGAGGAAGGCGGCCGGCAGGGCTGCCTCACCCCTGACGGGCTTTCCCTGCTCGCGCTACCGACCGACCTATCTAGCAACAAGCAGCACCCGGGCACGGCGGCCCGGTGCACCCCCAACCGGCGGCGAGCGGGCAGATCCCGGGAGCAAGAGCGATGTAGACAGCAGTCGAGGACACATGTATGCGAGCCCACTCACATCTCCTGGACGCTGCTACCATGTTGCACCCTGTTGTTATTTGTTGTGGTTTTTTTTGTGTGTTTTTTGTTGTCACATCCCTTCTCTCCGCCGCCAGCAGTCCATCATCAGTGAAGATGCACGCACACGAACACTGATACCCTGTCCTCCCTTCTTACAGAGTCGCGTAAGCCCACTCTGCGGCGAGCGTTGTCATTTCTTGTCGAGACGGCAGCAGTGAATAATAATGCCGTTCACATGACTGGCTGGCGACAAAGATTATGTTAAAACAAAAGGCCACAGAGACAGTTGACAGATAGCGTCGCACAAAAAGTACACGGTTTATCGCCTGTATTATATGCGTCTCCCCGCGCGACAGACAAGCAAACTGTCTAAGCTCCCCTGTGTGTGTTGTTGTGAAAGTGAGTCTACTACTACTACTAGTAGTAGTAGCCGCTAACGACTAACAGTAGACTAGTAACTACTGCGCCGTCCCTGGCGGCCGAACTCGAACTGGCTTCCTCGATTCGGTATGGAAGTAGCTAAACTTATCCTATCCCTCTTGTTGCGCCGACCAGAATCTCAGTATCCTCTATGTTTTGGGCCGCAATGGTGGCGATATGTGAGGCCGGACATTTTCAAACACACTACTTCACTACTTGTATCACCACCATCAAGTTCCTCCCCGACGCGCGTCCATCTTAAAAGCTTGTTATGGTGCTGGTGCTGGCTCTGGGTCTGATTCTGGTGCCGGTGGCCCCTACTTGAATACTGCTTAAAACTCCTCTAACCAAACTCCCGTAGCGTGTGTCGGCAACGGCGACAGGTTGACTTTGAGCCCTGAGCTGGCTGGCACCCCCGGCGGGACTCCCCGAGACCCTCCCCGGTGGCAGCCCGTCGCCCATTGGCCAAGAGGCTCTTTCGCGCGGCGCAGGCGCAGAAGGCGCGCTACCGTGAATCAGCGTCTCAGTTGGAAAAGAGGGGTAGGTAGGAGGGAGTAGGTCTGTCCCGCCTCTCCACTGCTATCCCCGTCCCCTCCGCTCTCTCTCTCCCCCCCCCCTCCCCCCCCCCCGTCTAGGACTAGTCCGCTGTCGCTTTCGTTCGCGGACTGACCGCAGCAGGGCGCTATTCCTCTATTCCGGAAGTTACATGTACAGTAAAACCTCTGTAAATCGACCGACCATGGGTGGGACCGACTTGTTCGGTTTAGGGAGTTTTAGATTGTTTTAGATCATTATTATGGTATTGTCTGGGTGATCATTTGGGGCCCAAATAAAGCGATCAATATGGATCGATCTGTGGAGCCTGGAGGTGGTCGGTTAGAGAGGTTTTACTGTATTGCATGATTGCATGGTATATCTATACATGGAACAGAACTGGCGAGAAATGGAAAGGGAATATGAGAAGAAGAGAGAGAGAGTAGACTGAGGGTATGGGGTGGGGGTGGGGGGTGGGATGGGGAGGGCGGTGGAGTAGGGTAGAGCAGAGCTCTTAGAAAACCAGCCGGGAAGCGCATTACCTGTGCAGCCACCTGGTGCCAAAACAATGAATTAATCTCACGTCTCGTATCTCCCAAGTCGGTTTGATACACACAGTGGTACTGGTGCAGTGAGGACGAAGCATGTGTTTACGTGTACTCAGCTCTCGCCCCATTATTATTGACGAAATAAAAATGGTCTTGTAAAATTAAGTCCATTACTGAGTTATATTCATATAAGGACTTAGCAAATTAACGTTCGGATTTACGTAGCATAATAGTAATTTTTGTCGCACATTCTGTGGTAGTCCATATATCCTGTGGGATCTTTAAATTAGCACAGTTGGAACTTATTTAATTAATTTACATTCAGCTGTATTTACATTAGCAGTGTATCTGTGTGTAAAGTCAATGTCTGTCAGATTCAAATGGGTTAGTAGTTTAAAGTTGCACAGTCCAATGGTTTTGAATTTCTGTATGTTTTTCTGTATCTACTTTACATTAGTTCAAAGTTACTTTTATTTTAAATGGTAAACTTTTGAGATATTTTGAGTGCAAACATGGCAAATTAGTTTTGGCAAGCTTGCCAAAACTCTGACACCATAGACTTCTGCAGTAACAGGTTCTGTTACATTGAATCAGTATTGCCTTCTACGCAGAAACAAATGCTTAATAAATGCATCGCTGTCTAAGTTAGATATGTAAAATCAAATCTAGATAATTGGTTTGGTTTTGACAATTTGATATTTCATTGGACTATGCAGCTTTAATCAGACAATGCTGAAGGATGGTTCCACAGGTATTGTGTTATTTGGCGCAAATTCCATGAAATATAATAGCCTCAAAACGTTGGTTTGCAGTTTCCTGAAGAAGTCTGATCTAAATACTCGAATGTAAGAGTCAATGGTATTTAAACAATAAACAAGATGCTATCATAATATGGCAATAAAAGAGTGCAGCTGAGCACAATAAATTCCAGCAAGATTATTTGTCTAAACGAGTCAGTGATATGAACTTGGGGTTTCACTTATGCAGTGGATGGTATTAAATAACCTTGAGTATAAATAACAACATGTGATAACTAGACAGACACCATAACAAACACCGGCATTTATTTTGTCAGTCAATGTTATCAGTGTGTGAATAAAACACAGACTCGCAAATTAGATTTCAATAAACAAAATAATGTCCAGACAACAACGGGTTGAAGTGTTATCAACAAGTCATGGACGTCCCAGTTAAACTTAGCATGTATTGCCACATATTAGAAGGGAATACCGATTCAATTTAATAGAATCTGTTACTGCTGAAGCCTATGGTGTCAGAGTGTTGGCAAGCTTTCCAACACTAATGTGACATATTTGCACTTCAAATATCTCAAAACTTAGCCATTTAAACTAAAAACTTACTTCACACTAAAGTAAGTAAGTAAGCTAGGATATAAGAATGCATTTAATATATTAATCTCAGAAAAATTGCAGAAACTCAAAATCATCGGACTATGCAACTTAAAATAAATATATTAATTAATGGCATCACAATAAGAGGATGGCAATCGCACCCCCCTCCCCAACCACCACCGCTCAGCGCACACACACACGCTTATAATGCCCAGCCTAACTGGCTTAGCACAACAGTCGAACGGTAATCCTGTATATCCATTTAGATTAACGTTGCGGGCACTTGGTGTGAGTGTTTGTTTGGTGTATGTGTAAATGTTGCGGGACAAGTTACATGTGTTGTGTGGACCTTATGGGCCTGTCACACTACGACGCTTCTCTCGGCGACCCGTCAGCGTTGAAAGGACTATCTTGCGCGTCGAGAAACGTCAAACTTTTCGGCGGTTTGGGGGAAAAGATCGGCGTCAGGGCGGCGCGTTATGCGCGCGCGGCAAACGTGTGTCGACGCACTGGGGGAAAAAAAAATATAGTTTGGCGTGACGTCTTCATTTAGCCTTAAATGTTGCTAGGGCGGAAAAAAAACCGGCCCAATTTGCGCAACGCGTGAGCAACGACCTTCCCGCGCGTGCGCCGTCTTCATAGCGTTCCCATAACGTTATGCCGGCGCGTCCAACGCAGCGCGACGCGCGCCTAACGTCCTTACCCATATATTTGCGCGCGCTGGCGGTCATTGGGTTGTTTTGGACAGGTTCAAAACCTTGGGCGACCGGCAACGCGCGCCGGCGCTTCGAGCCGACCATCAACGTCAACGATAATGTACCGACGTGTACCGACGCGCACATAACGCGCCACCAGTGCTTCTCCATATTTCACCAAATATCGCCCAAAAACACCACACGTTGACGGGTCGCCGGCGAGAAGCGTCGTAGTGTGACAGGGGCATTACGTGTGAGCTGTGCAGCACACCACTAACACTACATCAACTGTTCCATGTCTGCGCACGTTTAGATGTAGATCAACGATAGACCCCATACTTCCAGTACAGGGGTGAACATCAACGTAGTCTAAATACGGGCAAAAATAGCGTTAGTATGGAACAAGAAGTAGAATGCCTGGCACCAGTGCCAAATGGTTGCTTATATCAGCACAGAGTTGCTGAAATGGGATAGAATACAAAAAGACAAGATGGTGGCCAGAGAACGCAGTCGATTTCACTTTTAAATTGCATTAGAGTATATGTTTTATTATATTTTCTAACTCAAAGTAGTGGGTAAACATGAAGACATATACAATGAATAAATATTGCTTCTTAGATTGTGAAATTAGGCTCTCATGACGACTCATTTCATTAGCCCAATTTTTCGACCGTTTTTATATAAGGCTGGTCTTCACCCGTGTACTACAAGTACCGGGTGAATCTTTTATCTAGTTTAGATGATGCTGTGCTACCGCCGGACAGGAGTGATTCTGGACCGCCCCAATGACTCATAGTTTAATCGTTGTAAAGACATCCCCTAGCTTCTACAACCATCCCACCAGAAGACTATGCCTCTCTATAATGCTGCAGTTCTGCAGCCGATAACCGTCGTAACGTTACAAACACCCCTGAAGTCAAGGTGCAAAGACTCCTCTAGTGTGTGTCTGTAATATGTGTGTATATTACTATGTCTATGTGTGCTTCTATTTATGTGTATGTATGTGTGTTTGTATGTGTATGAATGGCTACATCAGCACTTATCTGCAGTATATTGGGTAGGCCTTGTTCTGTTATAGAGTACTTTGGTCTGAAGTGATTGGTTCATTCCATATGTCACAAATGTCACACATTTTTTGTGCTGCCATTTCTACTTCCAAATCATCTACCCAACCTTCATATTACCAGTATATGTTGTTGGCGACCTGCAATCATTAAAAGAAATTGAATAAGTTAATTAATGACCTGAAAAAACCCTCATCAAGTGCGAATCAATGGTCAATTATTGTTAAAGTTGACATTAGGTTTCTCGCCTCCTGCAGTTAGGTCAGGGTGAATGTTTGGAATGTTTGCCAATTATGGATTTGGAGGAATCACTTTACCATCCCTAACAAATTCAGCTTTCTCTATTTGTTTCCTCCAGGTGCTTCCCTAATGCTCCTGGCCTATATGAGCATTTCGGTGTTTCGGTGTTTGCCTGCCTGTGTGTTTCTGTGTGTGTTTATATGGGTGTGCTTGTGTATGCTTGTTATTGTGATCATGTGTGTGTTTTCGTTTGTTTATGTGTTTGTCTATGTGACTGTCTATATTTGTGAGTATTTTCTAATGTGTTTTTGGAGGCATATATGACGGTGATTGTGTGTGTTTGTGTGCTTGTATGTGATTGTGCTATTTGTGACCGTTTGTGTGCTTGTGTATCTTTGTGCGCATGTTTGTGAGTGTGTCTGTATCTGTGTGTGGGTGTATGTACGTGCCTAGATAAAAGATCACGCCGTCCTTGTATTACTACTAGTACAGGTGAACAACAACATTATATAAAACTTGGTGAAGAATTTCGACATGCTGGCGAAATGAACTGAGCTGATAAATTCTTAATTTAAGACGCAAAATATATTCTTCACCTACATCTTCATATTTCCCCACTACGCCCAATTTGACAAATATAATAAAACATCTACTTAAAGCACTTTTAAAGTGAAATCGACGGCGTTTTATAGCCGCCATCTTGTATTTGTTCAATCTCTCCCAGTTCACCAACTCTGTGCCAATATAAGTAGCCATTTGATACTGGAACCAGAGATCCCACTTCCTCTTCCATCCTCAACGTTGACGTTCACCCCTACTGTATGTACGGGGTGAATCTTTTATCTTGTACGCACCTAGGGGATGTCGGGGGTTCGGGGTGACCTATGTACAGAACTTAGACCTTGCGAGTAATGTCTACACTTGGTGACATGTGAGTTTCCTTCTTGGCCAGATCTCTGTCTCCACCAAGTAGACCCCCCCCCCCCCACACACTCAAACATAGCCCGAGTGATTGGCCGAACCAATCGAACACAAAAATAAATAAATCATAAATAGAAGGAAAATCAAACACAAAGAATGGAAACAATTAACTAAAATCACCAGCCAATTGACACCCGAGCAATTATCAAATGAACGATCATGAATTCTCATCATTAATGTCATCGTCAATGTCCTCTATTTTCATATGGGTTGGCCGAATGAGGTAGAGCGTCCGTCTTCCGTGTTGGTAGATCGTGGCATCGAACCCTGGTCGAGTCAAACCAATGACTTAAAAATTGACAATTGTCACCTCCTAGCCAGGTGCTCTGCATTATTAAGATAGGACAAGGAGCCGTGGAATGGGAAAGACCAATCGTCCACGATTGAAATTCCCCCTGCTTAAACACCTAGTGTACCAAACAAATATGTAGCATCTCCCATCCCATCCGCATCCATCATCATATCACATGACCTTCTGTCGGTCGTGACTTCCCACCATGAAGGAGACGATCAACTATGTACATGCTGCCGGGGGGGGGGGGGGCTGCGCCAGGATAAAATGTCATGTTTTTCCCAATCTCGGCCTTCTCGTCTTCTGTGCCCGTGAGCAATGAGCTAATAGTGTCCCATAGCATGACCCAAATGACTAGTCTATGAAGTACTACTATTATTCCTGAATCCTCACTCTTCTCATTTGTCCTGACCAGACGGGATGGCCGAATGAGTTAGAGCGTCTGTCTCCCGTGCTGGTAGATCGTGGGTTCGAACCCTAGTCGAGTCAAACCAATGACTTAAAAATTGATACTTGTCGCTTCCTAGCCAGGTGTTTGGCATTACTAGGATAGGGCAGGGACTGGTTGACTCAGTGTCAGGATAATGTAACTGAGTGGGATATCAGGTCATGGTACTGGTGGCTTGGTTTCCCAGTGGGGCAGCACTATAAAGTCGCCATGAGTGCGCACTGTCACAAGTCGGTACCCGTCCTGATATGACCTTAGATGTTGCTAGGAATAAAACAACAACAACAAACTGATTTGTCCTGTTATCGCCCCTCCCCCCACTTCCTGGTACTACACACTATCAATGGTAATGTGTGGTGGTGGGGGGGGGGGGAGTGGGGAGGGGGGATCCAGGTGTCTGTTTATCTGCAGCATGGTCTCTCCAATACGTATACTTCAGTGACATATCAAATGATATATCAGGGTCTGGGATTTCCCAATTACATGCAACAATATGATATATCCAAAGGAATCTCTCCAGTAGATATTCTAAAAGGATATATGATATGGGATATCACAGTATGGTATTAATTATACTATACCATATCGCCCTATTATATCACCGTGCGATTTCACAGTAGGATACCCCAGAAAGATAACAGTATACAATATCACAATGTAATATAGGATACGATTGTTTGAATATCCCAGTTGGAAATCTCAGGATACCACAGTAACATATTGCATAGGATATGACAGTATGATTACAAAGTAGTGTATCAATGATAATATCATAGTTAGTAATAGTAGTAATACTAATAGTAAGGTATTATAATACCATTTCAAAAGAGAATATTACAGTAAGATATCAAAATAAAATATGACAGGAGGATGTCACAGTATGACATTGCAAAATGACCGAGATTGATACATTCCAGTAGGATATTAAGAGATGGGTGGCAATACTCTGAATTTAAATCATGGAAAACTATACACCCCCCCCCCCTTCCCATCCCAACGATGTACAGCCTTGTAGTTTCTGATTATTGAATTTCAAGTGACATGAACTAAACCCTTCCACACAGAACAAGGTGTCGCGTTACTGGGCGCGGTGGGCAACTTGGTAGAGCGCGGGCCGCGCGTGTGGAAGGTCGCGAGTTCGGTTCCCGGTCGAGTCAAAGCAGTGACTTTAAAATTGTTACTTATCGCATCCTAGCCTTGCACTCATCATACATAGGATAGGCCAAGGACTGGTTAGCTCAGTGTCAGGATAATGTGACTGAGTGAGTGGGATAGGCCTATCGGGTCATGGTGCCGGTGGCCTGCTTTCCCAGTGGAGCAGCACTATGAAGCCACCATGAATGCACACTCCCACAAGTCGGTACCCCTCCTGATATAACCTTAAGGCCCTGTCAGACTATGACGTTTCTCACCGGCGTGCCGGCAACGCGCAAAATATTTGCAACCCATCGACACACGTCCAACTGTTCGGCGTTTTGGCACAAAGTTTGATGGGGCGCAGCGTGTTACTGTTAGTAGCCTGCTATGAGCACGTGGCCAACGGAGTTCAACTTGCGGCAGAAGAAAGTGTCAACGTCCCGCCAGTGGGTTCCCAGCGTGCCATCAGCGTGTTATCGCGCCGACGGCGTAGGGGTAGCGCATCATTACAGGTTCGCAGAACGCCGGGTAATGTTAGGCGAGCGGCAGATGCGCCAGCAACACGTCAAGACGCACCAGCAACACGTCAAGACGTGCCAGCAACATGTCAAAACACGCCAGCAACACGTCAAGATGCGCCAGCAACACGTCCAACGCAGTTTGTCAAAAAATCCCCAGCGTTGATGGACGTTGCTCAATGTGGTTCGAGCGGGCCGGCAACGCGCTGGTAACGTGGGTCCACGTCCTGCCAATGCGCCGGTAATGCACAATCCAACACGTTGGCGCACGTCGAAAGTTTTGTGCAAGCATTCACATGTTGCTATCCCTCAACGTTTACCGACGCACGGTAACGCGCCGGTAACGTACCGGACGTCTCGACCAAAAAGGCAACACTTCGACGGGCGTTGGTGGGAAACGTCGTAGTGTGACAGGGCCTTTAGATGTTACTAGGATGTAAAACTCCAACAACGAACGAACATGTCGGGTTTGTCGGCAGGCACCAGCTGCAACACCTCAGTCTAACAAGACCACGTGACTTAAACCCGTCACTGCGTATGTATCAGTCTTCAAAGCTCCGTCAGGGGGCGCGCCTGTGCCGCAGGGGGTTAGCCTTTAGACAAACACCAGGGTCGTTAAATAACTGTTTCCGCTGCTCACCTCTCGCAGCTGAGTCCCGTTCTCGCCGCTACCCCGCTAACGAAACTTGAATCGAGAGGCGGAAGTAATGTCTCCTACGGCGCGTTCCGACAGGGGGCGCCAAACAGCGCGGCGTGGGCCGGCCGGCCGGGGAGCCGTCACCGAGAGGTTCAGCCTTGGGAGATTGTTTGCCATTCCCCCTCCCCTTCTTAATATTAAAAAAAAATTGTTAAAATTAATTAATTTTTATTTCTTCCCACGAGCGCATGCGCGCGCATACATACACACACACACACACACACACACCTCTTCTACCTCGAGGAGAGAGCAGCCGACAGAAGTGTTGGTGGACGTGCATTCCATCGCGGTCCACAAGTAAACTCAGAATTCATGGCTCTAGACTGCAATGTGATTGCTTTTATTTAGTGATGGCTTGTTTTGGCTTGCGCCATTGAATTAATTAATGTTAATTAATATCATGATGGGTATCGACTTATGTTATAATAAAAAATAACAATTATGTAAATTTGATAGTGACACCTAACTGATTCGAACCATTCTGAGGATCTCTGCGATAAAACACACTACAACATATTTCCCCATTTGTCCTATTAATTAATATTAGAGTGGTATAGACTTATAATAATTAATACTAATATAACTTTTATAGCGCGATCTAACTGATAGGAGCCATTCTGGTGATCTGTGCGATACAACCTATATATCCTTGTTTTCCTTTCTGTTTAAATATACGGATGATGGAATTTGTTTATAATGTAGATTGCAGGGAATTTTCATCGCAAATATTTTGAATTAGAATAAATACCACTTTGTGTATATTATGTATGCATCACCTAGCCAACGTTCTAGTCGGCAAGCTTAACCTGTGACCCAGTATTCTGGGTTACTCACACTAGACTAGTCACAGCTAGACATTTAAAAGGGGCCAGCGACATTCAGGATACTAGTATGTTATTACTGCCTGAAGATTGTGTGTGTGTGTGTGTGTGTGGGTAGATTAGTTGTTTAAGCAGGGGAAATTTCAATCGCGGACAATTGGTCCTTCTCATTCCACTGCTCCTTGTCCTATCCTAATAATGCTGAGCGCCTGGCTAGGAAGCGAAAAGTATCCATTTTTAAATAATTGGTTTGACTCGACCAGGGTTCGAACCTACGATCCCCCGATCTACCATCACGGGAGACGGATGGTCTACCTCATTCGGCCATCCCCTCAGCATATATTACTGCCTGAGTACAGTATTACTCCCTGAAGAGCGGATTGGGCCTACCGGCCGCATAAAGTAAATCCTACACTAATGATACAGTACTAACCTAATATGGTTGTAACTAAGGATTGGCCGCTATGTTGGGTCGACCATTATGTGGGCGTGCACTGTACTTGGTTCCAGATGGAACAGGATCTGGATACAGTGGGATGAGAGCTGATGCGTTGTTGCAATGTAGGTTTTTGTGGGGTTTTCCTTTCTTTTTTTATTTAACCACAGCTGTGGTCAGGGGTTTGGTGACGGGTGGGCAGAGTGTTTGCGGTGGTCAGAGTGTGGTGAGCTTACCTCCACACTCACTGAGTGGTGTAAAGGCTACTTCGCCGGAACGAGGCTGGCAGACCACCCCAAAGGGAAACCACACGCTTCAGGTTACAAAGTATTTCTTCCCCTACATTCAGTTAGGGACGCACTGAAGAATCAATTGAAAAGTGTGTACTTTTGGTGCAAAATTAAAATCCTAATTTAACTTCCGTCTAATCAATGAATCCAATTTAAAAATAACATTTAAATCTTGTTGTAAAATATTCCGATACTCAGCGAGGGGGAATGCAAATGTTCTATTACTGATCAGTGTACGTGACCAGGTGCATCTATATATATATATATATATATGGGTTGGTGGTCCCTGAGTGGGATTTAAACAGACATGGTGGTGCTGGCAGGTCTGGGTGTGATTGCACTCAGGGCCTAGCTAGCCCTTCTGTTGGGGTAGGGGGGTCACCTCACTCAAAAGGTCAAGGTTGGTGGTGGCCATGGGGCCATACAGCTACAGGTGGTGGGCAGACCACTGGTATCCATCGAGACCAGGAATGCTGGATCCCTATTGGTAGGGCCAAGAATGCTCAATTCCCATTGGGGGAAGGAGGTGGGATGATACTCTACAATGAACCCATGTAACTATATAAGCACTAAACCAGATGGCTGGAGTCTGTCTTCTCTTCTCTCCTATTATTGTTTGCTCTCTTTCTTTCTCTTTGTATGTACTGTTTTCCTCATAGCCTATGTACAGATTCGAGCATTAGATTCTAGAAACTGGTGACCATGATGAGTGGGTGGTTTCTACAAACTGGTGACCCCGATGAGTGGGTGGATTCTACAAGCTGGTGACCACGATGGTTATTAACACAAAGTGTTAATTTGCCTAGTAGAAACTTGCTGGTGCTGATGTTTGTTTGGTGCGCTGTGTACGTAGTGTTTTTTCTTCTATTTTGTTTACTCTGTGGGGGTTTGAAATTCTTCAGAATTTGAGTTGTTGACAATTTTTCCCGAAAATACCACTATTGTGGAAGGTCCGCTAGACTTTATTGATGGTAAGTCTGTGGTGTGCCGTCATTGAAGACCAGCGTTGCCGCTAAAAAAATTTTTTCATACGGAACTACTTTTGGCTTTTCTTTAACCTTAACACAGAGGGGGTAGCATAGTAATATACTATGTTTTTTGTTTATTATTTCTCCTACTTTACAGACATTTCTATACTTTGATTCAATTCTGCTAAATCTTTGCTACCACCACATACAACAGCAGCTTGAAGATGCCGCTCACACTTGCAAGGGAAGAATTGTTGCATGACGAGTTTCAACAATGGTTCCATGGTCTGTGTACATTGGGCAATTATTTGGCTGAAACGGGAGCGATTGAAGCAAGGTCTAAGTTTATGGCACTTAGGTTAGATATTCTTCAAGAAGAGCAGGAAGGGCATTTGTCAGAAATAAGGCATAGGACAGAATTACGGGAGGATAGAGAAGAATGCAGGGAGGCACAGGAACTTTTACAGGTTGAGCACAGGCAGAGAGAGTTACGATGTAGATCTATAGAAGTGTATGACAAGTCTGTTCCCCTATTAGACGGATCAGACATAGGGGCGTTATGTAATTGGATTGACTTGATCGAACATATTGGTACTCTTGCTGACATTTCAGTCCTGGACATTATTCACTTTACTTTGTCCAATGCAACGGGAACGCTGCCTGCGATCCTTTTCACTGCTTTTCGGCATACAAATGCTAGGTCCTGGAGAAAAAGTAAGGAAGTGATAGCATCTACTCTTTTGACAGCAGATAAAGATATTCATTTGAAGGGGGTAGTGATGGCTATGAAGCAAGAAGAGGGGGAAACAGTAGCTGCATACTGTCAGCATATTAAGACTGCTGCAGCGAAAGGCTGGGATCTCCAAACTGCAGTCTTTGGTACTGATACCTTTGAAATACTCCTTTCGAGATTTCTCGACTCCTTCCTTGATGATAATACCATGGGGTATGTGGAAACGAAGTGACCAAAAACTCTTGAAGAAGCCTTCGAAATGTCTATTCTCAGTACTAGGTCTGTTATAAGGCAGCAGAGATGTGCAAAATCACATCTTGGGAATTTAGCTATTTGTGAGCAAATAGATAGTCCAAATGGTACTTCTTTGGATTTTCCAAGTCTTTCTCTTAGCACAGAGGTTCTAAATCCTCTGGTTCAAATGTTCAGGTCATGAAGTCACTTCAAGGTTAAATAAAGTCTCTTAGGAAGTACATAAGTAACTCGTCAATACGCACTGGAGTTTCTGACCATTCAGCAATTGACGGTGTGAATGTTGCAACACCTTCACATGTCAGTTCTTACAACCAAAGCCTAGGTGGTGGATTGCCACATGTAAACCTAAGGCAGTCCGTCGGGGTAGAAAATGCTGGCATAATTAGGCACACTCCAGTCGCACAGCACACGGAGGGACATGCGCTGTCAACACAACAGCAGGGGAGCAATGGAAATTTTCCACCAGTTGCGCAGACGCAGACATCACCTGTTGGTGCATCTCGCGCATATCCACAGTCACGGGAAAAACATCGCTTTTAGGCAAAGAATAGGAAGGTTGATTGTTAGAGTTTTACGTCCTGGCAACATCTAAGGTCATATCAAGATGGGTACCAACTTGTGACTGCACACTCATGGTGACTTTATAGTGCTGCCCCACTTGGGAATCAGGCCACCACCACTATGATCCGATATCCCACTCAGTCACATTATCCTGACGGTGAGCTAACCAGTCCTTGCGCCATCATATTAATGCAAAGTGTCAGGTTAGGAAGGGACAAGTATCAATTATATTACTATTAGTCATTGGTTTTACTGAACCGGGAACCGAACTGCCGAATCTGCCACCGCGGCCAATATAAGAATTAATTGAAAAGTGCGTAGGTGTACTTTTAACGCGAAATAAAACTCCATAATTAACCTCTGCTTATTTTACGCTGATTAATTTGATGGTAATTTCCGTCGGCTTGATTGGATGATAATACTTAATAGGGAAAAGGTGCTGTATTCAGGTCCTAATTAATCTTATGTGTAAAATGCTTTATGCTACTCTAAGCATCACAGTCAACAAGAGCGGGAAGGAAGTAGTTCTGTCCAAGGAGTCCAGGTCTTCAATACAGTGCCAGCTTACATTAGAAATCAATCAAACTGGAGTGTACAATCATCCAAAGGCAGCTTGACAAGGTCTTCACAACAATACCTGATGAACCGCAGATTCCAGGATACACCCAGCTAACGGCAGCAGATTCAAACTCATTACTGCACATGACAAAATTGAACAGACCATCGTCACTCACCACATGTTGTGGGCCCTGATGATGGAGTCTCCGACTTGGTCTGAGCACATACCTCAAACACTCTAATTTAATCTAAAATTAAATGCCTAAAACTCATAGTAGGCAATAATTGTAGTTATCAACCTGAGGCATGTTTTCCAATCAAGGCTCATGCTCTTAGGTATCTGTGTTATTATATTATCTTACCATGTAGTAGTTTCAGGAATAGTCGACATATCTTAGTGAACCATCACACTTTGCATGTGATTATTTCTGCTAAAATCAGGCATCTTGGGATTGTTTTGCTCAGCAGCATTCGAGTAAGATTAGTACGAACACCACCCGGCTATTTGTATTAGTTCTCCGATAGATCCATGGATCGATGGAGACATACTTATATAGATATATACTATAAGATAAACAGCATCAGCACTGATCAGGGAGAAATAGGTATATAGACAGATGGGTCATACGGAATAATTCATATATGGATAGAGATGCATATATATATATATATATAGTCAGATATAGTCAGCTATATATATATATATATATATATATATATATATTATATGTCCAGAACGATATAATCACAGATAGAAAGAATCTGAGATAGATAGAATCAAGTTTGAGTTTGTTTGTTGTTGTTTTACGTCGTAGCAACATCTAAGGTCATATCAGGACGGGTACTGACTTGTGACAGTGCGCACTCATGGCGACTTTATAGTGATGCCCCACTGGAAGACCAGGCCGCCAGCACCATGACTTGATATCCCACTCAGTGACATTATCCTGACACTGAGCCAACCAGTCCTTGCACTATCCTAATAATGCAGAGTGCCTGGCTAGGAAGTGACAAGTATCAATTGCTAAGTCATCGGTTTGACTCGATCAGGATTCGAACCCACGATCTACCAACGGGGGGGGGGGTCTTGTGTTCGAACCCTGGTCTAGTCAAACCAATGACTTAAAAATTGATACGTGTCGCTTTCTAATCCTAGCCAGGCGATAGAATCAGGAGAGGTATATTATCAAATATAGATATACTCAGAGATAGATAGAATCAGGAGATAGATAGAATCAGGAGATAGATAGAATCAGGAGATAGATAGAATCAGGAGATATATAGAATCAAGAGATAGATAGAATTAGGAGATAGATAGAATCAGATATATTCCGAATCAGATATAGTCCTAATCAGATATCGTCCGAATCAGATATCGTCCGAATCAGATATAGATAGAAACAGATATAATCCGAATCAGATATAGGTAGAAAGATATAGAGATATAAACAGACATAGATAGAATCAGCGGGAGATAGATAACAGCTACGTGTGACGTCATCAACAGAATTGAGCTTACTTTGCATTTTTAGCCGTTGTGCTTGTGAGTTGGCTTTCCATAAGCCAAATACTTGTGTAAATCCCAGATAGAAGTTCTTCTCAGCCAGCATGATATCCAGCAGTTGGGGCGCGATATTCCGACTCCGTGGTCTCTCCAGCTCAGCGTCTCTAATCGGAAGGAACAGCAGCCACAGAGGCAGCAGGGGCACACTGCGCGACATGAGCGGCTCTCCGCCACTTGCTGCAGTGTCGCATGCTGGCAGGTGACATGTGACTGTTTGAACACCTCGACGCGCGCGCCCTCTACGCGGACGCATTGTTCAGGTGTGACTAGCCTCCCGCGGGTGTGAATACTGAGGGAACTGAGGGGACACCGGAGAGGGGTGGGTGGGTTCGGTGTGGGTGTGGCTGGGGTGGGAGGAATCACTGCTAGACGAATATAATACTAGTTCGGAACCCGACGCAATTAAAGGAATTTGTGTTATTGGGTGTCAGACACAGAGACACAGAGACACAGAGGTACACTTGTCTAGCTGAGTCACACTAATTGAATTGCATTGCTACCTAGGCTCTTATTCGGCATTACTCTCAGTCTAAGACGAAAAGTCAAAACCAATGACCTCTTTAAGCGACCACCTCCACAGATTGACCACTCACCTATGTCAATCGGTCCCATCGTCTAAATCGACCGACCTTGGGACCGACAATAAGTGTTCCATTTAGGGAGGTGGTCGGTTTAGAGAGTAATGGCCCTGTCACATTACGACGCAGTGGGAAAAAGTTTGACGTCAGCGCAACGTGTTTGTAGCGTGCGGCCGAAAGTTTTGGCGTGCCGTCCTGATATGACCTTAGATGTAGCTAGGATGTAAAACAACAAAGTGACATGTTTGGCGCAATGTGTGGGAACGACCGTCACGCATGCTGAGCATGCGCATAGCATTCACATAATGTTATTCCAGTGCATCCAATGGATCTCGACATCCTCCTAACGTCCCCATAACGTTCGCACCCACACGTTGGCACACGTCAAAAGTTTTGTGCAAGCACAAAACTTTCGACACGCCACCGATCCTCGCCAACCTTTGACATCCATCAACATGTACCAACGCGCGCCTAACATGCACCTAACGCTTCCTGACATGTGCCGACGTTCCGCCCAAAAATCACATACATCGACACGCGTTGGCGAGAAGCATCGTAATGTGACAGGGCTATTAGCTGATTAGAATATGGTTACAATGGTACTGTTGGGACCCACATGAAGCGATCGATATAGGGGAGCGGTCGGTTTTTGGAGGTGGTCTGTTCCAGAGGTTTTACTCTATACATATATATATATATAAACTTATTAAAGCTGCATAGTCCGATGAAAAGATAACATTTTCAAAACCAAAACAATTATCTAGATTTGATTCTATATATTTAACTTAGATGCTGGTGCACTTATAAAACATTTGTCATTACATATAAGGGGATACTGAGTCAATTAATAGAACCTGTTACTTCAGAAGCCTATGGTGATAGAGTTTTGGCAAGCTTGCCAAAATTAATTTAGCATGTTTCCATTTCAAATATCTCAAAAGTTAGTGATTTAAAATCAAAGTTATTTCAAACTAGAGTAAGGTAGATTATAATGAACAACCTAATATGTTTATCTCAGAAAATGTGAGAAACTCAATATCATCGGACTATGCAACTTTAAGTAATAACTTTAGACACAATATAATAATAATGTGACCACACTCACCTTGCCTTCTTTCCCCTGGACATTTTGCAGAGTGCTTCTCAGCAGCTTTCTAAATCCCCTCTCTTCGAATTGCGCCCCGTCACTAGTTGATCTGCGGGGATTCTCCAGGAGTCGTCGTCCTCATATAGCCATCACATCCGGTACTCCCATCCTTCCGCTGCTTCGCTCATGGCCATGCAGCCTGTATCTTGTGTCTGTGGTTTTGTACGCAAGTGTGTCCGTCTTTTCTTTCCCCCACTCTGTGTTTTTTTGGTATTGTTTTCTTTGATTTGTTTTTGTTTGCTCCAACACTTTAAACCAGTGTTTATGTTTAATTCTCTCCCAGACTGCTCTGAGATGCTTGGTGTAGAATTGGGCTATTGAGACCACGTCATTGCTTACGGATGAAGCGCCCGCGTCCGCTGATAGGCCACCGGCCCGACACACCACCGCACCCCCTCCTAGTGGGAGAAGTGAGTACTACGTGGATGATAGGAGGTGCCCGATGGTTGTGCAGGAGGGGAGAGGGGGAGGGGAGGAAGGGTGGAAGGGAGAAAGTGAGGAGGGGAGGGAGGATGAGAGGAGCGCTGGAGGGGAGGCAGGGATGGGGATGAGGAGGGAACGAGAAGGGAGGGGGAAGGAGGAGGAGGACGGAGGGTTAGGGGGAGGCGGAGGATGAAGGTGGCGGAGAACGGGAGGAGAGGCGCCGAGGAGAGGAGGATGAGGGGAGAAGGAGGGGGAGTAGGGGACGAGGTGGGGTGGATGAGGGTGGCGGAGGAAGGGTGGAGGAGGATGGCGGAGGAGGGGCGGAGGAGGGTGACAGAGGAGGGGAGGACAGGAGCCGAGGAAGGGAGGAGGAGGGGTGGAGGAGGGTGAAATAGGAGGGGGTGGAGGAGGGGGAGGACAGGGTACGGGGGAGGGGAGAGGAGGAGGAGGGGAGGCGGAGGGGAGGCGGAGGGGAGGGGGGGGGGAGGATGAGGGGGAGGAGAGGAGTCAATTTGCATGACGCCGAGTTCTGCAATATAGACACACCCACATCTATTCAGTAATCCATATTGTGGATGGTTCTCTATTTTGGATAGTTTCATGAGCTGATCTCCCCTGTTCTGTTCTGTCCTGTCCTTACTGTGGCCATCCCCGCCCCGCACCCACGCCACACCGCAATCTGCCGCATATTCATCATCTGAAAACCATGTAATGATTGTGGCAATGGTCGGGCGAATTGTTAAAGAACCACACAACACGATGCTCACGACTCGATCATTACACGCCGTAAGTGTCTCCTTCTACCACTACCACCCACTATCCTAACCACTCAACCCTCCTCTCCCCACTGCACCCACGCTCTGACACACTCGCAACCCCGCCCACACACTCCCTCTGAACTAGATGAGCACGAGCAGATCCCGTCAGCCCCCTCACTCTTGTACTCCCCCCCCCCCCCCACACACACATCTCCCCGAAAAGAGTGTCTGATTATCCGCCAGTACCGCGCTATACACGCGGGTGGTCAGCCCCCCCCCCTCCCCCACCACACCCTCCTCGTTCACACATTCTCACTCTAGTTCTATCTCTCTCTCCCTCTCTCTCTATATATATACCAGACGCGGTGGACGAATCGATAGAGTGCAGGCTTCCCGTCGGGTGTTCGAATCCTGTTCGCCTCAACCGAATGACTTATGAATGTGATACTTGTCGCTGCATAGCATGGCACTCGGCATTACTAGAAATTAGAAATAGGACAAAGATTAGGTCAGTCTCAGGATAATGTGACTGACTGAGGAATTGCGCCATGGTACCAGCGGCCTGGTATCCAAGTTGGGCAGCAGTATTACATGCGCACTGTCACAAATCGGTTCCTGTCCGGATGTGTGACCATTCATGTTGCCAGGACGTAAACATTAAAACAAATTAAACAAATATACTTGTCGCCACCCATCTAGCTTGGCGCTCGGCATTACGAGGTTAGAGTAGGTATCCCAAGTGCCTTCCCAATCCACCAATAATCTGTGTGTGGAGGCTTAAAATTCATCATTTTAAATCTGTTGTTCACCAATTGAAATAAAATCTAAAGCAAAATAAAGCTTCATATTTCTTCTTTCTAATAGTACCATCCACATTAGCATTTTTGAAGATGTATATCTTGAAATGTAACCACATCAGACCCCTGGATCTTTTTATTCTCATTATATAGGCGATGGATTTGAATGAAAAAATAGAGAAAGTCTGATAGGGTGGTTAATTTTAATTCTCGGGGCCATCAAAAATGCTATCTTTTTAGTATTGGGTGGGACCAATTAAGTACCAACCTAAAAAAGTCCATATCTTCTTTAATATTAGCGCGATTTTCACAAATGAAGTGTCATTTTATTTCAAATTAAATATACTAACAGGTGAAATCCATTAAATCAAACCCCACATTATTTTTGAAAATCACTTGGGATACCTAGTTAGAGCGAGGACTGTGATATGACGGTGATATGTATGATACAATTTTGGGAGCTATCCTTGTTTTGAAAATATGCTCACTCCTGCATACGGATTATGTTAGTTTAACAGTATTTTCACCACAGGGCCCTGTTGTTTCGGTTGCTTATGTTGCACCCCTCGTTCTATCTAACATATATATTTATATTTAGATAGCGTCCATCCCTATGTAGTTTCACATCGGCTACATTCACTTAAGGCCGTCTCCCAAATCACCAAGCTGACAGCAGATACTTAAGGCCCAGAGACTGCCCACAAACCCGGATATCCTTCCGCCATTAACATTAACAACGAACACATTTTGAGTGAATTTCACCGACTCGACAAGCAGACGACATTTAATGTGAGCAGACCTTGCTTCTAAAACCAGTGGGCTTGTGTGTGTGTGGGGGGGGGGGGGGGGATAAGTGAAGTGTTCTTGCCGAAGGCGCATGCGCTATCTTCCCGGAAAACGCCACCGGAAGTTAGTGGGCGTCCGTGGTGCCTTGACTCACTAGGTGGCGTGACGGCAACATTTTAATGAATTTCTCAGTATGCTGTGCGTAAGTTTTTAAGGCGTTTCTAGTGAAATGAAACCTATATCATCACTTGTTTATGCTGTTCCAGAAAGAGACCTTACTAGTTGGGGTGTTCTTGACTTCCTTGTCTGAAATTGTAATTATCATTTCCTATTAGTATTGACCAGACGGGGTGGCCAAATGAGTAGAGCGCCCGTCTCCTGTTTTGGGAGATCAGGAGATCCGAACACATGAGTTTGTGGGTTCAAATCCTTGCCGAGTCAAACCAATGACTTAAAAATTTATACTTGTCACTTCCTAGCCTGGCACTCGGCATTATTAGGATAGGGCAAGGACTGGATGGTTCAGTGTCAGGATAATGTGAGTGAGTGGGATATCAGGTCATTGTGCTGGTGGCCTGGTGTCCCAGTGGGGCATCACTATAAAGTTGCCATGAGTGTGCACTGTCACAAGTTGGTACCTGTCCTGATATGACCTTAGATGTTGCTAGGACGTAAAACAACAACACACTAAACTATTAGTATTACTTTGCGAATTCAATGTGTAATTTCTATTTGTTGTTTTTATTATTCGATCGGTGCTGTTCTGAATTTTACGATGGCGATTTGTTTTAGATTCCGATATGCAAAACAATGAGCTTGTGATTTGATGAAAATGGATTTGGTTATTTTCTTAAAGAGTTATACACTAGGGTCACTTGTATGTAATTACTGCTAATGAAATGCTCAAAGCCAGCACTGCTGTTGACACACATTTTAATGTGGCTCAGTGTCAGGATAAAGTGACTGAGTGGGATATCGGGTCATGGTGCTGGCAGCCTGATTTCCCAGTGGGACATCACTAGGGATGACCATATCACGTGGTCATCGTGATATGGCCTTATATGTTGGCAGGATGTAACACCCTAACATTCAACCATTCACACCAACTTAATAGTGCTGCCCGGCATCACCATAGCCTGAAAGTGAAACCCAACTCAATCACATTATACTGATTTTGCGAAAACAATCCTTGCCCTATCATAATAATTCCAGGCTAAGTTGCTACCTGTCTTAATTTTGTACGTCATCCGCTTGACTCGATTGGAGTTCGAACCCATGACCTGCTATGCGGGCAGCTGTCCAATAATCTTACCTATTGTACCGTCCCGCGCGGCTATACATTAGTCATTGTGAAATGTGTTGACGCCACATAACGCTGTACTTCGTTGACCGGAATGATAGGGCCTGGTATTCCGAAATGGAGTCTATTATATATAGTTCGCCGTGAATATGGCCTATGCTGCCGACACGGCGTAAAGCAACCACCAATCAATCAATCAATCATATATAGTCACATAATGATTTGAGTATCGAAAGTAAATGGTTGCTTGTTTGCTTGGGTTTTGCGTCCTAGAAACATCTATGGCCAAATCAGGACGGTGAGGGGTATAAAGTAACTTGCCACTTGGATAGGGTCTCAGTTTATAGAGTGAAAGGAGTCAACCCAACAATATACAGCGTTGATAGATCCTAACTTGTCTGATATCCTACTCAGTTACATTATCCTGACACTGAGCGAATCAGTCCTTGCCCTATCCTAGTAATGCTGAGTCCCAGGCTAGGAAGCAACAAGTATACATTTTTAAGTCATTGATTTGACTCGACCAGGGTTCGAACCCATGATCTCATGGGTTCAGAACCCGCAATTTCCCAAAACAGGGGACGGATGGTCAACTCGTTTGGCCACCCCATCTGATCTCAGCATTAAGTAACAAAGCTGTGGTAAAAATTGTTTTGTGTCCTAGCAATATCTAAGGTCATATCAGGACGGGCACGGACTTGTGACAGTACGCACTCATGGCGATTTTATAGTGCTGTCCCACTGGGAAATCAGGCCGCCAGCACCATGACCCGATATCTCACTCGATATCTCACTCGATATATATATTAGCACTAGGCTAAGAAGCGAAAGGCATCAATTTTTAAGTCATTGGTTTGACTCAACCGGGAAACAAACTCGCGAACTCCCAATCTTCCCCACGCGAGGCCTGTGCTCTCGCGATTTGTCCACCGCGCCCGGTGAATGCTGGTATAGCCCAAGTTCCTGTTTGGATATAAAATGCCCATCCAGTATGGCTGAGACATCATCCACCTTTCCCCTCGTTGGTTAGTCTTAGCGACTGCACCCGCCCTTATGGTGCAGTCTCACTACGACGCTTCTAGCCGGCGACCTGGCGACGTGTGGTGTTTTAGGGCGAAAATGGGTGAAATATCGAGACACGCTGGGGGCGCGTTATGCGCGCGTCGGTACACGTCGGTACACTATTCTTGACGTTGATGGTCGGCGGACAACGTCGGCGCGCATTGCCGGTCGCCCAAGGTTTTAAGCATGTCAAAAAAAACCACCAACCGGCAGTGCGCGCAAATATATGGGTAAGGACGTTAGGAGGACGTTAGGCGGTCGTCGAGCTCAGTTGGACGCGCCGGAATAACGTTATGGGAACGCTAGGCAGACGGCACGCGCGCGGGCGGGTCGTCTCCACATGTTGCGCCAAATCATTGCTTTCTTGGTTTACTTCCTACCAACATCTAAGGTAATATGAGCATGTTGCGCCAAACCTTTTTTTTTTTCCCTCACGCGTCGACACCCATTGGCCGCACGTGAATAACGCGCTGCACTGATGCCAAACTTTTTCCCCAAACCGCCGAAAAGTTGGACGTTTCTCGACGCGCAAGATTTTATTTTCAATGCTGACGGGTCGCCGGGAGAAGCGTCGTAGTGTGACTGCACCATAAGATCTGTCAGATTTCTGATCGATTAGCGTTTAGTAGATCATGATCGGTGCGTCCACCAACACACAATTGGTTGGTTGTTTGCGTCCTAGTAACATCTAAGGTCATATCAGGACGGGTACTGACTTGTGACAGTGCACACTCATGTTGATTTTATAGTGCTATCCCACTGAGAAATCAGGCCACCAGCACCATGACTGTTTTACTCAGTCCTGACACTGGTTTATAATATAAGTCATTGGTTTGACTCGACTGGGAATCGAACACCCGAGGCATGCGCTCTACCGATTTGGCCACCGCGTCAGGTACCAACACACAGTCTCATTCTTTAAGACAAGTTGCGCCCCCATCCCCTCCACCCCGGCACCCCCCATACCCCCCCCCCCCCCCCCCCCCACCCCCCCCACCCCTCCACCCCTATCCCTTCCACCCCGCCCCTACCTCCATCCACTACGTAGTGATAGCTACCAGCGGGTTGATAGGGCGCCCCCTGTTGGGAGTGACAGTAACTGTTGTTTTCCAGCCGCGCGCATGCCGTCTGCTCGACAGAGCCTCTCAAATCTCATCAGGGAGTGTGTGTGTGTGTGTCTGGCGGCGTCGGCTGAACTGCTCAGAGCGGTTTATCGCTGATGTCTGAGCGGCTGCGAGTGGCATGGCTTGGAACTCGGGCCGCACCGGCTCCCAACCCCGACAACACCAACAACAACATGTCTCCTGCGATTCGCCCCTCAATCTGAAAAGTCGCCGCTTCCGCGCACACAAAGGCGTGACGTAGCACACGCGGTGCCACGTCTGCAGCGAGGCCGATGCCGTGTTTTGATTGGCCGGCACGCCTCAGATGTGATGGGGATTGTTGAGACGGGGACTCGCTGGCTGGCTGGCCCTCTCTAGCTGCCACATTCCACATATCTTGCCAGCCAGCAGGGTTCACTGCATCGCGTCGCGTTATAACTATAAGGTTATGTCCGCTGTATTAGGTGGTATTTTTTTTTATCGACCCACCCGCTCCACATGTATCACATGTATCACAAATGTATGCCCTTTTTGGACATACATAAGCTTCTCCATTAGGACTTTTTTTTCCGTGATCATTTGTTACGTGAATTGTTTGTTAAGCGCGTAAATTAGCCACTCTCCGGTAGCGGTCATAATCCACACAGATTGATTTCCTTTATCAATAATTTCTGCAATGTTGTTTGTAGTTTAAAACTGAGGAGTTCCCTTTGTTTCCTCTTATTTATATTTGTGTACATAGTTAACATTTGTAATACGCTGTACCCATGCAATTAATATTTTAACTATGTATTGTTAGATTTGTTGGTCTTTCGCACACCTTTGAAGGTTAGGTTTGTGGATAATTTTGACAGATTTCGGGTACTCTATTTGCTTCAAAGTTGCACGATGCGATGGTTAGGAGTTGATCACATATTCCAAAAACAATATATATATACAGTAAAACCTCTCTATACCGACCCCACCAC
This sequence comes from Branchipolynoe longqiensis, assembly GCA_030323885.1. Lineage (NCBI taxonomy): Eukaryota > Metazoa > Annelida > Polychaeta > Phyllodocida > Polynoidae > Branchipolynoe > Branchipolynoe longqiensis. The sequence continues at coordinate 181,162,806 of CM059186.1, forward strand.
AGACCGATCACTCCTCTATATCGATCGCTTTATTTGGGTCCCAACAATACCATTGTGAGGATATTTAACTATGTAAACCGACCACATCCCTAAATGGACCACTTAAAGTCGGTCCCACGGTCAGTCGATTTAGAGAGGTTTTACTGTATGTATATATATATACATATATATATATAATTATATAAAGATTGCTCATTTTAATCTGAAATTACGTTAGTTTTGAGGTATTTTGATTTATTTTTATACCGGGGGAATTTGGACTTGATATTCCTTCTCTCCTTAAGTTGCATAGTCCGATGGGTTTTGAGTTTCTGTCATTTTCTGAGATAAACATATTAGGGTGATTGTTATAATCTTCCCTACTTTCACTTGAAGTAACCTTTTTTTAAATAGCTAACTTTTGAGGTATTTGAAGTGCAAACAAGCACAATTAGTTTTGGCAAGCTTGCCAACACTCTGACACCTTATGTTCTGCAGTAATAGGTTCTATTAAATTGCCTCAGTTATTCCCTTCTATGTGGTGACAAATGTTTAACAAGTGCACCAGTATTTAAGTTAGATATGTAGAGTTAAATTGAGATACTTGTTTTGGTTTTGAAAATTTGATGCTTCATCAGACTATGCAGCTTTAATAAGGGAACCAGTAGGTAACTTGAACATGCATGATCAAAGGGAGTCAAAGTGGCTAGTTCTCTTAATGGAGTCAAATGATTTGATTAAGAAAAAGGAAAGGATCACCACATTGTCAATGTTGATATCAACATGGGTAATTGAACCCGCGAAAGAAGTACACACCGTTTCTATGGATGCGACTTATGGCGCCATCTATATTGTCCTTTTGAACTAATATGTTTTATTCCGACTTAGGCGCCACCTGCTATAATTCTCCGTAACGAGCTATGAGGCAGTTCCATTTCTAGACACTTCGACCAGAGCATCTCGATCGGAAGGACGTATTTTTCTAGCTTAGATTTAACCTTCCCACCCACCCAACTAATTGTCATAATTGATGGTGTTAGTGCCTGGGATCCTCAAACTTTACTATCAATAAAACTTCAATTTCATGACTTAACTGTAACAAGAAAGATTAGTAAGAATACATGCCACTTATATACTACTGTGCTTGTTTTGCATTGGTTCAATTTCTTTCCTCTTCAGATTTTGCATGGGTCGTAATATTCGCATTGCGTTTGATTCGTGGCGGGGGAGGAGCATCCCCCCCCCCTGCCTCATCCCCCCGCGGCCGCGACCGTTGGCTCGCTGACATAACTCCCCCCCCCCCCTCTCCCTCGGCCCTTATAACCGGCCGCCCTAGCTGCTCCTAGCCACTAGCCTATCTTCACCCTCCAGGCCCGGACCATATTTTCTCACGACCTCATTGAGAGAGGCCCCGAGGGGAAGGCTCTGAAGCGAGGCGAGGCGACCAGGGAGGAGTACAACCTCGCCCTCCGCATGCTCGAGTCCCACCCATCCTTCCCCACCGACGCCCTCCCCGGATTACTTCACCACAATATCACCGTCCTCAGGGACGCCGTCACCCATCCATGGCCTACCGTCCGGCGATACTCGGAAACCATCTTCGCATGGGTTGCCGATGGCCGCCTCCCGGATGGGTGGCGCGACCCAGTCGCTATCAACACCGTAAGGATGGACGTGATCACCGCCCCCGCGACTGCCTCCGGGGGCGGAGCCAGACTACTCCCCCCCCCCAACCCGCGCCCGCCCCACCCCTCCCCCCACACACTCCCGCCCCACCAACGCCGACCCACGCACACCCTACACCCGAGAGGCATACGGGATACCCTGCCCTGCCTGGAACAGTGAACCCGCCTCGTGCGATCTCGCCCCCCCCGGTGAGTCCCACGGTGACCAAGGCACGAGGAGGAGGCACGCATGCGCGTACTGCGCGAACGTGCGCCACATCTTAACCGTGCATAGTGAGGCGGTCTGCTACACCAAGCGCACCCGCGACCACGCCTCAGCCGCCCCCGCGATCACCTCGCCGGATTTTTAGCCCGGCGGCGGCCACGCGGCCCCACCCCCGCAACACACCCCACGCACGCCGCACACACCTCCCCCGCACCCACCCCCGCTAACACACACCGCCCTGGAGGTGTAAACCGCCTGCCAACACCCGACACCGCCACCGCCCTCAGATCTCAAGCCGACACAGACCGCCCGCCAACACCCGTACCACCCCCCGCCCCGCCCCCCCCAAGCCCCCCGCTACGCCCGCGCCAACCCCCCGCCCCGCCCACCGCCACCACCCTGTCCTCACATCTCACGCCGACCCCCCCCCCCCCCACCCCCGCCACCGCTCCCGCCAGGCCCCTCCCCCCCACCCCCGCCGCAACCCCCCCCCCCCACCCGCCCGACCCCGCCCCCCCCCCCCCAACCCCCCCCGCCAGCCCCCCCCCTCCCCTCCCCGCCCCGCCACCCCCCCCCCACACCCACCCGCCCCCCACCCCCCCCCCACCCCCCCACCCGCCCACCGCCCCACCCCCCCCCCCCCCCCCCCCCGCCCCCGCCCCGCACACCCGCCGCCTCCCCCGCCCCCCCCCCCCCCCCGCCCCCCCCCCCCCCCCCCCGCCCCCCCCCCCCCCCCCCCCCCCCCCCCGCCCCCCCCCCCCCCCCCCCGCCACCCCCCCCCCCCCCCTCCCCCCCTCCACTCCCCCCCCCCCCCCACCCCACCCCCACCCCCACCCCACCCCCACCCCCACCCCCACCCCCACCCCCCACCCCCCACCCCCACCCCCCACCCCCGGCGACCTCAGCGAAACCGTCGCAGAGGTCGTCAACCCCAGCATTCAAGACACCCTCCCCGCCGCCCCCGCCTGCGGCCCCCCACCCCCCCACCGCCTACCGCCCCACCCTCCACTCCATATGGCCCCACCTCTCCGGCGCCGCCTGGAGCCGCCACCCCACCTTCTCCTGAGCCTACCATACCCTCCGCGATACCGGCCTCCCTAATGTTTTGGCCGCCCGCATCCCCCTTCCCTCAGGCCTCCACATCCCCGCCTGGTGCGCCCGCCTCCGAGACCACCCCGATAAGGACCTAGTAGACCTCCTCGAGTACGGCTTCCCTGCCAGCTACTCCGCTAGCACCCCCCCCCCCCCCCCCCCGGCCCACATACACCAACCATCGGGAGGCCCCGAGCACCAAGTCCACCTCTGCGACTTCATTACCACGGAGCTCGCCCACGGTGCCCTCGCCGGCCCCTTCACCACCCCCCCCTTCACCCCCTGGGCCCAGGTCTCCCCCATGATGACCCACCCCAAATCCGACCCGGGCAAGAGGCGGGTCATTGTCGACCTATCTTACCCCCCTGGCCACAGCGTTAACGCTGGGATACCCCGCCGCGAGTACCTGGGTAGGCCCCACGCCTACCGGCTCCCATCCGTGGCCGACGTGGGCCGCCGCCTCATCGGACTGGGCACCGGGGCCTACACCTGGACCGTGGACATATCCAGGGCGTACCGCCAGCTGCGGGCCGACCCCCTCTCCTGCCCCCTATATGGGACCAAGACCATCGCGCTGCCCTCGGGGGCGGTTGCCCTCTTCATCCCCGCTTCGCCCGGGCGCCCGCTCTGCCCCGTCGCCGCCTGGACCGCCTCGGTGGCCCTCGCCCCTGCTCCGCCGATCCTGCCTTCATCCTGCCCTCCGGCCGCCCCTTGGATCCTTGGACGCTTACTGCCATCCTGCGAGGCGCCCTCACGGCCCTCGGGGTGCCCGCCCCCGACGGCTATACTCTCCACAGCCTGCGCCGGGGGGCGGCCCAGGCTTGTCAGCACGCCGGGGTCCCCCTCTTGGACATCATGGAGCAGGGGACCTGGACCTCCGCCTCGGTTCACGCCTATGTGCCGTGGATCGCCGCCTCGGGCGCCCCTCGAGCCCTCTCCTCAGTTTTGGCGGAGGGCTCCTCGGGCCACCTCCCTCCCCTCTGAGATCTTAGCTCAGAGAACACTACCCTCGGGCATGGCCCCTGGACTTACTGACTATTTCAACTCTACCTTGACATTTTATCTTCAGTGATAGAGGCTACCTCATTGACCCTCTTTGTACTCATACATTTCTTCATATTGCCTTGTCATCTGAATAAAATGTTTTTATTCCAACTCCTCTGTTCTCTCCTTCCTTGTCACGTATCGGTCGTAATGTTCGCATTGCGTTTTATTCGTGGCGGGGGAGGAGCACCCCCCCCCCCTGCCTCATCCCCCCCCGGCCGCGACCGTTGGCTCGCTGACATAACTCCCCCCCCCTCTCCCTAGGCCCTTATAACCGGCCGCCCTAGCTGCTCCTAGCCACTCGCCTATCTTCACCCTCCAGGCCCGGACCATATTTTCTCCACCCACCCACCCTACTTTTCCCTTTCCTTTCTTTCCTCCCTTCCTCTTAGGAAGGCTCCTCGGGCCACCTCCCTCCCCTCTGAGATCTTACCTCAGAGAACACTACCCTCGGGCATGGCCCCTGGACTTATTGACTATTTCAACTCTACCTTGACATTTTATCTTCAGTGATAGAGGCTACCTCATTGACCCTCTTTGTACTCATACATTTCTTCATATTGCCTTGTCATCTGAATAAAATGTTTTTATTCCAACTCCTCTGTTCTCTCCTTCCTCGTCACGTATCAATGATTCACATATGTTATATGTACAGTTTATTGTGATAATATAAACAAGTACCTTGTTGAAATACCATTATTAGTCCTACCCAGCGTGATTATTGTTCATAGTGCAATCTATCTGATGGCAATGTCTGTTATTCCTAGTGTTATTGACCAAGAATTCCTTTCACCTACAGACCTACTTAATCATGTCAGCATGTTTCAAATATTTGGCGGAAAATAATCCTATGTAAATAGAGCTTGTTCTGTTTCATCATAGAGCAATACAAGTGTGTCTTTGACAGGCATTGTCCAACACTGACACCAGTTTCATACATTACCTGTCATATTCCTTACATGCAGTGTGCGATGGAAATGAATACAATTTCAGGAACGCACTATATAAAGTATCCGCTCCCCAAACCACGCAGACACACACACAAGAAAAATTGTGCACATACAGAGTTTCCACTTTTTCTTTAAGATTTATACTGCCTATCATGAATAAGTCTGAATAGCCTTGTTTTCAGCATTAGACAGTTTGTCGATAGAAAGTCCAAGCCTACACTTTTACCGAAAGAAGGGATTTTTAACGTCCCACACCACATAGACATGGAATGAGAGGAACTGGCCTTTGATGATGCACTAAGCTATACACATCGGTACTTAATTCAAACACTTCCCTGGGAATATTTATAACCTAACACTTTACACTCTGGATCCCATCACGACCTGTCATCGGCATCGACTCTACTAATTCACTGCAGCTGTTCAGTATGATAGCTATCTAGACTATGCAAGGCCAGACAATACTGCGATAGGGTAAGTCTATGGAATGCAACTGGCCCATTTTTATCTGAGATAAGTGATGTGGGGCCACTGGGATCAGGGGCATCATCCCTGCAGCAGCAGGTTGTTGCTTGTTGGAGTTTTACATGCTGCCAACATCTAATGTCATATCAGTTTGGGTACCGACTTGTCACAGTGCACACTCATGGCAACTTTATAGTGCTGCCCCACTGGGAAATCAGGCCACCAGCACCATGACCTAATATCCCACTCAGTCACATTGTCCTGACATTGAGCTAACCAGTCCTTGCCCTATCCTATTAATGCTAGGAAGCAACAAGAATAATTCATTGGTTTGACTTGACCGGAAATTGAACTCCCGATCTCCCACACGGGAGGGATGCGCTCTACCGATTCGGCTACCGCGCTCGGTGCAGGTCATTGTAGTGAATTTCTGTGGAGCTGTCATGAATGATAAATTCGTGCCTATGAGATCATTGTTATGGTTGTGGGAGTAAGGAGTACTACTTTGGTTTCTGATTTGATTTAGCATCACATTTGAGGGGGGGCGGGGGGGGGGGGCACTCCGCAGGTTCTGATGCCCTCAATGCGGCTATGTCCGTATTCAGTACCGCAGATACATGCTCTGACCCCACTACCCGTTACAACTTCTCACCCCGCTCCTTACTCGCTCTTTCCCTTATTTAAATTTCTTAGCCATTCACAATTGTCTCCCTGCCATTATTAGCAGATGTTGACTATATTTTATATGTAAATGTTAAACAATTGTATAAATAAATATAAATATATGTCAATAAATATATAAATAAGTATATAATGCATATATACATATATCAATAAATAAATAGTAAATACATGATAAATATATAAACAATATAAAATAAATATATCAATAAATATAAGAAGAAAGAGTGAATACATATTTAAATATATAAACAATATATGAATAAATACACGAATTCAAATCTATTTCTTAAATTAATTAGTGACTGGGGATGTGATACAAACGTACAAACAAACATTCAAAGGCGCAAACTTACTAACAAAACACACATACCCACATATAAATATGCAAACATACAAACGTACACCCCTACCGCTGCGCACCATTAAGTATGTGCATATAAGAAATGCTAAGTTAATTAAAATGAGCTTTTCACGGCTCTAGCTTGTGATGCTGTTGTTCTTTGTTATTTTACGTTCTAGCAACACCTAAGGTCATATCAGGAAGGGCACCAAATGCGCAAGTTTACAGATATGTAGAGAGAGAAAAAGAGAAAGGGATGGCTGAATGAGTTAGAGCATCCGTCTCCCGTGTTGGTAGATCATGGGTTCAAATCCTGGTTGAGTCAAACCAATGACTTCAAAATTGATACTTGTCGCTTCCTAGCCAGACACTCAGCATTACTAGGATAGGGCAGGGATCAGTGGAATGAGAAAGACCAGTCGTCTGCGACTCAAATTTCCCCTGCTTAAACAACTAATGTACCAACAAAAACACACACAAAAATCCGCCTAAGTCGCTCTCCTCGTATCAACTTCCGGTTCAGTCCCTCCTCCTTCTCATTCGCCTTCTCCTTCTACTTCTCCTCCTCTTTCTCAGGTTCTCGCCATTTTCCCATCATGCCCTGGGCGGGCCGAATCAATCGCTACCTCGAGGCTGCGTTGGATCTGGGGGTAGCGCAATTAACCCGAGGGACGGACGGGATGGCACACACGAAATTACAGCCCCCGCCGCCCGGCTCCGATTGCCCGACAGCCGGGGGCCATGACCCTCCTCCCCCCTCCCACCTCCCGCTACCCCCTCCCCCTCTCGCCTCCCCCCTTCCGCGCTCACGACGACAATGCGCCGCCTTAGTTCTGCGGGTCGCCGCTAGAGGGGGGCGGGGGACACTGAATAATGGGAGTGCGCGCGCAGCGGCGGCCGCCGGATGCTCAATTTGTTGGCCTTGTGTGTTTACAATTACGGCCGCTGGCCGAGGAGCGGGTGGGCGGGCGGGTGTGCACACAGCCCGCGGCCACACGCCGTCAGGGGGCGACACCGGCGCGTAGCGTGGGTACCGGTAGTCAAGAGTAGAGAAGGGTGTGCTATTCACAAATAGTACCGGCCGCAGTGGCCAAATCGGTAGAGCGCGGGCCTCGCCTGCGGGAGATCGGGAGTTCCTTTCCCGGTCGAGTCAAGCCAATGACCTATAAAATTGACACTTGTTCCTTCCTAGCCTGATGCTCAGCATTAGTAGGATAGGGCAAGAACTGGTTAGCTTGGTGTCGGGATAATATTCCTGAGTGGGATATTGGGTCATGGTGCTGGTGGCCTGATTTCCCAGTGGGGTAGCACTATAAAGTCACCATGAGTGTATACTATCGCAAGTCTGTACCCATCCTGATATGACCTTAGATATTACCAGGACGTAAAACTCCAACAACCACCCAACCACAAATCGCAGGTACTACTACTATGCCCGCCAATTTGAAGCATTGAAAAGGACACGTTGAATAAAGCGGGTTCAGTTGTTTTGTATTGTTCTATAATATCGCTACATGCAGCCCAGATTGACACATGCCCATATTGACCTTCACGAGTGGCCTATTTGAGCCACACTTCTGAAGTAATATGGCACGTCTTTGTTGGCATTAATCAACATTTAGTGAACCGATATCTGCGTTGGAAGATTTAAGGAATAGTTCAATAATATGGAATAGAAAGAGGGGGTATATATATATATATTATATATATATTTATATCTATACATATATTTATTATCTGTGTTTAACTTTCAGGGATATGTCAATGCTATGGAATAAAATGAAGCGAGTTTATATACATACACATATATACATATACATGTATACGGATATGTGACTGTGTGCAATAGCCAGGTCCGTAGAGCGCATGCTTCCTATGCGGAATGTCGGGAGTTCGATTCCTGGTTCGATCCAACCCATGGTTTATAAAATTGATATATGATGCTACCTAGCCTGAGGCTCAGCATTACTAGGATAAGACAAGGAGGGGTTACTTCAATATCAGGATAATGTGACTGAGTGGACCATTGGGTCATTGTGTCGGTGGTCTGGTCTCCCAGTGGGGCAACACTGTATAAAGTCACCTTGAGTGCGTACTGTCACAAGTTAATACGTGTAAGATAGTCTTCGACACGCTACATACATAATAGTATCCGACCTGATATGACCATATATGTTGCCAGGACAGAAAACTCCAACAAACAAACAAACATGGGGTAACGGTGCTGGCAGCCTGATCTCCCAATGGGGCAGCACTGTGAAGTCACCTCGAGTGGGCACTGTCACAAGTCGGTACCCCTCCTGATAGTTTGTTGTTTGTTGTTTGTTTGTTGTTGTTTTACGTCCTAGCAACATCTAAGGTCATATCAGGACGGGTACCGACTTGTGACAGTGCGCTCTCATGGCGACTTTAATAGTGCTGTCCCACGGGGAAACCAGGCCGCCGGCACCATGACCTGGTATCCCACTCAGTCACATTATCCTGACACTGAGCACACCAGTCCTTGCCCTATCCTAATAATGCCGAGCGCCTGGCTAGGAAGCAACAAGTATCAATTTTAAAGTCATTGGTTTGACTCGACCGGGACTCGAACCCACGACCCCACGATCTACCAGCATGGGAGACGGACGCTCTAACTCATTCGGCCATCCCGTCTGGTCTCCTCCTGATATGACCTAACAGATTGTCAGGACGTAAAACTCAAACAACCAGACATAAATATATGTAAATGTAGATTCATCTTTCATAGGGATAGCTTCTGAATGGACATATGTTTAGGGCTGACTGATCAGTATGGAGTTGGTGCCCGAAGTATGGCAGGATGGCTGAATGAGTTGAATTAGGTGGATGCTATCTCTGCAAGTGATCAAGTGGCCGGGGTAGAAGATGAGATTAACAAATACAGTATAACCCTGTTAAACTAAGTTCAGTTGAACCAAATTTTCGGTTAATCCAAACCTTTTTCGGCGGCCCAGCAAAATACTACCATTTATCATATAAAAAAGTTGGTTAAACCAAAGTCGGTTAATCGAAATTATCTGTTAATCCAAACAAAATTGTTGGACCCCAGTCCACTCTGGTATGGTTAAACCAAACTTTCATGTGTTTATAAGGTCATCTGAGACCCCACTGACTTTTTTTATATGTTAAATGGTAGTATTTTGCCAGGCCGCCGAAACAAGTTTGAATTAACCGATCGTTTGGTTTAACGAAGCTTGGTTTCACGGGGTTACAATGTACATTCATAAAAAACAATAATCAAACTGTCCAAATACATTGTATATTACATGTGCAATACACGCTTACTCAAAGTCAAAGTCAATGCCAAAGCTCGGTTAAACCAATGATCGGTTAATTCAAACAAATTTCTAGGGTCCCTTCAAGTTTGGTTTAACGGGGTTGTATGGTAGTGATACCTTTTGCACACCTCTACGCGTTTATACTGGTGGGTTAACACGCCAGGTTGCAGATTCACCCCTTTCTCAGACACTAGCATAGCAGATAGTAACTCAGATGACACACTTATATAGTTCTCCCTGTTTCATCAACAAATTAAAGAAATATATATAATGCAAAGAAGAATAACACTAATTGAAACAAACTCACTTCCATGTGCATTGAGGCGATTCGTTGTTGCTGAACTAATTTAAAGCTGAGGCATCTGGTGGATGTTCTTTCCAAAAGCATTACACCAAAACTGTCTGTATGAGTTTCTGTTACTGCGTCCCTCCCCAACCCCTCCTCAGCACCTCCCGCATATCCATCCTCCCTCCCCCACTCACTCCACCCGCATCCACGAGCGATCGGGGGGGGGGGACCGGAGAGCAAAGGGGGGGGTGAGATTTTGTGAATAGACGAGATCACTGTTCCGACTGCGCATGCGCTGAAAACGACGGTGGCAGCAAAGCAAATGTTTACCGGCATTGAGTTTGCTGATACGCGTAGGGCAAAACTTCGATTTCATTCAAATTTAATCAAAATACATAACAATGTGGCACAAACATGGATGGATGGATGCAATATAATAATATAATGAATATGCTTAAGACACAAGTCTCCATTATTAAGCATTTTGAGCTAAGAAACAAACAATTTCAGTCACTTTACAGGCTGATGTTTACATCACCATTGATTCTTCTTCTTCTTCACCTGTTGAGGCGCCAGCGCCGATCCACACAAACACCTCCTCAGCCGTGTAGTAGAGGAATGTGTCGCCTACCGCCCAACTTTGGGCATAGGCCACGAACAAGGGCTCTCCAGTTTCCCGGTCCCGGGCCATGAGTTTCTTGTTTGTGATTCTGTAACGTTGTTCTTTTTCTGGGGTGGGGTTGTTGGCCCCACGCCCAACCCCCAACCTGGAGGACCAGTTGCTGCTCTTAGTCTGTCCTCTACCATGAGTCCGGCCCAGCTTGGTTAAACCTGCCAGGGGGCTAGCCCCTGCTGGTGTAACTCTCATGGTCACCGAGGCACACAAGCTTCCCCACCACAACACGGTAGCAACACATTGGGGTGGTCACCATTGATTAGACATAAGTAATTCTTGTTCTAAATATTAAAATGTCAAATGTGTCAACAAAAACTTGTTTCAAAGAAATATATAACCAATATCTGATTAACCCTGCTCATTTTCTAGTTCTACATATGTCATTAACCATAGGATATAAATAAAAACATGAATACAATATTTAAAACTGACTCTGGCTATGGCTAGTCTGAGTGGCCAGATTTGTCTAAATCTAAATGCACATGCATAAAATGTGCTGATTATATTAATGTAAAGGCAATGCTGGATAAAAGATTAATATCATCATTTATTATATATATGTTTTTAGTTGGTATTCTATGTTTCAAAAAAGAGCTGAGATGAGCTGCAACTAGCACACTTCATAACTGCACGCAGTGTATTATTAGCATGTGCCATGTGCTTCTCGCGGGTTTGTTTTTCTTCCACGCATCCCACTATGCACCACGCCGCTGGAATAGTGATGTAGTCTATTGTAGGGCCATAGAAATGGTGTTTTTTTTTGGGGGGGGGGAGGGGGGTATTCCATCTTTCAAAACGCAGTTAATGCAGTCAATCCTACCATCCCTGAGTAGTCTTGACCCTTACAGAAGGTAGATAGTTATTCACCTCACCATTTCTATCAATGTGGCCCGACAAAGGTGGAGTTGAAGCTGATCTGACACCACCCGACCCAGGTGGTAGGCTGGGGGAGGGGCGGGGATGGATGGAGTGTAGTGTGGGTGTGGGTGTGGGTGTGGGTGTGGGTGTGGGTGTGGGTGTGGGTGTGGGTGTGGGTGTGGGTGTGGGTGTGGGTGTGGGTGGGTGTGGGTGTGGGTGTGGGTGGGTGTGGGTGTGGGTGTGGTGTGGGTGTGGGTGTGGGTGGGGTGTGGGTGGGGTGTGGGAGTGGTGGGGGGTGTGGGGAGGGTGAGGAGAGGGGGGGGGGTTACCCCGTCACCTGGTCTGCAGGTGCTCGTCCGGGAGGCGGTGGGTGTGGCCTGGGAGGGCGGGCCGGGTGGCCGGGGATGGCCCCCGGGGGCCTGTCAGATAGACACTTGTTGGTCGCCAACTGCCTCTATTATCGCTCGGCCAGGGGAGGGGCTGGAGCTGGAGCACGTGTGCACTGATTACACGGCTGGCCGACAGAGGGGGCGGCCGACACGGCAGATTGAAGTGGTGCCACTTTGGGCAATAAAACCTCACTGCACGCCTCCATCCCTGCAGCTATGAACCTCGCTCCTGCGTGGATAAAAGACCATTAATGTGTGTAGGCGTATGCACATATAGAGTTTGCTTCTTGTAAATGACCTTCTTTTAAAGACTCTTTTGAGGAGGGGGGGGGGGGGGGGGTATATCGCCGAGTAGGGAGAAATGCTTTCACAGTAATGTCATTAACCAAAGTAGATTGCATATATATATATGGAAACTGGCCACACTTTTCTGTATTTTTGCAATTCCAGAGCCAAGTTTGGTCATTTCAGATGTTGCTATTGAGGGATTATATTGAGCTACTTGTTATACCTGCTGACAGATAAATAAATGAATAAATATTTAAATAAAGACGCATTGAGGTGTTTAAAATGTATCAGAGTTAGTTTTGGGATCTTATGATTTCTCCTCGCCACTACCTCGCTTCCAATGTTGGTTGGTTGGTTGTTGGTGTTTTGCGTCTTGAAAACATCTAAGGTCATATGGGTCAGGATGGCTACTGACTTGTGACAGTGCACAATTATGGTGACTGCATAGTGCTGCCATCACCATGGGACCAGACGGGATGGCCAAATGAGCTAGACCGTCCGTGTCCGGTGTTGGTAGATTGTGGGGTCATGGGGTCAAACCCTGGTCAAGTTAAACCAATGACTTAAAAATTGATACTTGTTGCTTCCTAGCCTGGCGCTTGGCATTCAGTTGGGCAGAACTATAAAGTCGCCATGAGTGCGCACTGTCACAAGTCGGTACCCGTCCTGATATGACCTTATATGTTGCTAGGACGTAAAACAACAACAAACAAACAAGCCATCACCATGACCTGATATCCCACTCAGTTACATTATCCTGACACTGAGCCAACCAGTCCTTGCCCTATCCTAATTATGCCGAGTGCCTGGCTAGGAAGCGAGAAGTATATATTTTTAAGTTATTGGTTTGACTCAACCAGGATTTGAATCTGTGGGTTAGAATACCATGATCTACCAAAACGAGAGATGGATGCTCGACGTATTCGGCCATCCCGTCTGGTACTAGGGGCTTAAGACTTCCAGTGGGGCAGCACTATTAGTATTAACTCTTATGAGGGTTCAGTGTCACAACTCAGAACCCATGCTGTTATGACCTTACATGTTGTTAGGACCTAAACTATTTACACTCGAATGGTTTGGGAAGCACAATGCAGACTAAAATAAAACAACTTCGGATTAGAGAGAATTAAAATTACCTTCAAGTAAAAATCTGTTATTGTAATCAAACCTTTTGATTGGTGTTTACGGGGTTTTGTGCCTGAACTCTCCATACTATACTCACCCCCTCGCTGCCATCCCATTAACAGCACTAGCCACTGTGATCCTGCCTCAGGCTGCAGCTCCCAAGGAACAAGACTTCCCCTCGGTAGTGAAGGAGGAGAGCGCCTGAGGAGGTCTGCAGGAGGGAAGTAACTGAGTCTGAATGGCAGGATGCAACTGAGGAGGGTTCTGGGTGTTTGCAGCTAAGGAGGTCAATGAATGCAAATGATGATGATGGATTGGTGTAAGCAGATGAGGAGATGTTGTTGGGTCGCCTGAGAATGGATGGAAGGTCAGTGGGTATTTGAGGAGTGGCCGGAGGGGTCATTTGAGGAGGGCTTAGCCAAATAGAAGTGGATTGGGTCAGAGAAGTTAAGTTGAGGAAGATGAAACTGAAGGGGAGGAATTTTCAGCTGATGAGGGCCGTGGGTATTCAGCTGATGAGGGTCCTGGAAGGTCAACTAAGTTTGGTCATGGAGTGTCAGTTGAGGAGGGTAATGAAGATTCAGTTGAGGACTGCCAGGGAGGTTCAGCTGATGAGGGCCACGGGTGTTCATCTGCTGAGGGGTATGGAAGTTCAACTAAGCTTGGTCATGTAGGGGCAGTTGAGGAGGGTCATGAAGCTGCAGTTGAGGAGGGTGATGAAACTTCAGTTCAGGAGGTTCAGCTGATGAGGGCCGCGGGTATTCAGCTGATGAGGGTCATGGAAGGTCAACTAAGCTTGGTCATGCAGGGTCAGTTGAGGAGGGCCAGGAAGGTTCAGCTGATAATGACTAGGGACGTTCAGCTGAAGAGGGCTACGAAGGTTCAGCTGATGATGACCAGTGAGGTTCAGTTGATGATGACCAGAGAGGATCAGCTGACGATGAACACGGAGGTTAAGATGGAAAAGGCTACCGGTATTCAGCTGATGAGCACCAGGTATCAGGGGCAGTTGAGGAGGATCGGGTGGGTGGGGGTTCAATTGAGGAGGACCAGGGAGGTTCAGCTGCTGAGAGACATTAATGTTCAGCTGATGAGGGCCAGGGAGGTTCAGCTGCTGAGAGACATTAATGTTCAGCTGATGAGGGCCAGGGAGGTTTAATTGGGAAGGGTCATGGAGGTTCGTCTGAGGAGTAACATGGAGGTCTAGCTGATGAGGGCCAGGGATGCTTAGCTGATAATACCCACATAGCTTCAATTGAGAAGGGTCATGGAGCTTCAGGCGAGGAAGACCAGGGAAGTTTAACTGATTATGACCAGGGATGTTCAGCTGATGAGGGCTGGAGATAGTGAGCTGAAGAGGGTCAGGGAGGTTCATTTGAGAAGGATCATGGAGGTTCAGGGAAGGAGGACCAGGGAGTTTCAACTGAGGAGGGCCAGGAATGATTAGCTAATATTGTGATACGGGCCAGGCATGTTCAAGTGAGGGGGACCAGGGAGGTTCGGCTGGTGAGGGCCATGGATGATTAGCTGATAAGGGCCAAGGAGCTTCAGGTGCGGAAGGACAGATTGGAAGGTACAATTTGAACTTGATATCTAGAGTAAATCTGCAAATGAATAAAAAAGGTCAAGCATTATTTCAATGGGTCTAAAGTACTTGGTCTTACATATTTGCTAAGCCGATTATGATGTATGATTTAGCAACCTACTCATTAGTAAGCTATCCAGATTAAGGATCTTTGACAATATTGGATATATGAAACCATAATAATCTGAATATGAAAAAAACCATATATCTTTAAAAGAACTGATCTACTATTAATAGTAAGACTCCGTGATCCATGACCAATCAGTCCAGGAATTATAAACTTTAAAAAGAAATCAGGGAAGAATTCGTGGATGGGGCTGAAATAGATTCCACTCAAGGAAATTCAAGATGGTTCAAAGAAAAACTAGTAGATTTATACAGGTGCTTTCTGGTATATTTCCACAGCAGCAGGGTGTGTTATCCATCCTCTAGAATTAATGATGATATGTCATGAAGATTCTGTGAACATTTCCAACAATGACTATTTCTACCGCGTGTATTTTTGTATTAACTTTAGTTATATCATCGGTTTACCTAATAGCTATATATGTGTTGATGTAAATGAGATTATAAATTGACCTGTCGAATAGGTACCACCAAATCCATAGTTCCAAATATAGACCTTCATTGCTGAGTCGGGGTTAAACCATTATTAGCAACCAACCAAACGAAAGAAACAGCAGCTGAATGCATATACTCTAGCAGGTAAATACCAATATGTAAAGTAGTTTTCGTCAAGTAAATATATCTCTAAATGAGATGGTGTAAAATGATATATACCTATTTCTTGTTGGATTACTTGAAACAAGATCTGTTGTGTCCGTTCTGCCGTGAAATCGCTGAACTCAGATAATTATTACTGTAAAATAATAGTCATTACAAATTTAAATCGTGCGCGTCTATACACAGACAAAATAATACACACCAACACGGCATGCGTTTTGCTAGATAAAAGAGTCACCCCGTACTTACAGTAGGGGTGAAAACCAACCCAGTAGAAAAACTGGTGAAAAGTGTTGACATGCTGGGGAAATTAACTGAGTTGATAAATTCTTAATTTAAGAACCAACATATATTCTTCATATACATCTTCATATTTACCCGCTACTTTTGAGTTGACAAATAAATAAAATAAAACATGTAGATTAATGGAATTTAAAAGTGAAATCGATGGTGTTCTATCCCTGCCATCTTGTCTTTTTGCATTCTCTCCCATTTCGCTAACTCTGTGCTGATATAAGTAGCCATTTGATACTGGAACCAGGGATTGTACTTCCTGTTCCATTCTAAAGCTAGTTTCCCCCGTATTTAGACTACGTTGTCGTTCACCCTTAGTGTATGCACAGGGTGAATCTTTTATCTAGCGTTTTGTATGATATAATGGTCAGAGCAAATGATATGTGTGTAGAATTATGAGCTTTAATACACACAATTAATTGTGACCTACCCCCGGCCCCGATTTATTACATGGAATTCTGTGGCCACATAAAACTTGTGAATTCATGATTTTATGGGAAAGTGTCTCAGCTTTAAAAAAAAGAAGCAAAGCTAGGTTTTGGATGGATCGGGTTTATCCTCAAACTTATTGAAATACACCCACAGTAGTCATTCAATGGTACAGTGGCGAGCCATCAGTCAAGACGGATAATGCCATCAATACACCAGCAGACTTCTCAAACAGAGTAGGCAATTCCATCTCCCAAACTCTCATATTATATTACCTTTCTCAATTGAACCTCCCTGGCATAAACCTCATCAGTAGAGCCCCCATGACCCTCATCAGCTGACCCTGACCCATGACCTTCATCAGCTGAACCTCGTTAGCCCTATCCAGCTGAACCTCCCTTGTCATTATCAGCTTAACCTCCCTGGCCCTCAACTGAAACTTCATGGCCCTCCTCACCTCAGTATTTGACAACCTTTATCAATTATCCCTTTCAACCTATTCTCATTGCTGTGTTGTTACATAGCATCAACATACAGGATATTTCGACATTCCCATAGAGTAGCATGCTATATATAAGATGGTTCATGTTCACCATATCAACGACAATTTATAATTTATTTGGTGGTAAAATAGTTTATTCATCAGAATATACATTTTGTCAGCACCGATGCACTGTTCTTCCACCCCGCCCCCTCCGCTGCACACGCATACATAATGGCACGCACATACTCCCTCACAGTGCCACCATGGAGACTTTGTGCTTTGAACTTACACTAGTTCAAACAGACACTTCCAGAGTATTAATCTATGCAGTTTAATGGACATTGACGTCCAGGCTAAGTGCCCTACGAACGATCAGGCACATTGTGGAAAAACACAGTGTAAATTACTCTTACATTTAAAGGTGCATATTCCGACGAAAGCATGACATTTTCAAAGCCAAAACACTTACCTAGATTTGCTTCCACATATCCAACTTAGATTGCAGTGCACTTATTAAGCATTTGTTGACGCCTATAAGGGCATAATAACTCAATAAACTAGAACCTTTTACTATTGAAGCCTATGGTGTTAGAGTTTTGGCGTGCTTGCCAAAAGTATGTCGCATGTTTGCCCTCCCATTATCTCAAAAGTTTTAGACAAGTAAAATAAACGTTACTTCAGGCTAATGTACTATAGATTATAATGATCAACCATATATATTTATCTCAGAAAATTAAAAACAAACTTCAACCATTGAACTATACAACTTTAATTCCAATAGAGTTTCTGATGAATAATGTCATGATACCATGGGGAGTCCCACAAAGGGCAAACTGGTGTGTGGG